>VXBX01008599.1:536131-568484 GCA_013400415.1 Scytalopus superciliaris
ACTTTGTACTATCTGGAAAAATAGAAAGAAGGGATTTGCTGGTGTTCTTGGTTTCTCTGCAGTCCTTTTATTTTAATCAGAATAGCTTTGCTCTATAATATGCAAAGCTTTTGGAAGCTTTTTTATAACTCTTTTTTTAATACTGTCACTTTAGACAACCTTTCTATCTGAGCTGCAGCCCACAGTGAGGTCTGGAGGTCTGGCTGCCTTCCACACCTGAGCTGTTGTCCTGTCTGGTGGTGCTCAGTATTTCTGTGTTAGCCTGACACTAATTTTCACATCTGGGCTTTTTTTCCAGGCAGACTGAGGCATAGTCTCTCCCCAGCAATAACAGCACTGCTGCTCATCCTGAAGCCAGACACCATGGCTGTACAGGTTTCTGTATTCAAGGTCCTGTCTTACATGTGCACCTTCTGCCCAACACAGAGCATCTGTAACACCTTTGACAGTCTCAGAAGCCCACCCACCCAAAGGCAGCTGCATTGCTGGGCTTATTGTGGGCTCAGCATTGCCCTAGTTTGGCTTGGTAATCACGGGGAGCATTGCAAAGGCTGTGCTCAAACACACACACACACGCTGATAAATACTAGTTGATTATTAAATTTGTCATCCATGACTATAATCTTCCTGGTCATTTGAAGAGAGAGGAAAAAAAATTTCTGACAGTTCCGGTTCGCTTGTAATTGCTCTCAGATTTTTACTGCTTCTAACTCTGTGCATGAGACATTGTGCACAAGAATGTGAATGCCATCTTTTCATTTTATCCTCATCCTTCTCATTACTATCTCAAATTGCCACATATTTTCATTTCAGCCATTTACACCAAAAATACTGCAAACACTTCATCTAACCACTTAATTACTTTAACACTTAGAGGATGTAAACAAAGGGAAATATTTTGCTTTACTGTGGAAGGTTCTTCCACCATGGAGAGAAAAAAAAAGTCTCCTTGCTAAGAGAATTGTGTGTCAGGACATGAGAAAAGAAGTGACAGTGTCCTGTACTGAAGTACTGACAAGTGAAGTGTGGGATAAGTTCCCATCTCTAATTTTTCAGGCAACATGCAGCAAGACATCATTTATGTATTTGTGTTATCCAATTAAAAATCACTTAACATCACCTTTCCTTTCTGTTTTTTTCACCCTTTTTAAGTTCTGTCAATTTAAATGGTATTCTCCTTTGGTCATAAACCTGTGCTTAAAAGAAATACCTGAAACTTCCCAGGATGGTGAAATGGAAGTTTGCACATGAAGCTACAGCCTGTAAGCAGCAAAGCTTTAGCTAAAGCAAAGGTTTGTGTACAAGACAAGCATTTGGAAAAAACCAAAAAACCCAACAACCAATCACAAAACAACAAGACCCCCAAACCCAATTCACTAGCAGCCCAACATCGCTGTGCAATTTCTATACACATGGCCTTCTGTAAGCATTAGGGTTCAAATAAGCTAACGAGTTACTGTGGTTAGACAAGTCACCACGTCAGCTGAGCTGCAGGAGTAGCCAGTGGTAAACATTTACTAAAACATACTTTTGTAAATGTTAACAAGAACAATTTGAGGTTTCAATTTCTGAAGGAGCTTAAATGCCCCTGAGTAGTAACAGTTCAGCTGTCACAGCTAAGACAAGTTAAAAATGCTTCAAAGGGATCACCACAGTTAGTGGGGAAAGCCTGACTTCTAAATGTGGCTACTGTATCCACCACAAGGATCTTTTGCTCTTCAGTTAAAATTAGATAAAAAATATCTGAGACTGGATGATGCTGCATCTGAGTGTGTTTCAATGATGATTAATGATATGAATTACTATTTCTCCCTATTTCATAGTGGATAAGGAGGTAATTTTTACACATAAAACTACAAAATAGTTCAGGGTGCTAGAAAGTTCTAGGCATCATCAAGTCCTGCAGAAACAGCAGAGCTAATTTCACACTTAAGTCAGGTTTCTCAGGGCAAGTCTGGGCAAGTTTTGAGTTTCTTCAAGGATGAAGATTCCATAATCTCTCTGTGCAATTGATTTCAGTGCTGCACCAGTATAAGTAATTGGGAGTATTTTATCCTTGCATCCTAACAGTTTCCTTCATTGTAACTTCTCTCCTTTCACTGTGTACTTCTGAGAAGTGTAGGCATCCTCTCAGCTTCTTGTTCAAACAATGGAAGAAGATACAAGTGGATCCACCCTTGCGTCCCCAGCCTTTTCGAGGATGAACAAATCTGGTCCCTTCACATTCCCCTTGAATACCACATGCTCCATCGTCCTTAATCATATTGGTGGCCCTTTGCTGGACTAGCTCCATTTCATGAATTTCTCCTCATTACTGGGGCACAGAACCAGACACAGTCTTCCAGCTGCTGCCTCAAAAAGGCCAAGCTGGGGAAATAATCCCTTCCTCTGACCTGCGAGCTATGCTTAATGCAACCCAGCATGCAGTTAGTCCACATCACACAAGGGTGCACTGCTGATTCATGGTAGACATCAACTCACCGACCATCCTTACAAGCAAGCACCTACAATTATATTTGTAAAACATGAAATTAGTCTTTCCGAGTCCTCAGTTTGCATTGGCAACCACCCATCCTCAGCTTTTAATATGAAAGAAAATAGCAGGAGAAATTAATATCAAAGCCCTGGCCATCATAAAAATCAATACAGGATACTGAAGTGTTACTCTACTACTAGAATTGAGAAACGTCTACTAAAATCAAGAAGCGTAGAGAAGGAAATTAGAATCATCAAACTCTTTCAAATGATAATAACTAAAGCAAATTGAGCAGCTATGAAACATCCTGTTCTCTGGAGCTTAAAAGCAACAAGGCAATAAAAAACCTCTAACCCATGCAAAGCTAAGTAAGTTTTATGGAGATATTTTCTTTCTTTTCTCCTCAAGTAGAACCACCAGTTTAAAGATTTTGCCTTAGCTGGTACTTTAACGGTTTTACACAGCAAAGGGCCATTTAGGCCATGTATATAACTGAAACCATTTTCAAGCTGCACACATACAATACCTTCTACTTGAGGTTTAACTCTCAGATTGGTGGAGACACTTCTCTATGTAAATTAAATTTTGTAGCCCACTGTATGCAGAAGTAGGCTAGATAAAAGAATATCCAATTTTCTGCCATCATTATTAAAATGTTGTGTTTACACCATTACTTGGGAGGAAAGACTTTTCTGTCCATATAGCTCAATTTTTAAGAATAAGAAGACATGTCCGTGCATGCAATTTTGCCTTTACAATTTTAACAATGGCCTTCAGATTTCTACCACAGCTGAAAATACAAAGCTGCCAATAACACCCGTCCTGGCTTCACAAACTGGCTTCCAGTAATCTGTGACCTGAAAGGGTCTTTTCTGATGTCTTGGTGGGAGATGTGGCTATGCAAAGAAGTCAGCAAGCACCCCCAGCTTGAAAGTAAGAAAAGTCATTAACAGCCTCCTTAAGACAGGTGGAAGGACTGCAGGCCATGTCACTGCTCCAAGGAAACAGGACAGAAGGAAAGTCTAGGGTTGTACATCTGGTTGGAGTGTTGAACAGGGAGAAAAGCTAAAGGAAGGTTTACTTAGAGACAGAAATCCAGTAAGATTTCTTCAAGCAGTCACTAGTTTATATATAGACTTTTGAAACAATCAGTTATATGACAATCAGATTATATGCAATTCATATTTAAAAAAAAAATCACTGGGAATAGAACAGCCCTTTAACAACTTTCAGATCCCTAACTTAACATAGAAATGAGTTCTTGGAAATGATCTAAAAATCTTGACAGCTATGAGATTAGATCCTTTATCTCACACATCTGATTTTACAAAAACAAGGACGTTTCATTTTTCAACTTTGTGATTTTTCACTATGAAGGGCTGCTCAATTGCTCCTGAAGAGGATGACAATGTAACAATAATGATGAGGTCTTTCCTTTGGACTCTTGGTTAAGCACAACAAAAAGGTCTAGGCAGCATTTACTATTCAAGCAAAACAGATACAACTGCAATTTTTAAGTTCTTGCTGCTGAGGTTCTCATACCAGCAACATAATAAAGATCAGTCAGTTTCCCTAAGACAGAAAACTGATACTTGAAATCTGAAGATAAGTCTCCAGAGAGAAAAATTACCATAACATTCAAAGCATGTGTGAAAGCTGTTTCCCCAGATGCTTCCACTCTTCCAGAAGAAGACTTGACATTCTTGATGCAAGAATGGTTCTTGAGCACTTCAGTTTCATGGTCATGGCATGGTATCTTCAATTGACAAGGCAAGATCTTTAATTATCTACACAAATGTCTTTTTCAAGGATTCTGACAGAGAATTTGGTATTTGTTCCTTCACCCCTCTCTGGTGTTTGGGTTAATATACTTACATGGTCTCAAACCTCTTTCCACTCCTGTGCTCAGCTTTTAAGGTGATATTCCTCAGCTTTCATTTGTGTTACAAGGGGCCTTGTTTCTCTGCTTGCCATGACCCACATATAAAGGTAATTTCAGGAAGTGGGATGGAGCCTCTCAATATCATCTTTCAGTCAGCAATAAATCTACAAGATTTCTCGCATGCTATTCAAATCCTCAATGTAGAGGTGAAAGGGCAAAGAAAAAAGAGCCTTACCACCCTCCATCCTCCAGTAAGCTATTTAGCTCTCAGCAGAAAAGTGGCAGAACCCAAGTTCACATGTCTCAGCTTCACTACCATCCCAAGTAACAACTGCCCTTGCTGTGGTCTCAAGCCCAAGTGTTCTGTGGTGCAAAACCTAACACTTCCTTCAGAAAGTATGTGCTAAACCTCTCACCTCCCATCCTCCTCCATTTTCCCACTCATCCAGTCTCTGGGAACTCAAGGACAGTTCCCATTAGCAAACCAAGACCCAGTTTAATCTGTGATCACCTAAGAAAGCTTTCCAGGCTAGCTCTGCTCTAGCTTCTCTAATACTGGTGCCCAAGGCCGCCTACAGAGAGCCAGCAGAGGCGTGTAGGTCTGTTGGCCCAGTGTGCACGGTGTAGACGTGGCTTGAAGTAGCTGGTGTGGGTAAAGGAGAGGAGAGCCCATCCACACCCGTGCACTGTCCTTTCCCCTCATGCCAGCAGCCCTCCCCTACCATGTGCCTCTATCACAGCCAGCCTTGATATACATTGGGTAGCAGGATCAGCTTGTCAGACGCTGGGCAGTTACCTCATGTGCTAAAAATAGAGACAGGCAGCAGCCGCGACTGACTGGCAAACGCCTTTCTAATGGTGACTGACGTATTCAATCAAGACAATACATGAGATGTGAACTGCAAACAATGAAGGACATTTGTATAAGGACAGATGAGACAAAAGCAACAAAGCACCCTGGCTTTGCTTATGAGACAGACACGTATGAAAGATTTCTGCTGCTCTTTTCAACCATGGTGCTATTTAGATTACAATTACTTAAAGCGAAGCAACAATAATACAAGCTCTTCTGCTACTCCAAGAGAGGCTATAAAAATCTCATTGTCAGCCGCATCATTCATCACGATAACCTCATTTCAACTGAAACAAAATCTCTGAGACATCACCTCTCCCCCCTTCCTTCCCTTTTTTATTTGCCTATAATAAGGTCTATAGTCTGGGGAGCTCTCAGGCTGAATTCCATGCATTGTAATTCACAAAATGAAAATCCGGTATTATATGCCCACTGACATTCACATCAGCAGCAATTCATGCAGCAAAAAGCCATATGCCATGCACCTCTGATTTAACTGTACTACAAAAACATACCCTAGAAAGAAGAAATAAAAATACAGAGACAAGAGTGGTTCCTAGGATCTGATTATTATCCACACTTTTAGACAGGAACGACAGGGGCAATGTCACAAAATATGCTGTTTTGGTGACAGTTCCAGTTAGGTTATATCATTTCCCTTAGCGACTAACACACTCCACATGGAAGTCAGGCAATTTTTTTTCCAGTGCACAAGGTTTCTATGGAGTAGAAAAAAAGCAGTTAGCACAGATAACCTACACTCAATGTTTTTCCTCTGGATACCAGGCTTTCCACTCAATCATCTTTTTGAAGGCTGAGAAGTTTATTGGTTTGATCAGCACCCACAGAGATGAAAATGAAGAGCGCTTTGAAAATATGAAGTACCAGCAATTTTAGAAATTGCCATCTCCAGGGTGTTACACAGACCCGTATGTGTTCTACAGCAACACACAGACTTCACTAGAAATCTGGGGGATAAAATCCACTTTGCCAGCGGAGGCTAAGTTTTCCACAAATAAGAGATTTCACTGCTGAAACAAACAGTGACTTTCATCACTGGGGAAAGGATAAGCCAAGCTGCTGGCCAAGGAATGGATTACACTAAAATACTCTTTTCCTTTTTTCGTTTTAAATAGCAGATGTTTTGTTCAGACATCCCTTCCTTGCTTTTGGCTTGAGGAAACTATCTCTTTGTTTGCGTACCCATCCTGGCATATAAATGGGCAGAAATCAAGCTTTAAAATGCTTTTCCTTTTAAGACTATGCCTGCCATGAAATCATTGCATATGTGATCACTGGAGAGGAATCGTTCAGCTATAACTAGATATGACCCTATTACTAAAGGCTTTCAAAGCCTTGTGGCAAAGACAGAAAATAGTAAAGATACTATTTTTAATGAAAAAAGTCTTTGAACTTGAAAAAAAAAAATAGTTCACAAGCTACAAAGTGCAGAAAAAGGGCAAGTGTGGCTCCTTGCTGCTTCATTATGCAGTCTAGCAACTTACAGACCACAAATTAACTTTTTAAAATGTATTCACATTCTTGACAATGCTAGCTCAGACTGAAAAATTTTCAAAGGGAAACAACCAACTAGATTTAAAAATGCAATACTCTTGTTCAGTCCCTTTGAGCTTGACAGTCCCAGCCTTTGGAGTACGAATTCTTAAATCTGATTTTTACACACTGATGCCTCAGTAAGTGGAAAGCTGCATCTTCAGCCTCTTAAACAGCCCTTCTCAGGTTCCTGCAGCCAGGAGCAGCAGTCCAGTAATAAACTGGCTTTGACAAACGCAGTGGGGCACATTTGGAGATCTGACAGATGTAAATAAATGCACAGAGACACAGAAGACTAAACAGAGCCATTCCTAAATGAGCCGCCGATGAAGGCATACATTTGGAATATCCAGGCCACAAAAAGCATAGAGGGAACACTGACCAAATGCTAGGGAAAGGTCTTAAACAGGCTCTTGCTACATCACATTAAACTGCACTGCCTAAAGCAGACCAATGTTAGGGATGGGGTTGCTAATGGAAGAGACCTAACGATCTTTTTGCACCCCAATTACACTCTTCTATAAAAGACTGCTACTGTATTTGAAGGGGGGGGGGATGTCTTTTTCTTCAATTAAAAAGTCTCATTTTCTGTGTAAGCTATGCAGCAGACTTGCAAAATGTTAATTGCTATAATTCTTTTATAAATTCATGCATTACACAATTAATGACACAATATATTTATAGCAATTATCTGTTTCCAATAAAAGTTAATAAAGTGCTGTTGGCCTCAGGTGTGAAAATTTGGGATTTAATTTGTGCTAATCTGCCCTAGCCTGGGGAATACTGAATTCATTCTATGTGAGAATAATTTATTTGCAGTATCCCTGACTGATATAAACAAAGCTCTCTCAAGGGAAGGTGCAATAAAGCTAACAGAGAGGTGCAATCATTCCACTAGCCTGGCATTTCCCAGTGGTAAAATGCAAACAGAACAGCCTTCCAAAGCTTCTCCCAGAAGAAGTTAAATTCATCTACTTCAGACCGGTAAGAAAACAATAGTGCTTTGGAGGGCAGCTGTGAAGAGCTGTTTACCATCCCTCTCCCTTCTTCTTTCATTGAATTGAAAAGGAGGTGACAGACAGATTTAGAGACGGACCAAAGGATTTTACTTTCAAGTTCGTCTGCATTAATTTTTCTCCTGTTCAAGGTAATGGTTTCTCCACATCCCTGAAGCTGTCATTTGCCATCCTTCTCCAAGCACCCCTGTGCAGTGTGGTGTGGGGAAAGAGGGGCACAGAGACTGAGGAAAGCACCACTCTGGGGCTGGAGCTGCTGCTGCATCTGTGGAAGGGTGATGGGGGAGGCTGCAGCAAATGGCCAGATACCCTGGTTCTGATTCTGGCCCTGCAGCTGCTTCACTGCCAAGGCACTTCAGCTCTGAGTGCCTTTCCCTCCTTCCTGTAAAATGTGGTTTATCAAAAACTTGGACAAACTTGCAAGAGGAGAAAAGTGCAGAATGTTGTTAATGCCACTAGAGGGGATCACTTGAGCATGCTGGGGACCTGCTGCTCCTCCAGGAGCACGGCAAAGCCCTGCCACTTTCAGTGCCTGCAGCTGCCGTGCCAAAGACTAGCATCAGGACAACAAGGTTGTAGCCAGGGCAGCATTTCGGGCAGGGTCTGCTCACAGTCTCCTGGAGTCTCCCCGATTTGCAGAAGACCCAGCAAAGCGGGTGACAGCTCCTCTGCCACATTGCTGCTCTGACCCTTTCAGAATGACCCCCTAGACCTTTGCTGCCTCATAGGACAACACATTATTTAATGACGGTGCTGGCCCACAACACGTTTTCACACAAAACCCCACTCACACAAGTATGCCCCTTAAGAGCCTGCCCTTGGACACTTAGCCACATTCTGAACCTTACACAACTATTCATCCTACAGCTGCCGAAAGCGTGACAACACTGGAGAAACTGAGAGAAACCTGAGGCATGGCATTTCCAAACCACCATCGAGGAAGGAAATAGTATTTTTCATTTTTATGTTATGCTTAGTTACCTTTCCTGTTATCTTGTCAGTGAGCAATGAAAAACGTTTGCAGGGTCTGAGCATGAGCCATAAACATCTTTTGTTGTTATCAAATGCCTCGGTGTTTGCCTTGCTATTTAATTACAGGACTCACGTAGGGCATTTATTGTTTGCATCTGTTGCCGCTGTGAACAATGTCTACTCTTTCTGATTACCACACAGGCAGTGTGTTATGTGTATACCTGACATATATTACCATCTTGGTGAGCAGACCCCACTGCTGCACGGGGATCCAGTGATGCAGCGGGAATAGCCAGATACCACAAGGGCAGTTCCTCAGGATACCCAGGTCTGCTGTTGTGAAATGAATGCTAGCTGAGCACTGAAACCAGAGGTTTTTGAGTTTTGTGAGAATATTTTTCTTAATACTGAATTTTAAAAATTATTATTATATTCTTCTTATTAAAATATCTTCTTATTAAAAAATAAAATTTCGTAAAACATTTAAAAGCTCATGTTTTATACTATGATGATCTCAAACACATGTCCAGAGGGCAAATTAACAAGATGTCTCAATAACGAGAAAAATGCATTGGTAGCATCATCAGCCAACCTTCTCCCACCTTCTTTTTCCTTAAACCTGTAGCTTCAGTGAATGCATCAGGTTTTGATTTCAAGTGCCATACACCACCGTACTTTCAATGGTTTTCAGTTCTGGCACCTCCTACTTAACCTTAGCCACGCTGAAATGATAATCTGTGTCTTGTTATGAGGAGTCATTTTTGGCCATCTAAAAACCTAAAATTACGCTAATATACTAATAAAAGGAGCCACAATGTGCCCATTTTCTACTAATGCAGCTTCAACACTTTCCTAGGTGAGTCACAAAATTTCCTCTTTTTCCTTCCACACTGGGACTGGAAGTTATTTTTATTCTTAATGTGCTTTTTTAAGATGGCACTACACTAGGTACAAAATTAGCAAATTGTTCATACTGTTCTGCAGGTCTAATAAGACAAGCTATGGCTGGCCCTGCAATTAAAATAATACATTTGCTCACCCTTCCTTCCATTAGCATGTGAACTTCAAACATGCAAAAAGCAGCTGATTGGAATCTCTGGAAACCAGAGATAAGAGGATAATCTTGCCCCCTACATAATGTCTTACTTGCTGTCTCCTTGTATCCCAAGAAGCAATATGTGTATTTTACAAGAAGATCACTAAAAATATAGTGATCTCAATTTAAATCCTCATTAGGGCAACACAGGTGCATTTACTTAAGAAGAGCTAGTGGGGATCAACCAAAATTTTTCCTTTGGGGGGTATGTTTGGGCCCATGGGAGGAGTTTTCCTGTGGGGCAGGTACTTTCCATTCCACCTGCCATCATGTCAAAAATAAACGGTAAATCCTGAACCAACTGAAGTACATCTTAGTCTGTGTGGCAGCAGAGCCTGATTACTCTGAGCAGAGTGCAGGTGGTCCCTGTGTGAGGGAAAACTGACTGATGGGCACCTATTTAAATGGGTATAGTGATGCTGGAGTGTGAGATAACTCAGTCCAGCTTTCTTGCAGTCAGCACTGACTCCAAAAATCAATACACAATGCTTTCTTCTGCTGCAATAAAACATGTAGAATTATGTAAAGCTTGGAGACTAGATTATATTTTCAAAGACATAAACCATGCTCTCTGCTCACAAATGACTGTGGAGGACAGAACTTATAAAGTGTCCTTTGATCATCTGTAGGCTCATATAAAAACAAAAAGGTTTCAAATGGAATTGTTGCCACTTGCATGTCTATCTACAACTGCATCTTAATTTCTCTAAGAAACTCACAAGACATGAATTATGTATGTCTTAAAATGTTACAAAGGCATAATATAAGCTTAGCTGCCTGTCTGAATTATTCTATTCAGACATCTACTAGTATATAGAGAGATTGCAAAAAGAAATTTTAGGTCTGACAGTATCATACTATCACCACAAGAGATCAAAGAAGTTTTTCTAATGCAAGAGCTGACAAAACGTCTCTTATAATGAATAAGAATTGGACGAAGCATGAGATCATAAATGTCTCACTAAAACACCATAAAATTCTTCCAACTATGAGCAAAGTGCTGGTTTAATTATTTTTGAAACTTTAAAAAGGAACAAATCTATATGAAATCTCCACAATATGAATTGAAGAGCCATGATGGAACAGTGTGCCACTTTGTCATCAAAAGAAAGTCTTAATACGTGCCTTAAAAAAACCCTCGAGAACAGGCATTGAAACCTGAGGGGAAATATTCAATCACCTCACTCCTTTTAGTGCCTTTCATTCTCCAATGCAAGAGATGAGGAAATAAATGTCTGTATGTGCACACAGACCTCCTACAGACCGTCAATGTACCAGCAATTGTGATTAATCAAAAGTTAAAAACTAAGCTAAAAGCTCCTTTTCTTCAATTATGATTAAAGATCAAAGTAAGTGGTCTAGATTTTTGGCAGAATCTCCAGGTCTCAAGACTTACCATGCAATATAGCGAGTGTCCAATTTTGTTTTGGAGGTTTTTGAGGGAAGAAGGGAGGGAGGAAGGAATAAAACAAATGATCCCATCAGCCAGGTGGGTAGTAAACCATAAAAAAGTGGTGTTTCATACATTACCATGACAATCAAGTTATTGAAACTGAAAAATAGTAACACAAGAAGATAGATTTTATTTTCAAAGCACTAAAGCTACTGCATCTTGTGCTGTCTGCTTTTTTTCCCAGTTCACTTCTGAATGCATGGGCTGAATGCTCCCTGGGTCCACGTGGCCCTTGCCTGCAAAGTCTTCAGAAGTGACTGCACAGAAACAGGTACCCTTAGCACACAGGAGAGATGCAGGTAGAATACTAACCTGCTGTGATCACCAAAGCCTCTTGCCAGGCAAGGATTAAAACCGGTGGTGTTTAGTTTGGTAGAGCCGCCGGCAGTGGCAGCTGTCACCCACCCAGCAGATGGGTAAACCTCGGGTACCACTCTATAATGTCTCATCCCCCACAAACTCTCAAGTGCTTCACAAGCCCACACAACAACACAGTTTGCTTCACTCACAGATCCTTTCAGACGTATCAGCTGAGTAATGCACATCACCACCACATGTCATTTGAAGTGGATAAGAGCACAAAAAACTCCTCATGACTCTAAGAAAGGATTTAGATAAACAGAACTTAATTACAGAGCTGTTTGAAATGAGAGACTCAGGAGTCTAGCCTTCCCTTCCCTCTATGGAACCAGTTACAAAACCAGGAGTGATTTCTGCAGGCAGAGACCCTGGGTTAAGGAACGCACACTGTGCTGCCACCACCACACACGAACCCTGACAACCCAATGGCAAATGCTTCAGACTTGCCCCACAGAGTTGGCTGTGTCTTCCATAACACATGCAGTAAGACCCACTGCCAACCTTGCTGAACCTCAAAGAACTGATGGGTGAAGTCGCAGGATTTTCAGTAACAGAAGACATAAATAACAGACTATGCAGATCAGAGCAAAAAAAACTACCTGATCTTCCATAAACCTCCACAACAATACATAAGACTGCAAAGTAAATTTATTTTTCTTTTTAGGATGATCCGGGCTGTTGCCAGAAATGGGATCATTCTTCGTCTAAATCCCCTAGGACTACTAATAATATTTCAACTCAAATTGTGGGAAATTATGTAGACAAATCCTTCTTCTGCTGAGACAGAAGGCCTGTAACAACCACATATTATAAAGTAGTCTTTAAAAAGTTGCTTTTTTAAGCTCTTGATTTTAGCAACCCTACACTGTTCAGTGGGTTATCTTGCTATTGCTCCTTCTGTGCCCCTGAATCATTAGGTAACAGAAACGTGTCGGAAATTCCATGCAAGAATAAGCCTCTAGGTCATCTAGCTGCAATAACATGCATTTTGGACTTCCTCTCTCTCTTTAGCCAGGGCTCTGGTACTGCTGCCAACTAACTTGCCAGAAAGAACTCAACAAAAATTATTCCTCACCATGACAAAAGAATTCACTTTCACTCTGCAGAAGAAAATGGGCATTGAGACCACTCCAACAATAGACAATTCCAATTAGAAGTTAGGCATGATCATTCTTATTAACTTTTATACAGCATTTGAGTCTGGTGACTTCAGAGCACTTGTACGGCACACGCTGACACAAAGCAGCAGTCTTGTTTTTCATTCTCAACCAACAGTTCTGTAACCAACATCTCCCAGGGAGGGGCTCAAGATCCAGTCAGAGGATCCCAACAAAGATAAGGATGCCAGCTGGTCACAAAACCATGAGTTTGTAATTCTTACAAAATGCCAGAGATACTGTTCAGCTTCATGGTAAATCAGGCAGTTAAAATAGGATGTCTAGGGACCATTAAGACAGACCTGTTCTTTATGGGTTTTTTGACGGTGAGGAGAACAGCTGAAGCTCCCAGAATTCTTACCACAAAAAGGGTGCAATGCTGAGGAGCATTTTGGTTGTGTTTTTATTTGATTGGTTTGGGTTTGTTTGAGGGGTTTTTGTTTAGATTTTTTTTGTTTTAGCAGGCTGAGCTGCACAGCACTCTGCCATGATTGTGTCCACTCTTGAATATTTCATCCCAATACTGCTCACATGAAATGAAAGGGATGCACAGAATTATCACTGCAGTACTCTCTCTGCATTATTTACAACCTTGGAGGCTGCAGCACTTCAGCATAATATTGCTAACATAAAAAGGCAGAATTTCCCCTCAAGCCAGGATTTCAGTCTCATAGTCTGCAGTGCAACATGACTGAAGATGTTCTATGAACCTTTCTTATGCCTCCCATTCCCTACTCACCACTTCTAAATGCCGGCATTCTGATATGAAGAGTCTGAACAGATAAAACTCCACTGCATTCAGCAGAATGGGAATTAGTAAATCCCTGTGCCTCTAGGGAAGAATATATGGCCTTGTTTTACCATTATACCCAGTTATTGCCCCCCCATCCTTTTGCTTGCCTTGTTAAAGTCCTCTGAAGTTGCCCTCATTTCCTTCCATGTCTTGTTCAAGAGCTGAATGCAGATACAGAAGAACTCCTCAAACGATCTGTCATGGGTGAAGAACATGGGATGGAAATCGTTGCAGGTCTCACTGGCTAAAAACAGAAAAACAAGGGGGCGTGGAATAAGACATGTACAGGCAGGAGCTTCAAAAAATAAACATAAAATACAATCAGCTACAAAATTTATAGAACAGTGTAACTGAGTGAAATCCCAGTTCTTGGAGCAAAGGATATCTAAACATTATTGTGAAAAGCCAGCCCTGGTCTACAGTCTTAAAGACAACAAAACACAGTATAGACCCTGTCTGTAAGAGACCAACTTCAGGAACAAGAGGAAGCAACTACCTGTTTGTCTGAATAGTCTCTCAATGTTTTCATTTGTGCCAAGTTTTGCTGCTCAGTCCGGGACACAGTGACAAAGGGCAAAAGCACAAGTTTCCTCAACAAAACAACAGCCTTCCCCACTGCTAAGAGCATGGTCTTGCCTGCTGAGAACCCAACACCAGAACCCATCACTCACAAAATAATATTAGATCAATGTACACACTGAAATGCAAAGCTCTGCTGACACAGCAGATGATGTACCATATTGTACATGGATATATCACAGAGGTAACCAGAGAAATCTAGACAGACATAAAGATGAGAACTGCAACTGATTAAAATTGTTCTCTGAAAATAACTGGAAACAGAAACCATGGATCTTCTATAATCTATCCCCTATCTGAGATAGAAATAACAAAAAGGAAACAAACAAAGCAAAAAATCAACCCCCCCAAACTTCCTTTAATCAAATACTGGCTTTAAGGAAGAAAAAGAAAAAAATGTAGTGAGGCTCCCAAAATGGAAAAGCAAGAGTGTGCTGTGAGTCTCTCGGAGCAAAGAAGGAATTTTTAAAAACGAAGGACTGAAGCAATGCAGACCTCCAGGCACATACGGGCAACCTGGGAACAGAAGTGGCTTTAGCTAAGGACTGAAAAGAACCTCTAAACATTGCTATGACTTTCAGGGCCACCTCAGTAGGTTGCTGATTTATGTTCTTTAAAAAAACTAACAAAAAAAGCCAAGTTGATTAAGCCTTTCTTCATACATCTAGTCCCAAAGCTCTCAGCTTCAGCCTTCACCTCTGCACAAGTGTTCCTTTGAACTCCGCCAGCAGTCATTCACATGCCTGAACAGCATCATCTCCCCTTGCTTTTCAGGAGCAAACAGCCACTGCTTAGGTAAGCTTGCTCCTTTGCAAGAACAGCGGAATTATCAAGCACTGGCATAAATCACCCTTTCCTGAGGCTGAATCACTGTCTGACATCTGATTTTTCTCGGTGGAACTGGAGAATTGGAGATGTTTTTCAGGTGAATGGGAATGGCTCAGGCAGGCTGGCTCCCCGCACCAGCTGCAGACTGTTAGTCCTGGTACCTCTTCTAGACACAAAATTGCCCTTTCAGTGTGTTTAGTTACCTCTGCTGCACCAGCAGTTCTGCCACAGGAAGATGAACTATGCTTAGAATCACCTGCACCCTCAAAGAAAAATGGTTTCTGATCTTTCCTAGCATGCAGTATTCCAATTATAAAGCAAAACACTGAAGCTTAATCATAAATTTGGAGCTTAATTTTAACATCAGATTTACTAAGATCTAATCAATTCTTCAGCTATTTGGCAAGGATGGGAGTTAAATCTGGAGCACAGGTTTCATTCTAGTCAAGTAAACTCCATTTACTTCAAAGGATTTGCAGTCAAGGGGGAATTAGTCAAAGCGGAGACCTATATTTATGAGAAACAGCTCAATCTCTTTAAAAGAATAAAATGCCTAAAGCATGCTTTTCAGAGCACCTTCAGCTTCCATTCATTCCAGTGGAGCTCCAAGGGCTCAGCACTTCCAATAATCAGACCTTCAGCCTGTAATAATGTCAGAGACACAACAGAACAGATTCTCAGAGGGCACTTGTTTTTAAGTCATGAAATACTATAATGATGAGAAGAAATAAAATAACACCAAGCAGAAGAATGCAGCCAGTACCTTCACTGTATAAATCACAGCACGAAACAAGGCAATAACCCTCGACACGCACTGGCCTTTCTGATCCTCCTCAAAGCCTGAGTTTCTCACTGCTCCTGCCCATAAAAATCAATAAATCAAAATTAATGGGAAGGCTAGGGATTCTCAGAAAATTGATCATTGGTTCTAATTCATGCTCCTTATGATAATCAGCCCCAAACTCTATCTGCTGTGCTGACTGTTCTGCATGCAAAATCAGAGATGCCATCTCCCCCACTTTTTTTTTTTTTAATATAAGTAGGTAACATACTCTGTTTTATGCCTTTGAGTCTCACAATGAAACAGAATCACTGTTATTGATATAAATGGAGAAAGGCCTGTTAGAAAGTAGGATCAATGCCTTAAAGCAGAAAACAAATCCTAGGAATAATTTAAAACAAAATGATAAGTAGCTTCTTCAGAATTCCCACCAGCATCCAGAGAACAAAGGAGAAAATCCATAGTCTACTTCAATGGTAGTTTTTTGTATGTCATGAAAATTCTATCCAAAATAATACAATTCCAAGTAAAAATCTTCAGGCTTCAGCTCTGGTTACATTGATGTTCTGCTCAGAGTGTTTAAATATGTAATGAAAGATCACCCTTGTTGCAACACTTTCCTTCTCCTTTTGACAGGTGAGATGAGGATGAATGAAAAGGCAGTGCTGTGTTACTAGTGTGTTGAGACCGGAGCAAGTTACAAACTGCTGTCTTGGCTCACTCTCTCCAGCCCCAAGTCAGCATCTCTAATACCAGAGCACTGCCTCTCTCTGCAGAGTGAGCAGAGGCTGCTCAATTTACTAACTAAAAACTTCTTGAATGTATCTTTTCACTAACTGGAAATTTTACTAGTCCTAAGCTGAAACAAAGGTCCAGCCTTAGAAAAATTTGGAGACCTTCTGCAGAAGAGCAGCGTGCAAAACCCTGGCCCTTCAGCCCAGCACTTTCTAATCTTCATTTTCACAAGCAGGGACTACCCAAATTTACAACCACATAAAAATACACACACAGCTGCAATGTGGGGACACAAATCATCATGATTATTCATAATCAAGTTTTAATTATGCCTCTGTGAGATCACCTTTGAAAGGCAAGTCACAGCTGTCTGGCCTACATAAATCAGGTGAAGATCTTGTTGATTTTCCTTTCTTGGCACAATTCTTGGAGCTGTAGATCAATATGCCACCTCTCAGGACATAAGCAGTCCTTCAAGCTTCTAGCTGATCTATAGAGGGAACTTTGAGGGAGAAGCTCAGTTCATTTCTCATCATAAATTGTGCTGGCAAAAAAAAACAAAACAAAAAAGCTAATTGCTACCTGGGAGTTTATGTGCTTCCTTCAGTGCATATTTTTAGTGTCCACCCAACACAATTCTGTCTGCCAGTTGTTTCCTAAATTAGAACAAAGACATTCAAGCTCCCCAGACTGTTTGAGGAGTAAACAGATTTGACATGTTCCTCTGTGGATTAGTGGAAAACAATAGGAAAAAGAAAACCAATTGAGAAAGAAGGAAAGAGTTGTACCTTCATTTTTTATCCCATCTCTAAACACCTTTTCCCATGAGACAGTACATCATCAGGGTTGAGTTTCTTTTAGCTGTGTCAAGAACAAGTTAGGTATTTGCATATTTGCATAAGCCTGTCCTGAAAGGGCACAAATTATGTGATGATGTTTCAGTAAGTGTTTGGCTTGAAGTACAGCAGAGATTTAAATTTCAAGGTTGCTGTGGTGAACTGAATAGGACAACAGGGATTTCTACATGCAAGACAAGACTCCAGGAAAGGATCATCGTGCCAGACCAGACATCAGGCTGCTGTGTCACCTCACTGTCCAAGCCAGTATGAACAAAAGGCCACCAGTTCAACAGAAAATGGCTGGTATCTGGAAGGGGTCATTACATTTCCCCCTCACTTTAAAAAGCAGGCTATCTGTAGATACCTATAACTAGTTTCCAGGTGGAAAGGGCAGAAAAAAACCCAATTATTTTATCTTAGAATTTTTGTGGAATACTTGGGAGTAACACAGAGACAAGCTCTCCTTGCCCCCAAAAGCTAGAACAGCAGGCAGAGACACAGCAATACATCTCTCTTGGCAAGGTACTTCCCTTGATCTTAAGAAAACTCTGCTTTCTTTCTGACTCTGCTAAACTGCTGTATAGATACTACTCATTCTCACCACTTCTTTAAAATGTCATATGGTCATTCTGACCTCCCTTTTGAAGTTCTTGAATTCAAGAAATGATAAAGGTTGTCCTCATATGAAAGCCATATCTATCATGAAGGCAATGTTTGGAATTATGAACCACCCACCCCATTATGTTCAAAATCCATTCGTGATCCTCTGGGGAGTCAAGCTGAGGTGACTTAAAGAGTAATTTCTCTGTAAACTTTTAGAGCTGGGACCCATGACACTGGGAATGTATATGAAAGATAATTGGCTAATCACAAATGAGACACCTCATTCATGGATGTCAGCCGTGCCCAATTGGTCTAGAAAGTAGAAGTTGAATAGATGTGGTTAAGCAGATAATAAATAATAGTGATAAGGCTGCTGCATGTTCTCAAATACTTCAAAAGCAAGCAGGCAGTTTAAATCAATAATATTAATCAGTCACCTGGCAATAATTCTGTCACACATAGAGGCAGACAGACACCTGTGCTGAGGAGTCAGCCTCTCTGCTGCGGGTGGCATTAATAGATCTTGTGCACCCTGAAACTCATCAAGAAAAGCATCCTGAAGTTGCATCAGCACAATTTTGAGAAGAGGGAAGCAGTGATGCAGAGCCCTGGGAAACTGGTTTGCAAAGTCCCAGGGAGAGAGGGGTTCAAAAATATCTCCCTGTCTGAAAGGTACCTGGAAGCAATGTGATCCAATTTTCAGAGAGATCTGCGCTTTCTCTTACTGAGCTGCTGCTTAATCCTGGGTGAGTCATCCCCTCAGTTGTTTTCCCTGATTTCACAGAATGGAGATGATAATATTTGATCAGAGAGGAGGCGGGTGCAAAGATCCACTGCACTTTCAGAAGTGCAGCAAGATCCACAAATGAAGGGTGCAATATGGACCTTGGAAATATCATCTCCACTTGGCACAATCTCCTCTGGGACTGCTATTTGCCAGCAACAGAAGAACCAAGGAGCAACTGATTCTCACTAGCTCTCAGGAGAAGAAGCACTGTAATTTCTGCTTCTCCCTGAAGATGCAATACAGTAAAAATAACTGCTGCCATGACCATTTTTATACACGCAATCAAAAATTCTCTCAGAAACACACCAAATATATAAGAAAAACTGCACCTAATACTGCAGAAATACAGTGATTGCCAAGTTATCTATTCTGCTGACCCCTATAGTGTGCTGGCAGTAATTTGGACCTTTGGCTACCTTTCTGGCACATGATAAGGAAACAGTGTAATTTAAGTCAAGGAAGGTCACTAGCAGTGGCAGTGCAGTAATGAGTAGTAATATTGCTGCCAATCATACAATTTTCTTTCCTAGGGAAAAGTTCTCTTTAGAATACTCCACTGATATTAGAACAAAAGCCACTAGAACTCCATACCAACTCAGGGCTACAAGAGACCTTCAGCATCTTACCTTGCCTGATCATGTATTTAGTTGGAAAAGAAATTATATGAAATTGCTAAACATGCAGCAAAAACTACCAACTCAAACTCTTCATAAGAACATAAGGCACCATGTCTCTGAACCTATGAGACTTATAAAGGAGCTATAGAGGGAAACTGGGGGAAAAAAGCACACATAAAAGGCTTCCTACAGTCTGCAAGCTTTCTCAAGGCTGAGAATAAATTTTACTATGCAATGAAAAACAAGGATTCTATGACACATCAGGACGAGGATGTTCATGGCATATGGAGCCCCAAACGCTTCAGTAACTTACCCAAATTCACTTTGAAGGTGACTGCTGCTGTGTCAGAAACTCATCTCCTCTTCCCAATGTAACATTAAATGAAGGAGCCACCATTTTAAAATCCACCTCTGTTACTGTCCCAAATAAAAAATCCACCTTTCTCATTGTCCCAAATAAAAGTTGGTGGAAGAAGAACCCTGACTGCTGCAGCACAAGACAATACAGTCCCACACTCATCTCTACCAACAGATCCAGCAGTTTAGAGGTGGCAATAAGGAGACAGATGAAGAACAATATCCTTGCCCTGCCAATCCAGAGCTGATGGTGAACTGAAAGAAACCAATGAAGCCAGTGGTGTCCACACAAGCAGGCTGACTTTGTAAAGGTAACTCCTTTTGCAAGTCTCAGTAAATACAGAGATCTCACCGCACCTCTCTGGCTTAGAACAAACCTGAAGACCGAACACTGTGGTTTGGAAATGCAAACAGAAAGCCAAAGTGCAAAGAGAAGAGTTATCAAAAAGGCTTCTTTATGCAACAAGGAAATGAGAAAGATTACAAAGAGTCAGCATCGTGCTGATAAGGGTTCCCCATCTCTTTCAAAAGTAGCCTATTTTTATTTGTGACAAAACAGGTGCCAGTTATAAATAAATCTGAATTGCCTCTACAATCTGTCACAGCACACTGTTGGGCAACAGGAAAGTACTCTGCTTCCCTCTTCGTTCCTCCACTACTGCTAGTATTAAAAAAAGCAGTGATCAATAACAAGAAAACGTAGTTTTAAAACCTGATGGAGAAATTTGAGTATCATTTTCAGAGGTGAGGGAGCGCTTCATTTGAATTAGTCATGCAATTCTAGGAGAAAACTCCTTGAGAGTGGAAATGGTATGAAAAAACAAGGGCTTGTATTCGTCATACCAAAAAAAAAAAAAAGCCTTTTGGGAAAAAAGGATGTACCTCTGCAAGCGCAGATCAGCAATTATGCTCTGGCATATTTACAGTATCCCTGAATAATAATCTCGAATTATAGACTCATGTAGGTTGGGAAAGACCTTTAAGATCATCAGAATGTTAATTGATTAATGAGATAAATTTGCTTAGGGACTGTGAAGTATGTATGGTCACTTCTAGTAAACATATAGAATAAGAGAAAAGTACATATCTAAAGCAGAATCAACAGAAGGTTGTTTAATAAATAAACATACTATGAAAAACCTCCTTACAAAAGATAATGCTGCCACTCTGTCAGGTTCCTGTCAGGTTCCTGTCATCTTGCAAAGCACACAAGGCAGTGATGGTTACATGAAAGTTTAAAAAACCCCAACCAAACCACTATATAAAAAAGCACTTTTGACAATTGCTAAGCCCACAGACTGTCTACTTCAAGTCCAACAGACACAGATAGTGACACTGACAGAAGGCCAGCTAAGCTCAGACCTATCAAGGGAAGTACCTTATCACATCTGTTACATGTTGATACCCTGTTCCTTTACCTGTTGTATCCTTTCTCTCCTAAGCCCTAAGAGAAACTAGACTTAACTGTATCTGCAGGCACATCAGGAAGAATGACAGTAGCAATGGGGGAGGCAGATATGCAGTATTTATAAAGAGTATCATAAAGGCAGACACTTGCATTGTGTAACCACTCTTTTTAGCCCTACAATACCCCTTGGCAAAGTTTATTGCTAAATGCTATATTCTGGTGCATTTTCCTGTAACTGTTGCAGCGACTCAGACACAGAACTCTGAGGGCTGGGGTGAGAAGTTCTTGGGTGCAGAAGAAGTGGACACTTGCTCTGTCTTTGCTTGTGCACCTCCTTGATGTCCCTTCCCACTAAGGAACTGCCTTTCATGGCAGGATTTCTGAGTTTTTAGGTTTTACTCTGATTGTTCCAGAGAGCACCAGCTTATTTCTTCTCCTCCTGAAGGGATCCTTGCTAAAAAGCACACACCTATAATTACTCATTTTCTTTATTAGGAAGTTACACAGACTGCATTACAAGTTATAACTCAAGCCTCTCCAAAGACTTCCTGTGAGATACTTCATCAGGAATATACTCTGGTTACCATTTGAAATACAGACCACATTGTTTCAGTTCACAAGAGAGGAACTATCACTGAAAATTAATTCTGCCTTTAGTAGGCTGGCTAAGGCTCCATCTGTAAGCAAAAATTAAAGAAGCCTATAAAACCTGCAGGAGAAACACTGCAAACACTAACCTGGGAAGTGTGTGGATTGTTTCAATTCCCCCCTTGCTACCTAAGCAGCTCCCATTCCCTGTTCCCTCACATGGACCTACTCATTAAAATCAGAAAGAAACTGTGTGGTCTTTGTGTGAGACAACTAGCGAAAATAACATATTTTGAGGGGATATTTGATCTTATAAGTAAGCAACATCACAACAACTGCAAGGAAGAAAAACCCAGTGGAGCAGGTGGAGAAACCAACAAACCAACAGTCAAGTCAGGGAAGAAAATAAACTTTTTTCCTGGTACCAAGACATTCTTCTATATGAAAAGAAGGAAACAACTGAATTACCCATGCAGACCTGGCACAAACTTTCTGTACTCACCATGAGAGGTGCCTGTATATGAGATGCCTCCTTTGCTGCAGTTTGTGACTGGCTGTTAGGCTCCTTTGTTGCCCCCATGGTGTGGTATGAGACAGGCTGGCTGCCTGATAGCTCTGCCTAATCAGTCAGGCCAGCTTCCAAAGCGTAACAGCTGTGAGGACAAATGTCCAGTTACCTAGAAAGTGAGCTAAACTCACCCAGCTCCTCTGCCATCACAGAAAATGGAACAGAACAAAAGCGCTCTAAATTCAACCACTTGCTTTGAATAAGTTCCAGATATACTCAAAATGCCAAACCAGGTGACAGACTGAGACACAGGGGGAAATGACATCAGTATCAATAAAGAAAAAAAAAAAAGATTGTCTGTGATTAAGGTGAGGAAGTTCACTGAATCACACATCCTAGAGCACATGGCACCTCATCTTTCATGTCAGATCTGGTTCTGAGCTGTCTGAAACTTGCTCAAGAACCAGGATGTACACACCTACTAGCTCTCCTTGACTTCTTTGAAACTATTTGTAGTACCACCACTACTACATCTCCACATAGGACAACCCACCTTACCAGTAACACCTCTCCTGCCTCCCCTTCTGCATCTCAACAAACTGTGTATCTCCTTTAAAATATGCATATTTATACATACTCGCACTGAATTGCCAAATATCATCTTTTCCCCCCACTTTGTGAAAGTAAAACGTGAGCAAGAAGAAACTGGCCACTGGATACAACTCTGCCCAGGCAAGAATCCTGTGCAATACACCCCAGAGCATGCCTACAGGCCACCTGCTATTCCATTCTTGGTGTGCCACGGGCAACCAGCAGCGCTAAGCATGGCAGCAACAACAGTGGGGGGCTGGGGGGAAATGCAAATCTTCCCACTCCTTGTGAACACCATCCCTCTTGGAACCCAGCTGCACTTGCTGAGGTCATTAACTCACTGGGAAAACTGCACCTTAGTTGTCTAACTGCAACCACATAAATTATTTTCTCCCCCTACAGATTGTCTTTAATCTGTAAATTATGTTTTTAACTATCTGGGCTCGAGTCCCAAAGTCAGACTGACAGAACAAAAACCAAAACTGCCGAAGCATGCTCTTTTAACACAGCCCAAACTGAGTAATTGCTACTCACAAAAAAGGGAAACAGTGATGTGGCAGGGAGCAAGCTGCTCAGGAAACATCAACCTCAATGCTTGTTAGCCTTGTTAGTATATTTATCCAAGATCATCGTGGTAACACACTGAGTAAGTGCCAGGCATGTTCAAATGGCTTTGTGAACATTAATCAATCTTTAGGACAGTAGTTAACACTAACTCTTCAGATGTCAAACTTAACCTCTTGAAAGGCCAGCAGAAAATCAAGTTAATTAGGCCACAGGCTTAACAAGAGAAGCTATTTAAACAACACGTTTCCAAGTGGCACATTCAGCTCAAAGCTACTCTGGTGGAGTTTTTTATTTCATACACCAGTATGAACCAAGCTGTATGATCCGACAGCTGACAGGCCATAGTTTTGAACAGGTAGAACTACAGTCATCAAAAGTTATGTTTTAGAAATGTTTAATTAGGCTGTACTATTGCCCTCCTTTACATTACTACTCTTCTTTTATAGGCTGAAACATTAAACCAGCATTTCAGTCATACTACTGTAAAAAAAAAAAAAAAGAAAAAAGAAAAAAGTATGAGAAAACACTGTATTTTAGTTTGGAAAACAGGTTGCTTGCTGAAAGGTATTTTACAGAGTGCAAACATTTTAAAATTAGTTCCTGCTTTATATCCTAGGGCATTTGCTTTGTATATTAACAGATATAAATCATTATAACTCCAAACCTTCTAGTTTATAAAGAAGCTTAGAGAACTCCCTAGTTCAGGATAAGTGAAGTAGTGCAGGTTCTCTCCTCATGATGCTGAGAGATAAAAAGCCCTTGGGTATAAATGAAAAGAATACATGGGAGATTGAGAGAGGAAAGAGGCCCAGACAACACATTAAGACTTGCTGAAGTCACATCTTTGTAAAATATCAGAATCAGGAAAACAGGGAGGAAATTTGGTCTAAAGTATAATGTCTCTGGTGTTAATAACTGCACAGTATCCCCTGGCAGTTTGTTCCATTACTTATCTGGTCTCTAGCTTTGTTGTTGTCATTGTTATTTGATGTATATTTTCTCTTTTGTATTGTAAATCCATTATTTGTTTTGTCCTTGTTGACTATGAGAATTGAATAAAGTAATTTTTACATCATGCCTTGAGGTTCCTGAAGACATTTATATCTTTTGAATCACTTTATTCCACCCTGACCATGAGTAATTGCTTAATTTTTCCTTGAGGGTCTTATTTTCCCAAGTATAGTATCACTCTCTCCAGAATTATGTTTGTATGCATGAGAATTGCAGAATAAAGAAGAAAATAATGATTTTTTTCTGAATGAACCAACAACAAAATAAAGAAAGGTAGACAAAACCCTTCAGCAGCAATTTCTCTGTTGGACTCTGGCTGTATTTGAAGAAGGATTTCATCTAGCCTTCTTAGAAATTCTCTCCTATTACTCCCATTGCAGACACTTAGCAATTTCAGACAGGAAAAAATGAAAATCATCTTGTATATACAAGACCTCTCTTTGCTTCTGCATTTCAGTTTAAAATTAGTTCTCAAAAGTTAAGACTATTGCTTGGCTGGTTTTCTATAAACCATTATCCCAGTCATGTCTCAAGAGACGCTGCATATGAGGCAAGTGCACTAGCCTTGCTTTTATTAAAATAAACTGGTTCATAACACAAGCTAAACAATATAAATTCATCTGAGAAAAAAATACCATCATGCCCTAAGACAGAATTTTTCAATTTTCTCTTGACTGAATCTGACCAACTGTGACATTTGCGTATACAGGTTATTAGCATCTATTTAAAAACTGTGGAGTAATACCCAGTCTACTGTGACAAGTTACAGAAATAACATTTCCAAACCAACCATCAAGAAACAGTTGAGATTTTAAGCAGTTTTGAAGAAATAGCTGAATTTCTCCACTGCCAATAGGACAGGTTAGATATGTTGGCTTGAAAATTACTAAGGCAAAAGAAGCACTAAACTGACTTTATGAGAAAAATAAAAGTCAACTTCACATTTAAACTTATGGAAAGTAGTAGAAACTTTTCCTATGTTAGATTAAAATTCAGCAGCCAAAACTTTTTCCCAGCAAGGAATTATAGAGAGTTTGAACTGAACTGAATTCTAAACCTCTGTGGTTTTGGTTTAGGGACTGTATTTGGATTATTTTAAAACTGGATCCCAACCTGGTTCAATATTGAGAAATATCTCTTGAGCCCAAACTGACACAAAGTTAGGAAGTGCATTGCTCTTGGCAGCTCAGAGGAATGGCTCAACTAAAAAAGGAAACACTCTGTCCCCAGCTGCAAGTTGTTGAGCCTGAAGAACTAAAACCTGGTCATTGCAAATCTTTCTGCTCCTGCTGGAGAAAACTTGCAGCCAAAGAGCTCCACGTACCTGCACCTGTATTGGGCTGTCATGGGGGCAGAGCACGTTACTTCTCCTTTTTTGTGAGTTTCTGTCTCTCGCTGCCCAAACGTAGCACCAGCACCAATCCCATTCCCACAGTGCAGCAGGCAAGTTCCAGCTTAAAATGGAACCAGCTCAAAACAGACTCAACTGATTCCTCCTTGTGTTACCTGTTTATATTTCAGAGGTCAACACCTCCTCACACAACGTGATGCAATGGTTTCCACTTTACCCTGGTAGCTTTAACACCAAGCTAAAATGTACAGACTTCTTTTTTTCCTTCTCATGCCTGAAAGACGTGAGGGAAATTTCTTGGAAAGTAAAATCAGCAAAGCCAAGGTTTTTAAGATATAAATTCAAGTCCTTCACAGTACAAGTGGCATCCTAGCTGAAGCTGTGCTCCCTTCTATGCTCCATCACTGGCCCAAACCAGGCGGCTCTGCTGCCCGAGCAGAGGAGGGGTTTCTGCCACCTCCCAGAAGGAGCAACACAGACACAGGGCTGGGGACATAAAGCCAGCTGGGTGATGGCATGTTTCTGTGCCATCACCCTGCCATGGTGCCTGGCTGGCACCCCCTGAGCCCAGAGAATGGGCAGCAGCAGACCTTGCTCCTGTCACGCTGACAGTCCAGTCCTCCAGTTCGGTGTTTAAACATGTAAACAGCCACACTTCCTTCATGCCCCCATAAAGACTTCAGGCATCAAGCTGAAGTTTTCACAGCTACCCAAACGTACTGCTATAAAACTTGCAAGAGAATGTGCTTTATATTAAACACCACCTTCCTTAAATCAGGCCCCTCCCTTCACCATAAAGTGCCCTTCCTTCTCCATCTCATGAAGTCCATCCCCTCTGTCTTACATGCGGCCTTGCAAGTAAGGCAGATTTTTAATAAATCTGTCATGCAGGAGGAATACAACATCAAACATAAGGATTATACTTAACAAAGAGAGAAGAGAGAAGTGAAACTGGTTATTGTCAGGGCTGATCTCAATAGCAGGCACAGCTTCAGAACAATTTTGAAAGAAAGCAAGAACATATTGAGGCGAATAGAGACTGGAATAAATATTGCACAGGCTTACCAAGAAGAGATCAAGTCTGATTCATATAATCTTTGACAAAAGAACTATTGTTTCTCATGTGTGAAATGTGGTGGGCTTTATCTCACTGCAGACAGATTAGTTCTCCTGCACCTAACTTGATTTGAGAAAAATATTTTGATATAACTATGTGTGCCAGACAGAAAATCAGTAATTCATCTGGACAAAATAGAATTTGATACAAGAATCAATGTGGTGGGTGAGGTGCTGGCCATATGGAAACGACAAAAAGGAAAGGGGAGGTATCAAGCTAAGGGCAGTACTGGGAGAATTTCTCAAAAAGTCAGTCTCAGATCCAGATTTTTGTTAATGACTTTGGCACAAAAATCTAAGAGCACCTCCACAAACTTTGCTGGAGCCCAAAAACTGCTGATGGTATCCTAAGGGAACATCAGAGTGCCATAAAGGAAGCACTTTGAGACCTGGAGAAATCAGAATGGCATGACACTGAACAGTAAGAGACTGTAAAGATTTTGAGTAATAAAAGGGATTTCTTTTCCAATCTGTGACTTCCCAGTTATAGAATAAAGAGCAGGAAAAAAAAGACAATTTGTGTACAGAGCCATTATTGTGACAAAAGCCCTAAAAAAAGCAACAGTGACCCTAAAACATAAACAATGAGAATTTTCTAGCAAGGGTAGTGACGTATTAAAAAGATGTGATACAAGGCAGTGGCAGTTATGCAAACTGGAATAGCATCTGCAGTTCTGGGCACTCATATGTAAGATACAGGGACTCAAATGAGAACACGGAAGGAAGGGCTCCTAAAATGATCAGCAAATGGAGAATGGTATTGGAATGGACTGAAATGTCTATGTTGGTTTAATGTAGCAGGATGAAGGCTGAAATGAAATAATACAAATACAGGGGGGAGAGGGAGAGAAACAGAAAGAGAAGACCTGTTAAATAAAGATCAAATTTGGCACTAAGATAAACAGGTTTAAACTAATTCTGATTATATTTACACTGGAAATGAAAAGGTTTCCAACCCTCTCATGCATGAAGAGAATAGTAATTTGTATAAGGATGTAGTTCAGTAAATCCATGAATGGGAATATATGATGTGGGTACCTGCAGTGATCCAGTTCTAAGGCCTCATTTGCAGTCCTGCAGTAGTGCTATTTTCTGCGTTTTTATCATTAAGCCTAGGCTGGTTACCCTCTAGAGTCTGGATATTATGGAACTGCTGCCTTAACTTTCTCTACCTTAATTTGACTAATGTTGATTTACTGAATGCACAGTAAAAAAAATGCCCTGACTGTAAAAGGTATACGCAAAAAAATTTCTACCTTTCAAGAAACAGAAGTTACTGATCCTGCACGATGCCAGGAATCCTTTTTATTTATATCTTTGTAATTTGTCATTGGGAAATAAACTGCACTAATGATGATGTTACATCATCAGTCAGAGTAAGCATTAGAGAACTCAGGGACAATTCAAAACATTTCAACAATCGTTATGACATTGCTGCCTTATTGAACAATAATTTTGTACACTTATAAATGTACAAAACTGGAAAATAAACTAAGGAATTTGCCCTGCACTCATGCACTCTTTCTGACAGTTTCATAACTATTATAAATATTGCATTGTTACTTTTTCTCCTTTCCCATTTTCAACTACTTTTCTCACGTGATCACCTTTGAAAGCATCAGTATGTAACTTTGTGCTCTAAGGTGAAGTGACTGGAATTTCAGGTAAACACTACAATAATGTCTAAGATTTTGCAACAAAGCTCACATCTCCTCTGTAATGTCAAGGTGGACCAACAGTAATATCTTCAGTAGGTTTTGCTCATCATCTATGAACCAGAACATATCAGCTGGGACTGAACTGATTCACGTTTTTCTCACTAGCATAAGAATCACACCACACAGCTCAGTTTCTCTGAGTATCAAATAGGGTTAATATTCCCTTTCTTCCTCTGAGACTGATTGTTCAGATGCTCTAATATGTATCACCTGTCATGATAAATCTACCAGTATCTTAGTAACAACTTTGCCCTGGGCACTCATAATTCAGTTTAGCCTTGACAGGAGGTGGAACACTCAGCTGGAACACATTCCAACAAATCGTCTCTCCATTGCTGCAGCAAGATGGTGTAAAACTCAACTCCATCTTCGACTCACACTGATAGAAAAAAAACAGGCAGATAAAAAGGAGGCACAATGGGGTTTATTATTGATTGGATTACTCGGTATTACTGCATAGATGACTGAGATTTTTCTATTAAAGAGCTTATCTCTGATAAAGCACCACAGAAAGTCTTAATAGTCACCTCTCATTTAAATAACAGTTTTTGAAAGTTGGTGCTTTATTTTTTTAAGCAAATCTCTAAATTGCATAAATGCAGTAAAATGTTAACCCCAGCCATGTACCACAGATAATGGTACTGCCACATCTAGTACTGAATCTACCAGAAACAAGATTCTTTAATTGTGCTGTGAAGATATTGTTCACTGCCTACCAGCCCTCACCTTCCCCACGCTGAACAAGGTTGCTGCTGAGGGTCATTACAGTTCTCCTATTGCCCTAGAACTCTCATCAAACCAAGCCAGGAGTTACTCCAATGTCACTTGATGAAAAGTAACCTTATAAAATTAGAAGTAGGAAACTTGCTTTTTAATGGAGCATGAAAGAACATCTGCTTAGTCTGAACATTTCCAGAAAAGCCATGAGGTAAGCAAACTAACTCTGATCCAAAGACACAACCAAGCACAGTAGTCCAGTGCATGCCCATGTGATATACCCCCCCTATTTTGTTATACACCCGCATCTCCATAAGAAGTATTTTAGCTATGACAGGTTTATGGGTGAGACCAAAAAATAAAAACAAGCCCCCTCCCAAAAAAACCCCCAAAAAACAACCAACCAACAAGACTATAGAAAGACTATGTATATCTGTATATCACAAGAGAAGTTTAATTATTATTTTGAAATATCTTCTAGGCCATTTTTTTTATGAATGGTTCTGATCCCCATTTTACATGAGTCATGGCAGATAAATTTTATTAATATGCCTGCAATCTGGTAAAC
Source organism: Scytalopus superciliaris (assembly GCA_013400415.1). NCBI lineage: Eukaryota > Metazoa > Chordata > Aves > Passeriformes > Rhinocryptidae > Scytalopus > Scytalopus superciliaris. The sequence goes on from VXBX01008599.1 coordinate 566,013, forward strand.
TTTGCTGATAATCATGAGCCAGGCATTAATGACTCAAGCTTTGCCAAAATAATCATAGCATAGAATGGCTTGAGTTGGAAGGGACCTTAAATATAATCTAGTTCAAACCCCCCTGATGTGGGTAGGGATGCTTTTCACTAGACAAGGTTGCTCAGAGTTCCATTCAGCCTGGCCTTGAGGAGTTCCAGGGATGGGGCATCTACAACGTCTCTGGGCAACCTGTGCCAGTGCCTCACCACCCTCACAGCAAAGAACTTCCTCCAAATACCGAATCTAAACCTACCCTCTTTCAGTTTGAAACCATTCCCCCTTGTTCTGTCACTACACACTCTTGTAAAATGTCTCTCTGAATCTTTCCTGGAGGCTCCTTTCAGGTACTGCAAGACCACAATTAGGTCAGCCTGAAGCCTTCTCTCCTCCAGGCTGAACAACCCAATTCCCTCAGCCTTTCCTCACAAGAGAGGTGCTCCATCCCTCTAATCATCTTGGTGGCTTCCTCTAGACTTGCTCCAACAGGTCAACATGCTTCCTGTGCTGGGGACCCCCAGCTGGATGCAAATCTCCACGTGGGGTGTGTGTATGTGTCTGTGCCTTTCTCCCTCTTTACTGACCTCTCAAAGTGGTGGCTTCCCACCTGCACCAACAGAGCTGTCAGATGCCTAATATGCAGAGGAAGAGCAGTGGGACAACTGTATTACACCAACTGGTGTTTGTCAAAGATGAACAACCAACTTTCCAGGCTTGAGGAAGAGCTTGCACAGTTAGGAGCATTTCCTTTCNGAGGAAGAGCAGTGGGACAACTGTATTACACCAACTGGTGTTTGTCAAAGATGAACAACCAACTTTCCAGGCTTGAGGAAGAGCTTGCACAGTTAGGAGCATTTCCTTTCTGGTTTTGATTCAAGCAGAAAAATGTGTCAAGCTTTTTGCTAAAAGTCTGTCATATTATTTTGTAAAAACTTCCCCCCCAGTGTATCCATTAGTCTAAAAACAATTACTTCTCTGAACAAACTTTGGCTCTTTCAGAATAACGTAAAAAGTAGCATCTTACCTGTGGGTAATACTATAAAACCAAATAGCTGCCACTATCCTGGAATGAGTCCTTCCTGAACTTGATTGAGAAAAGCCAGAGTTCCTTCAGAAGGATGAAAAAATGGCTGTGCTTGATCTTCCTTTAATTTTTCATATTTTCAAATAGATTCACATAACCAAATACTGTATAAAAGCTAAATATTTACCAGTGCATTCTACTTACTTTATTAATCCTATCAATCTAGAAAAGGACAGTAAGCTCTCAAAGGACTTACAAAGTTCAAGGGTGGAAAGACATCTCTCTCCAAAAAGATACACAGGCCACCAAATTTAAAACAAACTCACAAGGATCAGCGACCCCAACTCTTAAGTGAATACTTTGTCTTAGCCACTACTAATAAACACAAGATTAAATAGGAACAAAAAGAAACCCGGAGTCCTTAGCACAGATTTTGTGGTGTGAATTCAGTGGGGGTGGATAAGGGAAGCAGTTAGAGGGAGGCGTTACATGTGTGTGTGTTTGGTGCTTTTTCCTTTTAAACGTTCTTCCTCCACTTTAGAAAACAGTTATTTGTATATTTACTGGAGACAAGCCATTTTTATGACTCAAGCACTCCTGCCTAAGAGACTGAAAAATAAAAAGTGATATTGCTCTACTAGAAGGCACAACAGAATTATCCACAGGAAAAGGTAGACCATTGCTTCACACAGTTAACAGAGAGAAACACCATGTGGCATGTGTGGGAACTTATGGTCAGGGACCTGAAACATCAAAACAAATCACTTTAATGATAAAACAAGGAAAAGAGATGGTGAGAAACACTTCTCCAGTTCTACTAGCATTAATCTATCTCAAGACAGAGTATCTCTTGCAAACATTTCCACAGGAATATCTTCTAATTAATTTGAAGAGCAAGTATCTAATGCCAAAGAGACTATTCACATAAAAACCTTATTCTTGTACATATTGAACATCTTGTACAACTGAAACAGAAGTATCAAGAAGGCTTTGGCAACAGTTTTTGAAGAAGAGCATTAATACATTGCTTTATGTACAGGCTTTTTTGCCACTGCATATTCAATTTTGATTAAGTGTCTTGTAAAGTCTAAAGAAGATGAAGCACTCTTGCACAGACAACAGTCAGATATTTTGAGCCCTGCATTTATTATAGTACTTCTGGAGGTCTTTCTTAAATGTGTAGGATTAATTGGTAGCAATCCAAGTTACATTATACAGGCTTAGATTTTGGATTCATTTATTCACATGAAGGAGAAAATTTAACTAGAACTGATGCATGGGAAGTTCCATGATCTGGTCTGCAGAAAAAGGATGAAATTATATACAGACTCAGTACATGGTATCTTAGTTAACACATGAAAGAAGGTTAAAGAATAACTTCTGAGAACACCCCAGGCTGTGATCTCAGTAGAATTGGTAAT
>VXBX01008600.1:4787-28778 GCA_013400415.1 Scytalopus superciliaris
CGGGGTCGGGGCGGTGTATGGGCCAGGGATGTGTACGGGAGGGGGATGTGTATGGGGAGGGATGTGTATGTGCATGTGCGGTGCCAACCCCGCCCCTCCGCAGGCGCTCCCGCCCGGCCGGCACAGCGGGAGGGTTCGATCCGGAGGGACCCCGCGGCATCTCCCGTTGTTCCGCTCAAGCACCTCAGCCAAGGGCTGTTTCTTTGCCAGAATGGAGAACGGGAGATTCCTTCCCTGGGAAAAAGCCATTCCGGGAGGGTTAGCGCAGCCTAATGGCAGCATATCCTTACCCTGAGCACACGTGCTCCTTGGCAGGATTGGCAGGATGCGCTCAGTGACACATCCCTCCAGGAACTCCGCGTTATCATCGCTCTCTCTGTTGAACTGTGCCACGGAAGAGAGACGTGCCGGTGCAGCAGCCGCTGTGTTGGACCGGGCAGCGATGCTGTCCAGGAGCGCCCGGAGCGGAGCGCCGGCATCCCCCGGGATGCGGGGACAGCGGGAGCGATGGGCTCACCCTCCCGCTCAGCTCCCTCCTCCTCAGGGTCAACAGCCTGTGTTAATTAATTAATAGCGGTGGGAATCAGCGAGATGCGGGTGCGGGACGGTAAAATCTAGCTCGCAGTTCTCCCTGGGGACACACAAGTAGCAGAAGTAATTTCCTGGGGTAATGGTTTATCAAGGAATCGATGCCACCTGCAGTTCAAGGGACACCGCAACGTGGTACAAGCAGCACATGATCCCCCAGGAAAAGAGGACGCAACAGCCACAGTGACAGAGAACATGGAGGAACTAATCTTAATATTTACTTAAATAAAATTCATTAAATTCAAGAACCATTGTGTTATCCATGTGGTAAGCATTTTGTAAACCTAAGTTAAAAGTCCTTAAATTCTTGCTCAGCCTATTTGTTACGTAAAATACATGTGTATATATTTGCACATACAGTCTCGCATGTAAAAATAAGTGCAGTTTATATACAATACACAGTGTGTCATTTAGTGTACTAAATTAAACCCCAAACCTCTTTATATGGACTTGTATGTGCCCTGGTTGCATCCCTGTTCCAGCAGAATATTGCATCTGTTTTATGGCCAGTGTTCTGTTCAGGTTTCACTGAAACTTGAAGAGAACTCATTCACCTTTTGCTGTTTTACATAATCGCTATAGGAAAAATTATATAAAATAGTATCTTTAGAAAATGTTGTGGTTCTTCAGTGAAAAAAACACAATTAGTAGATCACTTATTGCTCATCCACATAGCTGTACATGTCACTGAACTGTTGTTCCAGAAGACCTATATTTCTCTTTGGCATTCTCTTTCAGAATACAGATGTGCTAAAGAAAAAAAAAAAAAGTACAGCTTAGTCAATCTTTACCTTCAAAGGAAATTCAAGAATGATTTTCACTCACGTTACTAGAATTGCAAGGAAAACACACCAGAACCATTATTGTTATGTTTCCTACTTGCAGTAAACTTGAGATGTTAATACTCTTTCCATAGATCATAGTATACAGATTTATATACTTTGTAAGAAGTCAGGTTTGTTCAATTTTTGTATTCTCCTCCAGGCTGCTGTGCAATAGCACAGACTGTTTGTACCTTTAACAGAATTGCTTTGCCTTAGTAACAAGACTTCGAAGTGAAAAACTTTTTCGCTTAACAGAGTTAATAAAGTACTTCTGAAAACAAAGAAGGGAAAAGATCAGTTCTGTGTATCAGTTAATGCTCACTCAGTGCAGCTTAAGAAGGCTGCAGTGGAACAAAGGAAGAGAGATCTTGATGGACATGTTACACATTGTAGGGAAAACCTTCACTTTCAGTCTATGCACAGCCATCTTAAAGATTTGGTTAGAAAAGAATAACACAGGATTGCACTACGAGAGACAGGCATCAAACTAAAATCAAATTACAAGTGATTTTCTTTTCAGATGTGGCCAGTAGACTGTGTGCTGCTCACCATCCTGGGGGATTCAGGATGTCATACAGCCCAGCTGGGCTGTGAGACTTGTGGGACAGTCATAAAAAGGTAAGGCATGAACAAGTTCTTATGCATTTACGTTGAATTACCAGCTGGGCACCTTAAAATTTATTTTGCCCTTTTAATGGAAGTTTCTAGTTAGATTTGAAGGTTTTTTAATTTTTGAGGAGTTCTGAAAAGAAGCAAATATTGCTGGTTACCGTGGTAGCTTTCATACCTAACAGTGGAGGCACGTGCATGTACTTACATTTAGATCTCTGAAGTATTCATTATAGTCAAGGGCATATCCAACCACAAATTTGTCTGGAATTTCGAAGCCTATATCTGTAAGAAAATGCAATTAATTTTGTACTTGGGTGGTCTAAATAGCTTTTAAGCCCACAGTTTGTATTCAACACATGCTTGAGCTAAGAGTAATTGGTGACAAATGTATTATCTTGCTTTTAGGGTACTGGGAGCACTTCCTTAAGAGTCAGAGCTGTAAATTGATGACAGGTTAGAATATCCATTCCCATCAGTAACCATTCCCATCAGTTAGTAACACAATGAAAGTGCTAAGAGAATGCATTTTATGAACAAAATAATTGTTTAAAACCTAGTTATGAGGTAGTCCTGAAAGAGGAGACAAAGAGTGAGATTTTACTTGTGTTGAATGTAGATGCACTGCAGCTCAGTAGGACTTTTCAGTTTGAAAACAAGGCAAGTTTAATACAGAGTCAAAACAATTGCCCTCTAGGGTCAAAGTTAAAAAAATACACAGCTAAGGCTGGATTCTGTTTCTAGTATTTAATTATATTTAATTATTTTATATATTTATTTCAAAAATTAATTTGTTTGTCAAATAGCTAAACCTGTGCTCAGGCCAGCCAGGGGGATACAAAGAAAGTCATGAGGTCTCAGGGTGGGGTAACTGGTCATCACTTTTCACTTTTTTTTATATATTTTCTACACGTTTTTCTTGGCCTTCCTGAAATTTGTTGCCAGTTGTCAGACAGACTGTGTAAAGTGAAATTGTAAGACTGTATTTTGGGTAACCAGAAAAGCACAATACTCACAATCTGGCCTGTAACCTGGGCTTTGACATGTCCTTTTAACGAGCAGGCTGTAAGGCAGAGCAGAGAAGGTGGCTTTTTAAAACAGGTCTTGCTGTACGCTGTAGACCTCACTTCTGCCACCCCTCCCCATAGGTTTCTACAATCATGCAGTTAAATTAAAACAGTGAGATTACTGTAACAGAAAAAAATAGTGTTCAGCCTTATAACGGAGGGAGAAGCAAAGGTTGTGATCTGGGTTTGTCCAAATGGCTCTATCGTCTTACACTCAGTTTCATATCCCATATAATTACCCTTCCATATATCAGTGCCTCAGCAAACCAGAATAGCACAGAGAGGGAAGCACGTTGAAGTGGAAGGTAAAGATTTTAGTGGGGAAGGAAGAAGTGGACAAGCTTGCAATGACACTTCAGTTTCTTCCACAAAGTCATATCCATTCTTCTTTTTCCTGTGCCCTTCAGAAGAAACTGAGAACCTCCAGAACACTCACAAAAAGGAGAATAACCAGCACAGAAAAGAAGTGTTTTTTCAAAGCATTGTGATTACTTGACAGACACAGGAATATTCCCCAAAAACTCGTTTCAGACATCTACGAAAAACTGATGCAGAATGCTACCCCAAATCATCTTGTGAGTGATGACAAACTCTTAGATTCTGGACACTTCTATGACTGAGAAGTGTTTTGATGTTGTCACTCTAGTATCGAGGCAACTGATGAAAAGAGATGAATTTACTTCAAACATAAGGAAGTAAGCAACAGGGAATCCATCAGATTTTATGGACTAGAGATAAAGAGCTAGAAAAGCTTTTTTATTAATTTTCACAATGAAGGTGGTAGACCTTGGGTAAGTTTCCCAGTTTGATAAACACTTAGTTTTGTAGCAGCTGGATAAGGATGTCCTGCATTTGACATGGCCTGCATTTACTTCTCCCTCCAAACTTCAAACCAAACAAACACCCACTAGCACACATTTACTATTCACCCAAATGATTTTGCTATTTCCCCTCGTTAACAATACAGTAGTTAGTGGACATACTATTATACCTTACAACTTTTACCATCCTTGGTTTCTTGTCTTGTATTTTTGAAAGCAGTAGTTTCATTGTTCTACCAGTCTCAATAATGTCCTGAAAGAGATTAAAAAAATGAATTATCCTTTGAGTGTGAAAGGAAAACCAGACTGTCAGTGGTTTAATTTAGAGCCTAAAAACCTGGCATCCCAGTGACATTGTTTTATATGCAATATGTATTAAATTGCCAAAAGGAGAGAGAAACATCCATGCCATTCCCCAACCCCTCCATTCTTTACTTACCTCTACTACTAACACATTCTGGAAGAGATCATGCAGGGAGAGAAAAGAGAGAAAAGAAAATATTTACATGACAACATTCAGTAAATTATACAGCCAGGAAAAGCACACTGCAGACTTCAGTTAAGAGGAAGCTGCAGTTGATTTTCAAAGGAACTTGTCACTGAACTACTGATATTACTTTAGTGCTTTCTGAAGAGTCTTTCTCTAAGTATTTATGGAAGCTTAAAATGTGGCGAGTCAAGTTGTATCTATTATTCTGTGTATAGCACTAGGATTCTAGAGCCTTAGTGATGAGTCAGTTTAGTAGTGTTCCTTTCTGGGGGCTGTGGGGTAAAATGTGGATCCACTGAGATCAGTGGGAATTACTCACTGTTTCAAAGCCCAGCATTTTAAATCAGTGTCAAGTGGCTGTAAGTATGCAGTATAATAAAGATCAACTTCCTGAAAGATACACAAGAACAGTTCTTCCCCTTTAGAAGCTGAAGATGATGGTTCATACCTTCCCATTTAGTGTAGACAGTTCCTCGCCTATAATACTGATTTTCCCTGTAGGTGAATCATTCTAGAAAGAGAAAGGAGAGAGGGAGGTCACATAAAGCATGCTAAAAAGTGTTGTCCTGTATGTATGTATGAATGGTGTGCTGCTTTTGCCTTTTGCAACAAGATGATGTTGGGGACCTGCCCCAGCTTTGTCATGTTGATTCAATCTGCTGTATGTTTGTTCAAGTGAATGTATAATATCCATCTGTCCATTGGGGCAGATTAGTAAATCAGTTCCCTTTCAGTGTGTAATCAATTGAATTGCTTTGAACAGGATATATGCATACACTCAATTTTTGTGGAGTTTTCATGTAAACTACCAGTATTTTGAATGTCAAGCTATATGGAGAGTCAATTTTCCAAAGAAAAGAAAACTGCTTACACAGTAGCTTTTTATTCTAAGAAAATCCACACTAATAGGCACAGATTTATCACCATTTTGATTTACTGCTTTTATATGGTCCAGCAAATCAGCAAAGAATTTATAGCCTCCTTTAAGGACACAGAGTGCAACAATGTGATGACTTCCCATGTCTTGCATGATATCTCTAGCCAAGCGTTCTGTCCTGGGAGGAAAAAAAGAAAGAAAATGCTACTGTAAAGTGTTTTGTATGTCATACTTGTTTGTCCATATATTAAACAATGTCCAAGTTAAAATTCTGATCTTGCTGTTACATTTTTATAACTGGCCAATTATGACCACAGGATGAAATAGGAGAGTTAGTTACTTGCAGTGCACAAGATGATGCCTAATCCACTTGATAAATTGTTGGTTTCATCCACAAATCTAAACATTGCAGGATAAACAGGTTTGGAGATATTTGAGGTATTATGGGAACTTAACTGGTGTTGTAGAGGAATCTTTTCCATAAACCCCCTCTTGTATTAAACTCTAGAACAGAAGTGTTAGAGCTGCAGTTTCCATGTTTCTCATGGGCTGCACAGGGCAGGAGCTCAGTCTTTTCATTTGAAGGGAAATTGATCACTGGCATCACTGTCACTGCTCTCTGCTGTTTCCCTCATACCTGTCCAGGATGAGTCCATGAGGAATGAAGACTCTTTCTAAATCTTCTTCGTAATGCTTAGGAATGCAAAATAGATTTTTGTTGTAGCCACTTTCTTCCTCTCTTATCTGCAAGTGAAAGGTAAATGGCTCTAAGAGTAGCAACAGAGCCATACAAGAAAAAGCTTTCCAATCTGATAATGCAAAGAAAGAATTCCCCCCATCCACTAGTTTGTCAAAATATAAAGATTTCTGAGAGTTTTGGATCTTTCTGAGAGAACAATTCACAGTCTGATACCTTAGGAGCTTGTCTGAGTTGTGACTGGATAGACAACTACTTTGCCCCAGTCATTATAATAAGAGAAATTCTTGATTATCATCGACCCATTAAAAAACCCCACCCAAAACAATAAAAGCCTCCCCTTGTCTTCCATTTCCCCTTCTGCAGAGCACAGTAGCTTGATTATGTAGTAGACAAGCAAAAATTAAAGTTTAAGGTAAGTAGATTGGGATTACAGGCCAGCAGGTGACTTTGGGGTGCTGCCCTATCTCGACTATCATTTTCCATTGTGTAAAAGAGAAAACTTTGGCTCCTGAGAGTGAATTCACAGCTGAACTTCTAACCTACAAACCATCAGCTGTCTCAGAGGACAGGGGGGATGACTGAGCCCAAGGGAGAAGGTTTGAGATGGCAGAGGATGCCCAGAGGTGGGAAGCAGAGGTGCTGAGCTGCAGCCCAGCTAACTGTGCTGTTGTCCTGTGAGCAGAGCTCCTCAGCACGGCTGGGGACAGGCATGGCTGCTTCCCACGGGTCAGGGCTTTCACCCTTTTGCCACCAGCATTTAGAATTACAGTTCTTTATTCAACATGCTCATTCCAGGCTGTTGCACCCAGAGGTGTATTCCTAGGAGCTATACATTGTCCATTTTGGGTTTCTCTTCTGGCCCCAAGTAGATCTGTCTTTGGATTCAAGACCTTAATGGATGCTTTGTTCTCTTATAAAATGGTGGTACAAAAGCAGGCAAGAAAAAATATATAATGAGGTAGAAAGAATTGTAAGAGGGCTAATATGTGAGCATTGGAAATAAGTTCAGAAAGAAAATCAAATTAGTGAGATTTTGTCACGTCTAATATTACCCTGCTATTGTTAAAAATACAGAACTAACTGAAAGAAAAATTCAAAGCTGGCTCAAAGCTTCACTAGTGCACAATAGGTTATGTACACACAGAGTCCCATTCCACAGAACTCAGTACAGTGCTTTGCTGATAGCACAGAGCTGTGGACTAGAGAGAAATAGCATAAAGTACTGCTAACAACAAGTTAGCACCTGCAAACTCTTAGAGAGATGAATTGTTTTTAATTCTCCTTTATTTTTCGCATAGAAGAGATGAGTGCTTAGGAAGAAAAGAAAAATGGACTGTAGGGAACAGTAGGAGGTTATTACTTGAAAAACTCACAGCAGCCAAAAATGAGATAACCAGTTACTGCCATTTATTTTACGTTGGCCACGAATAGCTTACTGCATTTAAAGATAAAACTAGAGACAGGTGTTAAAGATTTCAGAGGACAGATTGTTGTATCACAAGGCAGTGAATAAAGAATCTCATCCTGGCTGGACTAACTGTATTCTGCAAGTACTCAAAGTTGATAGGCCCTAATGGTCCCAGATACACGTGCAGAGTAACCTCGCAGCTGAGCCCTGGGTGAGTGGCAGCAGCACTGCTTTGGCTGGTTTAGCTACCATTTTCTTTGTGGCTGGAGTCAGCAAAGTGAAAGCACTGTTTTTAAATTAGGTTTATTTGTGCCTTATTGATCTTGGGAGATGCAGTGGCAGTGACATCGGTATCACTGTGGGTCAGGCATCCAGGCAGCCTTAGTTCAGTGCAGAGCTGCTCTTTAGTTTGAGCATTGTATTAGCCCAGCTGTACAGCTTGAAAAAGGGTAGTTCTTGCCTGTGTTGATAGTGGTGAATACACAGGCAGGATATGGGATTCTGTCAACAGGAGTCAGTGACAATAGGACTTCATTAGTGGCTTTGGTCAAAGACAATGTTTGTTTGAGACTGCTGGAACATATAAGCATGATTTTCATCTGGAGTACCAGAAAAGCACTTTAAGGGTAGTCACTGCCATGATGAACAGTTAAAAAAGTGCTGTTTGTTTTACTGTTGGGTTTTGTTTTGTTCTATTTTTTTTCCAAGATCCCCATCTCTCTTGCATTCTGCATAACTGCAGCTTAAATGTAATGAGTTCTCCCTGTGATTTGAGCAGTTTCTTTTGCCCAGTCACGGTACTGATTGCAGTGCTTAATGGACTTCAGCTTTACCATTTACTTTTGCATTTATAAATTGGGCTTTCATCTGCACAGCAAGTTAAAGGTCAGCCTGCTTGACAATAAGTTCAGCTTCCTGCTGCACTTGATGAGAGGCATCACTACTGGCTCAGCTCAAATGAGGCATGAGCTCTGTCCACGTTAATGTACCTGTGGAATAAAGCTCATCTTAAGGCTTGCAGGTGTGCATAGTCATTCCTGCTCAGAGCTACTCCAGCAGTGCAGCCTCGTACCTTTTATTTGGTCAACAACTGTGCTCGCTGAGGGTATTTTGTGCAAACAGTATCTGTTATGTTAATGCCCTGTTGCTGTGTGTGAAGCATTTTTTAAGCTCTGATGAAAGGTTCAAGAACAGAACTTTAAGGATTGCATCAGTGTGAGCACCACATCACCATAGCAACCAGCTGCATACACCCTACAGGCTCATAAAACCATTTGTATTGTTATATGCTATTGTTACATGCTAAATAATACAGCAGCAGCCCATAGTAATAAAACAGTCTACTAAAGTGTTGTACAAAATCATTAAATTTTTAAATAATGAGTTTATAACTTGAGGAGTTAGTTGTTTAATTTAGTTTCAGTCTCATCTGTTGTTCAGTTACTGTAGGTTTCTGAATTTGAGGGGGAAGAACTCAATAAAATGAACTACCGCAGTGTTGTACAGTAAATAGATTTATCAGCACACAATGAAAGAATATGAATATAGGTATATTAAAGTCAAACAAATAATGTCACAAATTAGTAAAAAAGCGAGTCTATTAAGATGCTTCTGTTCTGAAAGCCAGTTTTTCTCCTGAGTAAATGTAAAAACCGAGGCCTTTCACTAGTTACTATTTCTAATGTTCTGCTATTTTTGCTGAAGCTGACCTCTTTGCCCCCACCCAAAGCTCCCTTCAGGCAAAACACCAAACATGAAGGCATTATTCTTTCTTACCTGCAGTCCATGAGCCATAATCTCACTTCAAACTCTGCTCTCGCAGAATGAGTTGGTGTTACTACTGCAGTTTGGCTTGCTCTGTTTTCATCTTGCAGTCAGATCATGACCCGCTTCCAAAAGGTTAAAATTGCCATCTTTCCTGCAGGAAGCATTACTTCCTTTTATTAATGCACTGACATCACAATCCCAGCTTCTTACCTAATCAGATTAACCAGAAATAAAATAGGCTTGAGCCCTGCTGGAACCAATCGGAGTAAAGAGATGGGGAACGAGGGAGATGCGAAAAGGAAGCCCGTGAATCAAATGAGTGGGGAGGACGAGGTAGGGCAGTTGTTTCTTAATTGAAAATACACATCAGATATTTGGTTGTAGAAGGTGGTAATTTAGTGGTATATATGTAGAAGGTAAGTTTGTATACCACTTTCTTACACAGTATCTGAACATCCACTGTTGTGACAAAATCCTTGTCCTTTTAAAATTCTTGTCCAATGTCAGTCAGAGATTAAGATAGATAAAGCAGAATAAAGCAGAATAAACAAAGCCATGTTTTTTAAAAAGGACTTGAAGCAGAGCTTTGCAGCTGTTGAGATACAGTGATACTGTCTGACATTCTTCCAGGTCATCCTTTCATGAAATGAAGGGCTGATAGTTCCAGTAATATGCTTCACATCATTTAAAATCAAATCACACTGACATTCACTGTAATCTGATTAGTTTACCAAACTGCACTATTATCTGGGATTAACATGAAAGTCTTTAAATTTCTAAAAATTAATCTTACTAACAAAATGAGCTAAAACCAGCTTGCATGTTACAGAGTGTTCCTACCAGATTTGGAACATTTTATTAATTGAACTATTTTAGTGTTGTCTTGGGGAGGGGACATAGTAATTAATGAAAGTAGATTTTTTTTGTTTTTTTTTTGTTTGTTTCTTTATAGTCTTACATTTACTCCTCAGATTGTGGCTGGTGATACTTGGGATAATGCAGAAAGCTGTTCTAGTGGATTAGTGGACATATCCACAGCTTTCAGTGATATGTTAAATAGTAGTACTATTTGGAAACTATTAATACTTTGAGGATACCTGACCCCTGTTTGGGAGTTGACAGTACCTTCCTTCTATGAATTCCTTATCATCTTTTGTGCCTTACATACATGAGCTCCATATCCTGAGAAAAGCCTTGCTTTTCTAATTCCTAGTGTCAGGCAGCCCTTTCCAGCTGACACATACAGGTTTCACAATTGTTGGTTGATTCTCGTGTAGTTTTCCACATTTAAATAGAATTTAGCCTAGTTTTGCTAAAATCAACAGTGTGGCAGAGTCTACTTGCTTGAAACCTCCTTCTAATTAAGGCACTAAATATTGACACTACTCTCAGTTTACCATTTCCAGGAGTCTAACTGAGCACAGTCACTGAAATTACAGTGGAAAAATATGTATTGTGTGCATGTCTGATATGATCTGTATCTCCCAGCTCAGCTGTGCCCTGTTTTAAAATGCTGTGTTATTATCTTCTATATTATGTAATTTTTTGTAGGCTTAATCTTTGTATAGGGAGACCTTGATGGCAGATCACCCCTGCTCAGCAGCCTTCTGTCTGAACAGGCCACTTGAAAATATTCTCACGTGTAACATATTTGCCTTGGTTCTGGATATTAGAAGACAACCTCTGTTACATAAATTTCATAAACCCCTGAAGTCTTTACTTGAGGTGAGTTTGATTCCACATTACTCATGTCTTTGTACACTGGACCTTTGCAAACCTTTGTGTCTCTTTTAGACACTGTGCTGTTAGGTCTGATCTGAACTGGGCCTGGTTCTGAAGTCCTATTTAATTCTGTTTCAGAAAAGGGATTGCAGAAAATCTCTCTCGCTGACTTATTTTTGCATTTTGGCTGCATGGGGAGTATTAGCTGAGTGACAAATGAGCAGTGATTTTATTGATTAGAGTCCATGTTTGTTCTCTCATTAAACTTTATGCTAGTTCAAGAAGTCTCTGCCTAGTCTGTTTGAAAGCTACTTCCCAGATCATATTTGTTAGAATAAATTCAGGACTCTCAGTAAATTCCATAGAGCCACGGAATTCCACATACCACTATCACCTGGCAAGTACTTGAAACTCCAGTCAATGTGTTAGTGGTTGGAATTAGCGGACTGTGGTTTGCATTATGAATGTTACTGCCAGAGTGAATGTTTTTAATGTTGTATTCTGAAAGAAGAATTCACAGGTGAAGCATTCACGCTTAGACAGACCTTTGTCATTGCTGAATAATGAAAACAGAATGTAGCCAGCTGGCGTCCTTGGATGGCTTCTCTGTTGTAATTTATCTGATCAGAATCGTATAGGAAAGAACAAAAAAGTTTAAGTGTACATGCATTTGTTCCACACAGAAACTCCAAGTGCATCTTTTTAAAATTAAATGTTTTGAGGAGAGAAGGAGGTGGGTTTCAATCTATTGCCCTGTTGTAGATAACAAGAGAGAGTTAGGAAAGGGTCAGTAAGTGTAGCCCACACAGCCAGACTGGAAATTAATTACCCCAGTACTGAGAGCTTGGTGAAGCAGCAGCCAGTCAATACAGAACAACAGTGCTCTTGTCCTTGTATGTTTTCCCTGAACTCCTGAACCAGTAATTAATTTATTCAGGACATGGTTTTGCTGTTTGCATCCCTGAGTTTGTTAAACAGGCTCACCTTCTATTACACTTCAGAGTGACTGGTCTTGAGACTGTTGAAAACATTTGGAAGGTCCTCCAGACACGTTGTATAGACACTAATAAAGTACTGTCAGGCATTTATTTTTAATTATTTAATTATTCCGAACCGGGAAGCAAGCACCTGGTGTTGGATGTGCTTGTACAGCTGTTGGTGCGGCTCCCAAGCCTTGCGGACCACGAGAGGGCAGCGCCGGCCAAGGGGAGCGTGGGGATGGAGCCGGGCAGGGATGGGATGGGTGGTGGGGAAGGGCCTGCCCCCAGAGGGTGGTGGGCACTGAACAGGCTTCCCAGGGCACGGCCCCGAGGCTGCCAGAGCTCCAGGAGCGTTTGGACAGGGTGGGATTGTCGGGGTGTCTGTGCAGGGACAGGAGCTGGACTTGGATGATCCAACAGAGAAGGATGGGGAGGGATGTTTTTTATAAGAGCAGGACAAGGGGGGATGGACTCAAACTGACAGAGAGTAGGGTTAGGTTAGATATTAGGAAGAAATTCTTCCCTGTGAGGGGGGGCAGGCCCTGGCACAGGTTGCCCAGAGATGCTGTGGCTGATCCATCCCTGGAAATGTCCAAGGCCAGGTTGGATGGGGCTTGGAACGACCTGGGCTAGTGAAAGGTGTCCCTGCCCATAACAAGGGCGTGGGACAAAATGGTCTTTAAGGTCCTTTCCAACCCAAACCATTCTGTGATTCTGTGGGTCCCTTCCAGCTCAGAATATTCTGTGATTCTGTGAAATATTTTGATCAGTTCCAAACTTGTATAGTTGTGCATTGCAGGAAAACTGCTCTGGTTTGCACCATTGATCCGCTGGCTCCAGGTTCCAAGTGGCTGATAAAACCTGAAATTAAAACGGAGCACTTGTATTCAGTGACTGATGTGTTATTAGGAAAACGGATCAATACACTTTGCAATGGCTCCATTTCAGTATTCCCTAGCCCATCCGAAGTCTGTTCCTTTTTTGCTTGGCACTTTCGAGTATTAGATAAGACCAGCTGCCTGATTGGTTTGCTAAAAATCTGTTTGGAAAAATCACACTGCACATCCTATGGCAAACGGTGCGTGTTTACAATTAAAGATTAGAAGCAATTGCACAAATTCAAGTCCCTTTTTGTACTCATATGGATTATGTAGCCTTTTTTACCTAGAAAAGTTTACAAATGTGAACCTTCCTACTTTGTTTATTTTCTGACTGGTCTGAATGTGAGATGTTTATTATTTTACTGAAATAAAAAAGTGATATAAGTCTTGACCAATATTGGATATTTATAAATGTTGTGCATGAAAAGGTCATCTCCTTTTACAACTCCTCTGATAACCCTAATACACCATTAACAATCTTAGCAAACACAGACTGGTTGATGCCAGAACTTGAAGGAAACAGATGGCTCAGATTTTTAAGTTTGAATAATCCTTGAAAATACCTTCACAGCAGTTCGTAAGCCGACTAATGACAAATTCTGCAGGCTCAGAAATTCTGATTGCTGACCTGGAGGAAAAGTGCAATATTTATGAACAGAGTCTTTGAGGACATAAGGACTGGTGGAGTGACTGTGTGAGGAAAACCTTTTGGTGCATTTGATCTGTAGACAGAAATGTTTCAGTCTCCTGGACTGTATCTACACATGAGAAAGTAATTTGGACAGAGATCTGATTAGGACTGGAGCAGCAGAGCAGGGACTCAAGGAATCAGGACTTCTGGATTTTATTCACAGCTCAGACACACAGTTTATTTGCTGTATGACCGTGGCCCGTTTATTTTTCTGACTGCTCCTGTTGCACCTCTGACCTCCCCATGTCCTGCTTTCCCCCACTGCCTCTTACAATCAGCTGACCTTAGTGTTCCAAGGCTTCTCTGCTGCGGGCTGCATGGGCTCTTAGTTTTGGGAAGGTGTCCTCTGAGAAACCCCATTGCTGTCTTTAACTAGTGGTCAAATGAATTATTTGAAAAAAGATCGTGATCTGTTTACTTGGATGTGAAAATCCAGTTGTTACAGTTTAATGTGCCCGTATTCAGTGTGTCCACGAGCAAACTCCACGCCTGCCATGGTGTGTCTGATCCAGTTCCCCCACCCCCAAACAGCTGGATGGGTTGTTTTACCTCGGGAGCAATGGGTGGTCTGGGAAGCAGCCTGCTCTGCTCTTGGGGAGCTGGACTCATCTCCACGACAGAGATGTTTAATAAAAATATTTGTTAAACAATGGCTTTATCTGAGTGTGTGATCACAGCTGTTTTATTTTAGCAATGTAACAGCAATAACAATTAAATCCATATTTCTCCTTGGATATTTATTTTCCTGAATTCATTCTTAGCATGGTGAAAGAATTTGGTGTGAATTGCTGAGTTAAAATAGAACTGTTTGCAGTGGATTTCAGATTGCTTGTGTTACCTTTGTATGATTTTTCTATTACTTGAGACCTTAAAACAGTATAGAAATACATACCACAGAGAGTCCATGTTTTAAAAGACTCTAAAATTCTTCCCTCTAATCACTATTTTTAATTGTTAACAATGTTCTGTTCTGCAAAGCCATGTTTGACTCCTGGAAAAACTAAGTGCCATCTTCCCGTAACAGCTTATAAGAAAAATGTGGATTGTGCATTTTGATAAAAGAAAAACAAAAAGCTCTTTTAAAATATGATGCAATTACTGCATTCAAATGAAGATAGCTCATCTCTAAATCTCAGTTTTATAAAACTGTCTATTTCAGTGTTGCCAATACCTTTTGTTCAGATGCTCAGTATTGAAGCTGACAATTTTGTAGGAGCTGTCTTAGAAAGATTTTCCTGCAGCTACTTGTGTGCCTTCCAGGCCATTCCAGTGGCTGGCAGCTGGCAGGCTTGCCCACCATGTGAAAAGAACATTCAGTGCTGCTCAGTGCAGTTCCCTCAGACAGTGGAGGGAAAAAAGAGAAAGCTTCTGTCACTGACTCTTGTTTTCAATTCCTTTGTCAGATCTCCATCAAAGTATTCCAGTTGCTGCCTCTTGAATCTGATGGCATAGATGTCTCTTTGGAGTCTATTTACATAGCTGTGCATCTGAATTCCACAGGGGCCTGCACTGTTGTCAAGCCAGTAAATCCTAGGGAAGATGTTCACAGAATCCTAGAACAGCCCAGGCTGGAAGGGACCTTGAAAGATCATCTAGTCCAACCTTTCATGGGAAAAAGAGTCACAATGAGATTATCTTGCACCCTGTCCTGCTGCATCTTGAAAACCTCCAGGGATGGGGATGGTGTCACATCCCTGGGTATGTTGTTTCCATGGTTGATTGTTCTTAATATAAAAAAATCTTTTTCTTGCATCAAGATGAAACCTCTCCATTGCTCCTTGTTTTCCCCAGGTGGTACCTTGTAAAGAGGGAGCCTCCCTCCTCTTTGTAGCCACTCTGACTACTGAAATACTGTGCTGAGGGCCTCCTTGAGCCTCCTCTTCTCCAGGGAGAAAAGACTTAATCCTTTAGTCTGTTGCCACAGGACAAGTTCTTCAGCCCTTTGATGATCTGTGTGACCCTCCTTTGCACCCTCTCTGGTATAACATGGCTTTTCCACACTGCATAAAACATTGTCTTTTTCACTTCCAGCACTTTGGTATCATCCCTTTGTCTCCTTTCAAGTTTCCTCCTGTTCTGGTAATGAAAGGAGAGCTTCCCTTGTCCTACCATCCTGTCACCATGTGCAGTGAACTCATTTCTGCCTGGTTCTTACATCTCCCAAGCAGTATTACAGCTCTGCCATGGTAAGAGCTCAACCTCATTCTCTCCATCAGCTACCTGCTTTCTGTCCTGCTGTCTCACATCACCTCCTGTTCACCAGTTTCCATTCACAGATTTATCTTCATTGGAAATGTTAGGGCTCTCATTTCTTAATTCTGCGCTCATGGCAGCTCTTGACCTGGTTAATGTCTTCATCCTTGAACACTTGTCCTTGTTTCGCTTGTGATTATTACCTCCTTCCCCTTAGCAATTGCCAATCTCTTCTAACATACTGTATTTTCTCTCACATTTTCTTTTATAGCTCTAACACAAAAATAAGAAAGATCTACTTTCAACAAAATTCACTTTTATCCCCATTAGAGATAATAAAAGGTCCTTCCTTAATTGAAATGAAGGGATTATGCCCTTTTCTATGTGCACATTTCTATGAGTCCTCTGCAGCAAAAGTCTCCAGACATTCAGAGCAGTTCATGACATTTTTATCCTGCACATATAACTAAATTCAGGCAATTGATTTTCTTCAGTTTTACACAACCTGTATCCCAGACTGGTAGATTTTATATGTATCTAATACATATAATTTGCTGGCTCAAAAACTAAACATGGCTGGTTCATGACAATTGGCAATTGTTACTGAAACAGGACAGGAAGCTGGAAAGGTTTTGGAGTTGTCTTATGTTTGGTTTTGGATTATTCTCAAGTAAATCCTATGCAGAGCCATACATTTTACATAGGACTAAATATGGAATATTTTCTGGAAGCCATCTCAGTGCAGTGAGACAGGTTTTTAAGAGATGCAAGCAGATTAGAGCACGTCTCAGCATTTCTGAAGACACCAGCCTTCCACCGACATCCAGCTCCTCTTCACCAGCCATTATGGCCCATGTTTTCGTGACTAAGTATTTGAATTATTTGTCTGGAACCTTTACTCTGACCACAATATGAAAAATGGGTATGTAGTTTTGTGACTATACAAAAATAGGTGGGATGTATAAAAGATTTTTAACAAATACGTTGTTTCATGCTGCCCTTATGCCATTATAATGGCTTTGATCTGTGAGAGGAGTAATAAAACCAGAATCTGAACTGTTGAAAATGAATTCAGTTCTACTTAGTTAATCTACATCTACTTTAAGAAGTTAAACCTGTTAGTCTGTTTAAAGGCTGGAATTAGTGTTATCTAAATTTTAACCCTCAAATAATACTAATATTTAAAATGTAATAGTTAAGGCTTGTGCTTGTTTATGTCAAATTGTTTTGTTTGAAAGAGATTGATAAAATCCAAATTTTTAATATATAAACAGTCTTGTTTCATCTAAAAATGTTTATCCAGTTTTCCTGTTTGAAATGCTGCTGTACTGGCACTGCTCTTGTGTGCCCCAAACTCAGCAAAATTAATTCCCTATTCATTCTCCTAATGACAGCGAGTGTGTTATTCAGGAAGAACAAGATAGGTTTGTTTCCAGCTCTCCTTGAAGCACCTTGGCTCCAAGCAGGGAGCTTGTGTGTCACCAAAAGGATCGCCCAAGCCTATGAATAAGAGCCACACAAGTTTTTATGGCACGTTGGACACAGCGACTGGTTTTTGCTCTGTTCAGCCATTCACAAGAGTATGTCATAATGAAGCTAAACCCCGTGGTTGAATATTAATGAAGGCAATTCATTCTTCACTCCCTAACTGGTCTTTTCCACATTTGATTTGAGTGTATGCCAAAACTGACATAAAACTAATAACCAGGAGGGAGCTATCTTACGTAACGCTGTGCGATGCCCTCGTGTGACATGGCAACTGTTCTGTGTGCATTGCTGCTGTAAACCTGCTTTTCAGGCAGGGCCACGCAGCACTGATGGGGGAAATCTGACTTTGTAGAAGATTTGATGTAGTGGTAGTGAAGAGAAAGCAGAACGTGAGGCTGCGGGTTCAGATGCTGGCTGAAGATCGCTCAGTCTGTCCACAAATCTAAAAATGCAGCACTGTGTGGTAAAGCTGGAAAATCTTTAATATCTTGGCTTTTACTAACAGAAAAGAAGAAAGTTAAGTGCATGGAGGACAGCTGTGATAATTTTGGTAACTTCTAGACATGTTAAGATTTCATTATAGCAATTATTCTTTTAATTATGTTTTTAAACAGCTTCCATTTGAAACATCATCCACCATGGTTGGCTTTTAAAAAGTGCATTTTAATCAGTAGGGGTCCAATCTAGGAGAGCACAGAACTCTGTATTAAGGACTGTCTCTCCTGAAGGCAGTCGCTGAAACCATTCCTAACTTCAGGCATGTGCTAAGGCTTCAGTCTAACTTCACTCATGGTGAAAAAGAAGCTCAAATGATTCAGACACAGCGTAAACTGGAGCTTACTGGACTTACCACCAGTTTGCTGCAGCGTCAGCTTTGCAGCCCCTCATCTCCTAAAGGGGATGTGTGTGACAGTAGCATAAGGGAGACCTGTCATGGTGTCACAGGCAGAAACTCAGATATTGGGAGCTTCACTTTTTCAGTTCAAAAAATTCCCCCCAAACCTGTCAGTTACAGGCTGTAATGGCACAGTTTTTGTATGGATAATGTGGTGCACACAGTGAGTCTACCCAGGAAAAACAAGACAAGCTCTTAAAAGAAAAACAAGTTTTGGACAGCTCGAGGGTATAACAGTCCTGTCACAGCTGTGTCAATGGGCTCAAAGCAAAGGCTTTGTGAGTTAAAACACACAGTATGTTGTTATGTTTAAGTGTATTTAGAAGAAAAAAAAAAGTCCATCATCTCAAGCTGTGTTTTCTATCTGGAAGCTGGAAAAGGTTGGGGAATGGGCTGCCAGGGAGCAGCAGGGGAGCACTGCTGCCAAGAGGATAAGGAGCTGAGCATGGTATAACACTCCAGGCAGGGCTGAGCCCCGCAGTGCCCTGCTGAGGTGAGCAGGACAGGCCTGGGGAAGGGACTAGGACCAACTAAGAGTCCAGATCACTGGGATCTCTGGTGATGCAGCAGGTCCCAGCTCAAGCTGGGAAGTCAATCCATAGGTCAGTCCAGTGCTCACCAGGCCAGTCCACAGCAACAAAACAGATCCAGCTGAGCTGGACAGGTGCACATGGGACATGGATTTGACAAGAACTGAAAGCCCAGTCCTGAGATTAAACGGGGCCCCAGGTGAGACTGGCCATGGCCAGTAAGGCCTGTGAGTGCACACAGAAGAGCCAAACTGCAGCAGGTTTTCTCTTTAAAGAAGCCCTAAAAGCTCATAATTATCATAAGAGAAAATCACAAATAAGACTCATCTTTGATAGTTTTTAAAATATGCATGTTTAACAGACTGGGGGGAAAAAAATAAAAAGAGCAGAAAGTTTTATTTACCCAATCAAGAGAGTTATGAGATTACTGAAGATCTGCTCAAACAGTAGAGAAATAGTAATTTCTGAAAACTCAATATAACATTAACCATTGGGGTTTAGCATTGAGGCTGTGAGTTAGTTAAAACAAATCTAATTTGTTTCCATCGAATGCATCCCTGGTTGTGCATCTTCAGAGGAAGTGAGCAGATAAATGGCATGATGTAGAACAGGGCAGCTGGCTTGGATCCTTGTCCCCATATATACTGGAAGAGCACTGGAGTAATTATTCTTATGTAGGCAAGTTCAGACAGCCCATCACCATAAAGTTAACAGAAAACAGGTATCTCTCAAGTATCTAAAACTACATACCTCCCAAGCATTCTATTCTGATTTTTTAAAATAATTTTTCAGAAAGAAGTTAAAAAAACAACTTCATATTTCATTTACATACATTGGTCCCTGCTAACTTGGATGATGACATATCCTTTATACGGACTTTTGCAGTAACTTTGAGAAGAATTTTGGGGGAGTTTTTTACTTTCCCCTTTTTATTTGTGTGGCGGAGTTATCTGTCGTGCATGTGCAGTCAGGTGCATTATCCAGGACAATGGGATATTGGGATAGGTCAGGTAATGGAAAACAGACATCATGCAGGTATTGTGGGATGTGAGATCTCAGAGCAGAGATCCCCCAGGAATTCTGTCTCAGTCCAGCCTTGGTACAGCTCAGCAGTGATCCTGTTAGGGTATATTCTGTGTATGTTCTGTGTTCTACATCTACCCCTTGCAGTGTCCACACGGTGTATCTCTGCTTCCTGTGGCTCCCAGGACTCACCAGAGCAAAACAAGCTTCAAAACTGAAATAGTCCTGTAAGAGAAACTGCACAGCAACTTCTGAGAAATGCCTCTTTTTCCTCCTCTCAGATGAGAGTGAACTTCTTAAGATGGGGACTGTCTTTGTCTAGTGAGCAGATAATGTAAGGTGATGTTACACTTCACTAATGTTATGAAAAGTAATGATAAAGGTACTGCATTGGGTACAAGTCAAAGGAAGAAATTAATTGTCAAAGTATCAGGAAAAAGCATAGAAGCCCCTTTGTGCATATACTAATGTTTTGTTGTTTGCAATGCATGAAGAAGAAAATTAAGCAATATATATTAAGCAGTATTTTATAGTGATATAACTGTGAATGCAGTTAATTAGCACAGACAAAATGTGATCCTAAAAGTGATGTTGGAAATGGAGTCTGGTTAAATAGAAGATAATGCTTTTGCTGGCTGTGTGACAAACCCCAGGACAAGATGTCTAGTCTGTAGGTTTCACCACTGAGTAACTCATTGCCATAATTCATGTAAGACAATACAATTTTATCATTCTTCTAATAAAATTAGCTACAAAGTGGGCTCATAGTGCAGTATTTCTGCTGGCCTCTATGCCCTAAAGGTCGGTGTATTGTCTGCATAAAATGTTTGAGTCATTTGAAAGAAGACTAATGGGATAAAAATGTCTTCCTTGGAAGTGTTTGCTTCCCTGGAGTGCAGGAGCTCTCGAGTGCTTAACCATAATTCTGTAGCAGATGGTGAACAGCCAAGCCACCAGAATGGGATGAGAATCTCTAATGTCAATGTTGGCTTCAGGAATGAAAAACTCTGGTTTTTACAGAGAGGGGTCTTCATCTGCAGTGTAACAATACCTGTTCAGTGTATTTTAACTAAATGGTCTTATTTCCTCCAGCAAATGAAGTATCTATGTTGGGATAAAGGGAACTACCATTTTTTATGCATGAAAATCTGGTTCTGCTGAAATCAGTGGCAAGATTACTTGATTTCAGTGGAATCAAGGCTTCCAGTCCATTTAAATGTCAAATCACAATAGCAGGCACTTGTGGTTTGGGCAGCATCAGTTGTGTTCTGTGTATTTACTGTGTTAGCACTGACACCTTCAAAATTGAATGTCATTGTGAATGACAGTAGATCAGGATTAACTATTTGGTTGTCCTTGTGCCTAAAGACTCAGTTCATAAGTGGGTCATAGCAGTTCTATGAGAGAAATCATTCTGAACTCCAAATATCTGTGCAAAAGCTTTTTTCTCTGCATTAACTTGCTTTACTTTCTGAGGTGGTGGGAAAAGGAATTATGCTTGCTGGATGAAATCTGAAATGGTTTCACTCTGAACCATCCGGGAGTCACAGGCCTGGAATGACAGGGTCAGGAGAGCAGAGACCATTCTGGTTTGGCATGAAAGAGGAGAGACAGAGATGAGGGACATGGAAAACATCAAGATGTCTAAATAAACAGACGAGCTAGACCTCATGAATTGAGTGAAGTCTACTCCAGTTTACTGCAGGCCCACAGACTTTCCAGGGTTTGAGTGATCTAAATCATATAGTGGTTCTTTTAAAGTTTATCCCATCACTAATTATTTGGTGTATCTAAATGTCTGACATGCACTTTGTGAGGCTTTTAAGAACTGATTTTACCAAGAAGCCACAGGATTTGGGGTAACATTTTTTAGACTGTTTGTTGTCAGTGGTGGTTTTGTCTCTTTGAGGTTTGCTTTGTTCCAAAGCTGTGGTTTTAGTGGGAAAAATCTTCACGTAGCATCTGGCTTTTCATTGCCCGTTCCTGGTGATGTCTGCTGAAAAAAAGCACAGCATTTTCAAGTTGCAAGTAAAAAGTGCCCTGTCAGGAACCTTCCCCCAGCCTTGTTAGAGTGCAGGTATGCTGCCCAAATCCTACTCAGAGCTCTTATTTTATAAATAGTGGCCAAAGTACAAAAGGCAAAACCTAAAGAAAACTGAACCTAAGTCTAAAAGCTATAAACCCAAACAGTCCATAAATCAAATGATAAGATACCACAAGATGAAGAATTCATGAATAGCAAGCGTGTAAGTTTGGTAGCATGTTGGAAATATGCCACCTCCTGCAATTGATAATCAAACCCACCTGAACTAGTGGTTTTTCACTTAAATAATGTTAAGTATTTTCCATCTACTTTATTAGAGGTTAGATTAGAGAAATCAAAAGGAAAGGTTTAACTACTCAAATAAAAGAAAATAAAAGAAAAAGTTGTGTTTTCACAGACATTTCCTTTGCTGTAAATCAATGTTTGCCTCCCTTCAGTGTCCTCTTCACTTCTGGAGGAGGAGGTTACCTTTCATTTATCAGAGGCACCAAGATATTTCTGCTCTTGGAAAATTTGCTGTAAACTGGATGTGTCTCAAATGGAATCTAATTTCTCATTACCTTTCTAACCTTTCAGCCTTTGCTGATTCCGTAACGAGGAATTTCGAAAGGTAAGTTCAGAAGCAAACTGAATTCTTTTGACAGCCCTCTCTGTTTAGTCAGATAAGAACATCTGTGAAATTTAAGGGGAACCTTCAAAGATGTCCATGTTTGAGGATCAAAAGGACTATGAAGTGTGGAGGAGGCATTCCACTCAGTGGACTTATGAAGAAGATCCTATAGAACCAGCGCAAGACGTAAAGCTTACTGCCTTCCTGGCTGAAGTGTAGTAATGGACTTTCATTCAGTGTTGCAGAGAATTGCTGTGTTTCATTTGTTACGGGTTTTGGTAAGTTGTGATTGTTGATTGTACCCCTGGCATGTGTCGCCACCATGGCGGTTCTCCCTGCCGTTCTCTCCCTCAGGCCCCTCCATCTTGTCTCCTTCCCCCTCACGAGTTTCCCGCCAGTGTCCCCAACCCTGTTCTCTCATTGGTTCTTTGTGGAGTCCTTCCCCATTGGCTGTCCGGTTGCTTAGTTACAGGCTCTGCCCCCAGTTTTGTCCAATCCCGTCCCTGTTACCACCCCATTTTCTGGAACCTTCCCTCGAGCCCTTTATAAGCCGTTCCCCCCAATAAGCTCCGCCATTTTGAGCCCGCTGCCTCGCAGTGTGTGCGTGGGGCTTGAGGGTCCCCTGCCTTTGGTCAATCGCTCCACAAATTGGTGCCCGAACAGGGACACCGGCAAGCCGTCTTCACCGTGTGCAAGAAGCTGCAGTGTCTGGGGTGGCTCAGGTGGAGGTCTGGTGTAGGACCTCCATTCCAGTGAGTCATCCACGGTTCAGCGTTGGATTCTTCAGCCTCCCGCTGGATGAGGTAGGCCAGCAAATATGAAGTCGTGTCTCCCATTTCTTCATCTCATAAAATCTTAGTCATGGGATCCATACTTACAAAGACGCAAAAGGAAGCATATAGTCACCTTAAAAGTTTAATTTGCTCCCACAGACACCCTTTAGATAAGAAATCGTTAAAGGCATTAATTAAGTGGATGGAGAAAAATAATTATGTTGTGCCCCACATTCTCAAATAGGATGAGTGGGATTCATTGGGACGCAAACTTTGGGAGTCAGTAAAAAATCATGATCCTCTCACCTCCCAAGCCGTTATTTCATGGAGTTTAATTCTACATCTAATACAAGAACAGCAGTGTTATCAGATAAAGGAGGGAGTGCAACAGAAAAAGGTAGGGACTGCGGCCAATGCGTGCATTCTCCGTAGGGTCAAGATTCAGGGACAAAAATAGCATTAGATGACTCCGCTAATCACGTTTTGAATGATTCAGCAAAATCCCCCTCACAAAGTCTACAAAATGGTGGACCGCGCCCTCACAGTCCTCCTTGTCCTTCATTGACACCACAGAAGGGCTGCTCTTCACGGCCTTTATCATCTCCCTCACAGGAGCCACAAAATGGCTGCTCTTCCCACACTTTTGAGGCCAGCACTGAAACCTTTTCTCTTACCCAAAGGCACCCCACACAAAATGGCGGCGCCACGTGTTCTTTAGCCGTGCCTCAAAATGGCCACCCTCGTGAAGCCAAGGTTGCCATACAACAACATGGCGGTGCCCATGATACAAATTTGCCGAGCTGGCCTACCAATCGATGGGCTCTAGTAAAGGACCAAGCAACTACCGCTGAGGATTTAGGGTGCATCAAAGCATTCCCAGTTTTCGTTAAAGCCGATAACGCTCCACATTGGGAAGTTGTCTCCTTAGCAGTGCTTAAAGATACTAAAAAAGCCATCACAGAATATGGACTTATTTCTCCTTATTTGATGAGTTGTTTACAAACATTATT
>VXBX01008600.1:28880-48467 GCA_013400415.1 Scytalopus superciliaris
TTTGCTGTAAATCAATGTTTGCCTCCCTTCAGTGTCCTCTTCACTTCTGGAGGAGGAGGTTACCTTTCATTTATCAGAGGCACCAAGATATTTCTGCTCTTGGAAAATTTGCTGTAAACTGGATGTGTCTCAAATGGAATCTAATTTCTCATTACCTTTCTAACCTTTCAGCCTTTGCTGATTCCGTAACGAGGAATTTCGAAAGGTAAGTTCAGAAGCAAACTGAATTCTTTTGACAGCCCTCTCTGTTTAGTCAGATAAGAACATCTGTGAAATTTAAGGGGAACCTTCAAAGATGTCCATGTTTGAGGATCAAAAGGACTATGAAGTGTGGAGGAGGCATTCCACTCAGTGGACTTATGAAGAAGATCCTATAGAACCAGCGCAAGACGTAAAGCTTACTGCCTTCCTGGCTGAAGTGTAGTAATGGACTTTCATTCAGTGTTGCAGAGAATTGCTGTGTTTCATTTGTTACGGGTTTTGGTAAGTTGTGATTGTTGATTGTACCCCTGGCATGTGTCGCCACCATGGCGGTTCTCCCTGCCGTTCTCTCCCTCAGGCCCCTCCATCTTGTCTCCTTCCCCCTCACGAGTTTCCCGCCAGTGTCCCCAACCCTGTTCTCTCATTGGTTCTTTGTGGAGTCCTTCCCCATTGGCTGTCCGGTTGCTTAGTTACAGGCTCTGCCCCCAGTTTTGTCCAATCCCGTCCCTGTTACCACCCCATTTTCTGGAACCTTCCCTCGAGCCCTTTATAAGCCGTTCCCCCCAATAAGCTCCGCCATTTTGAGCCCGCTGCCTCGCAGTGTGTGCGTGGGGCTTGAGGGTCCCCTGCCTTTGGTCAATCGCTCCACAAATTGGTGCCCGAACAGGGACACCGGCAAGCCGTCTTCACCGTGTGCAAGAAGCTGCAGTGTCTGGGGTGGCTCAGGTGGAGGTCTGGTGTAGGACCTCCATTCCAGTGAGTCATCCACGGTTCAGCGTTGGATTCTTCAGCCTCCCGCTGGATGAGGTAGGCCAGCAAATATGAAGTCGTGTCTCCCATTTCTTCATCTCATAAAATCTTAGTCATGGGATCCATACTTACAAAGACGCAAAAGGAAGCATATAGTCACCTTAAAAGTTTAATTTGCTCCCACAGACACCCTTTAGATAAGAAATCGTTAAAGGCATTAATTAAGTGGATGGAGAAAAATAATTATGTTGTGCCCCACATTCTCAAATAGGATGAGTGGGATTCATTGGGACGCAAACTTTGGGAGTCAGTAAAAAATCATGATCCTCTCACCTCCCAAGCCGTTATTTCATGGAGTTTAATTCTACATCTAATACAAGAACAGCAGTGTTATCAGATAAAGGAGGGAGTGCAACAGAAAAAGGTAGGGACTGCGGCCAATGCGTGCATTCTCCGTAGGGTCAAGATTCAGGGACAAAAATAGCATTAGATGACTCCGCTAATCACGTTTTGAATGATTCAGCAAAATCCCCCTCACAAAGTCTACAAAATGGTGGACCGCGCCCTCACAGTCCTCCTTGTCCTTCATTGACACCACAGAAGGGCTGCTCTTCACGGCCTTTATCATCTCCCTCACAGGAGCCACAAAATGGCTGCTCTTCCCACACTTTTGAGGCCAGCACTGAAACCTTTTCTCTTACCCAAAGGCACCCCACACAAAATGGCGGCGCCACGTGTTCTTTAGCCGTGCCTCAAAATGGCCACCCTCGTGAAGCCAAGGTTGCCATACAACAACATGGCGGTGCCCATGATACAAATTTGCCGAGCTGGCCTACCAATCGATGGGCTCTAGTAAAGGACCAAGCAACTACCGCTGAGGATTTAGGGTGCATCAAAGCATTCCCAGTTTTCGTTAAAGCCGATAACGCTCCACATTGGGAAGTTGTCTCCTTAGCAGTGCTTAAAGATACTAAAAAAGCCATCACAGAATATGGACTTATTTCTCCTTATTCGATGAGTTGTTTACAAACATTATTTAGTGCCTATACCTTAACGCCTAATATGCTATTGCTGAGTGCTCAGGTGCTTTTAACAGCAATGCAGTCCTGTCTTTTCATAATGGAGTGGAAGAGGGTTGCTCATGAACACGCTGAGCAAATAGTGGGAGCAGGAAGAGGGTCAGTCATTAACATTGTAGATTAATTGGAGAAGGGTTGGACTTGGGAAATGATGAGCAACCAGACCTTCCCCTAGAAGACTTAATGGTTTCTAAAGAATTAGCTCTTAAAAGCTGTTCAAGTTATAGCGAAATTATCTACACCCACCCCTTCATTTACTAAGACACTACAAGGACCTACTGAACCATTTTTAGAATTTGCAGAGAAATTAATAGAAGCTATTGATAGGCTAATTGATATCCCAGAAGCTCAAGAAGCCTTATTTATGAAGCTGGCTATTGAGAATGCCAATCCAGATTGTCAGTTAATCCTAAAAGCTTTAGGAGATCCCAAACCATTGGAAATCATTAAGGCGTGCTGAGCTGTAGGCTTGGCATATAGTATATATATATAATATATATATAATATAGAATATATATATATATATAATATATAAATATATATAAATAAGTAGATATAAATACATACATACATATATATATATACATACACACACACACACATATATATATATATGTATATACATTGTCTGAAAGAAAACCAGCAACAACCAAAAGACAGTTGTTTCTGATAGATACTAAAGAACAGAGCAAACACAGTGATACATTCCCAGAATAATTTTATATTTCTGAGCTAGAGGACCATCTTTGTGTTTAAAAGCCTTTATTAGATTTCTTCAATGAATTTGCAAGCTTTTGCGACCTTCCAGCATCCACAACACCCTGTGGTAAGAAGTTCCATGAGCAGTCTGTTAGGCTGGTGATTGTGCTGCTATTGTGTTTCTGCAGTGCATGGAAATCAACAGCTCTTGACACCCTCCTGTCCATTATCTTAACACAGGAACTCAGAAACTGGTCAAGCACTGAGCAAGGTTCTGGACTGATGAAAATGAAGATCAGTGGAGCTAGGATGATTCATTAAATAGTATGATGATGCTATTGCTGAGCAAGAGCACCTTCAGATTGCCTTTCTGAATGGAGTTAGAAGTGGGAATAGTTTGTCAGGGTGGGTACAGCTCATACTTGAAGGGGTTCATACAGGACTGCGTAACTGATACAGACCTCACTGCCAGTAGTGCTTCAGCTGCAGCAGGAATGTGCTTAATGCTGGCTGCCTTCCCAAGGATGTAGCCTTCTTTCTTGGCAGATTTTGCAGCCTGCAGCCATGTCTTCAAACAGCCATTGACCTGGATCTTAGCTGATTAATCTCAGCATGCAGCATTTATCCTGGAAGTTCTGCCTTCCATCTTCCAGAAACTCAGCACATATGTCCCACCTATCTTGCTTCCTCCCGGTTTTAATTGCTTTTGATTCTGAGTATCAGATCATTTTCTCCCCTTATTTTCACAGCAGATGGTTATTAATGGAAAAAAATGTTCCCGATGTCTGGCTGTGGGGTGGATCATATTCCAAATACAAAGAATGACCTAGTTTCAGTATGTGATGTGGCAGTTTCCCTCAACTCTGTATTTCAGTAGCACTTAGCACCCTCACCTAACTCCTGCCACAAACTGTTTCCCACTACAGGAGTGTTCATTTTCAGTACCAAAATATCCCTAACAAAATGACAGATTACCCACATTGCTGCTTTTTAATGAAGCAGATTCTCTAATGTAAAATAGTCACTGTGGGTTTAGGTTTGGCTAAGAGGTGGCTTGCAATAAAATACTGAGCAGTAAAATGGTATGTCACAGTAATGCTAGAGTAATACCAAATTGTGCATGCCTATCACATTTTATTCCTGCCCTTGAAGGGTTGCTCTGTTTTTACTTAGAGCAGGGCCTGTTTACCCTGTTGGAAAATGTCCATTTCAGGTTCTACATGTGCTGATTTTCAGAGGGCTGAAGTGATCGCTTGGCTCTCATTTGTGATCATAACTTGTATTTTTAGTTAAACGTGGTCAGCTCATAGGTTCAACTTCAGACACCTCTGGCAGTGCTTCCTTGTGGCAGACAGGGTGGAGACTTTGGATGCCCTCACTCACAGAGTGCTCAGTGACAGTTCTTCAGGACCACATGTCAGTGGTGGAATGCCAGTCCTGGCTTACTCATGCATAGGGATGCCAGCTAAAGGGATATAAAGGAGCTTATCTCTGCTGCATGATCAATACATTCTTCTAGAACCCACTAAAATGCTGATGTAGGAGATGCAGTTACAGAGCTTCTCCTGCAGACCATAAAAAGTCCTGGCCAAGTCTCTCGACTGTTTCTGACTTAAAAACCTGTTTCATTTCAAAAAGGGCTAGGTCTGTCCTGAAAGGTACTGAGTACTTCTGATTAGTGTCTGGGACCTCTGCAGTTCTCTGTCTGTGTGCTCATGCAGTTCAGACTGCTCAGAAATGTGCAGGACGGAGTCTTAAATTAGAGCCTCCCTTCATCCTGCTGGCAGCATCTTCAGGGTGAGTGCAGTCTCTGGGAGGCAGCACCACTAAGGTCTTCATAAACCCTCTGTTTGTCACTTGATTGTTTCCACTGCTGGAAGTGTCACCATTTTTGGAGCAACAAGAAGGTGTGACTTCACAAAGCCATTGACAGGGAATCTTCTGTTACTGCCAATAGTTTTCCTTCTTTGGATTGACCGAGATTAGTTGTGATGATAATGAGAAGCACGTTTTGAAGATTACTATCCAGGTGGCAGAACAGATTTTTGTTTATTATGAACTGATAAACCAGCTATTACTCAATTTGCACAGAGCTGCAACAATAATTACTTGAATATATTGAACGATTATGTCTAATGAAGGTGGATTTCTAATGACTGTTACATCCTGTAGTTCTAACTCATCACAGAGTAACAAGAGCTTTAAAAATTAGGAAAACTTCAGAGGAACCATCTTGTGAAAGCTTTCTGAAAAGTAAATGCTGTTCAAAGTCATTCAGTGGGAAGCACTCTCATTTTTTTGCTTCTTCTTCAGGTAGATGTGCCTTAGTAAGTGGTAGATGGACAAAATTTAGGTTAAATTATTATCCATATGGGAACTAATATATTATGGACATTGCTGAATGATGTAAATGAAAGAAAAATAGTATGATTTTATTTATTCAGATACAAAGAAAACAAAATAGTTGGGGGAGAATATTTGCACTATAAAAAAGGAACTAAAATGTGGATACTTGGTGATTTGCAGAACAGTTCTCATGTTGTCAAAAATTATGGGGCATGGCCTCAGTCATTCATAAGCATTTTGTGTCCTCTCCCCATACCAGCAGACACACAAGCTGTCTTTAATTTCTCTCTCTGAAGGTCAGTAAGATTATATCACAGTGAAATATCACACTTCAGTGCCTTGCTGAGGATCACAGAGCTGGGAGGGATGGGTCACCAGGACACTGTGCATTCTGAACTCACTCCTTAGAGGGATGATTAAAGTATCAAGGGTTGGGAAAGCTGTCTTTGGAATTAGGATAAGAAAATATCTCTGGAAAGAGGAGGGAGGGAAGATGAGCGTGGACTTGAGCTGTGAATGGACTAGACCATTTGGGTGAAGTGGGAGAGGAGGGAATAAGAAATCAGAGGACATACTTAAGTAGATCTGGTATTTATTCTGTTGGGACTGCAGAACTTGAGGTCCTTTGTGTCTTATCCCACTTTTATTTCTATAAATAACTAACTCCAAAACACTGCAGATTTGCTGCCTGTGCTACATACCTGCAAAATCTTTCCCTTGGCTTCAGTGGAAGCAGAATTATCTGTGCATACCCAGTTTATAAGCACTGCAGAGCTATGATGATTTCAGGAGTTTTATGTCCAGGCTGACTGGCATTGAGCCATCTCATCCTGTTTGTTGTATGTGTACAGGTTGGGTGATTAACTGGACTCTCTTCTGCTTTTTCAGACTGTTTCACTGAAGCTGTCTTACTTGGGGTACATGTATTTTTCTTTTAAAACAGTATTTTCTGCATCCCACCTTATGGTATTTTTATGTTTGAGAACCTCCTCATTTTTTCATCATTTATGACAAATGTGATTCTATCACTTCATAAAAATTATGGCTTCACATAATGCAGCATGATGTTCTAAACAATAATTCTGCAGACATCCAGACCTCCTGACTGGCAGCATCAGCCTCTGTAGGGACTCCAAAGTCAGTAATTTTTGTGCAACTCATGTTGGCTCAGCAATGCATTGACTAAATAACTGGAAAAGAAGCAGTGCTTTCCAGTGTTTGTGCTTTAAGGCAAACCTAGACCAAGACTGAGCCTTGAACTGTGGTTCTGATCACTTCTGTCAAAGAAGCAAAGCAGACATTGTTCATTGCTGTCAGTTTTGACAATCAGCTTTTCCTTACCGCATTAATTTTGAGTCCAAACCCTTACTTGGACTTTTAAAAGAAAGAAAGAAATGTTTTCCCAGACATAAGACAACAAATATCAGGTTGACCTACAGTTTTACTTCTCTGAATGTCTTCAGTGCTGTTTTCTCCTCAATAGTGAACACAAATGCCTAATAATGAGCTACTTTTTTTTTAGTTCTACAGAATATGGAACAGCCTGGAGTAGAATGGGGATATATTTTATGAAGGACAGCACAAACAGAACACCATATAAGAATCAGTAATTCTTGTTCAGGTCTCCCCTTTTCATGAGGAATGAGTTGGAAGGCTGTGCACTTAGATAGATGGACATTGAGCTGGGATACCAAGATTTATGCATTTGTTTCAGGTCAGCCCCTGACTGTCTATATGACTTCATCCAGGTCTTTTTTACTCTGGTTCTTTATGGTCCTTTAGGATTTAAAGATGTAGGAAAAACCAGAGAGTAACTTTCCTCTTGTGTCAGACACCTATCTTCCTTTCTTTTTCCCAGCAATCTTAAGGTAATTTGATGTTTTTGGAAATTCCCTGCCTCAAATGGGGTCTATTTTAACAGCTTTAAGTGGCCAAGATTTACAGGGGAAGGATTGATTTCAAATGCTTTTGTGTAATCTTCTGAATCTATACTTCAATTAGACACAGTAACTTCTGTACTGCTGTTCTTTATGATATGGTTTAGTGGGCATGGTTGTATTGACTTAGTGGGCATTGAATCCAAGGTTGGACATGGTGGTCTTGGAGCTCTTTCCCAGCCTTAATGTTTCTATTACTCTATGAATAGGCACCAGCAAGACACAGGGTGGACTCCTGCAGTACCATGGTTTTAAAAGGATGCAAGTTCCAACTTTAGTAATTAACTTTCAGACATAGAAACATGAGACAATTCCAAGCTTTTGCCTGTGTGTCTTTTCTTGTGTTCCTGAGCAGTTATCACTATCCTTGCCAGCAGCCACACTTGCTTGCATACAGGTATATGCTTATGGTATATTTCTGACAGCTGGTGGGGGCCCTGAATGATCCTGTACTGATTTTTCAGAAGTCATCATCTCTCAAGGTGTTTTTGACATGAATGACCTTTTGAACACCAGGCATCTCTGCTGAAATTTCAGTCATCCAAATTGTGAATACCCTTGGCTGACACATTTACCATTTCTATTCTGATTCCTCTTCTCTTCATTCTCTGAAGCCTGAAAGGTACAACGCTGTCTGTCCCTGATGTCAGTTTATCATCTGTGGCACATCGATGGCTGCATTAGCACTGATCACATGGACAGTTAAAATGAGTGTGCAGTTCTGTAGGTTCTGTGCTTTTGTTATACCAGGCATAGTAGATGCTTATTTTTCCCTTACACAAGAGAAAAATACATTTCCTGTATTAATGTTCATGTTTGCAGAGACATATCACTTTAAAAATAAAGATTAAAAGGTTTTAAGAAAAGGTTTTGGTACATGTCCAATCTATCTGCTAATAAAGCACAGTAAGCCATGATGACTGCAGTGTACTTCTGTCTCTGTGGATGATGACTTTTAAAGACAGCATATTTAAAAAAACTATTAAAATGCTTTGTTTGCAACTTGAAGAGTATATACCATGAAGTCATTAAAATCTCTTTCATCACTGTTCTCATTACATTATCTTTAAAATTTAGGCCCTGTTACCTGATACAGTGACGTCAGTGAGAGCAACACTTGACTCTAAATCATCCCAGCTAAAGGGACAGGTTGGTGTAAGAGGAAAAAAACTCCTCCTACATTTATTATACTGTGATTTCAATCCTGTATTACTTGATTTGAGCTGCTGCTTACACAAAGTCCAGTGAATTTAATGGTGAGGCTTCCAGTTGGGGCTGTTGGATATTTCTGGATTCCAAATACTAGAGAGGAATTCAGTGGCTTAAGCGAGCTTCAAGTATGCAAAATATATATGTTGTAACCTATATTGGTAGACAGTTTTATTTCACTGCATTTCATGGAAGCATCTTTGCAAATTATAGGCAGCAGATTCCCTTAGTGAAAAACTTTTAAGAAAATTCCTTTTCCTTGCAACAGCAGAGGTTTGTTTTGTGAAAAAGACTATCGTGCACATGTTTTGGGAGGTGAATAGTGTATATTCAATGTGAAAGATTATGCAGTTGCTCTGCAGAGAACATTTTCTGTGGATTCAGCCTAATGAAACATATGCTTCCTATTATATCAAATACATTTTTTACAATAACCATTTCAACATTATGAAAACGTTTAGATGTTTGCTCTATAATTTATATCCTTCTTCAAATGTCACCTCTTAAAACTCATAGTCATTTTATGAAAAAATATTTCAGCTCTTTTAACAATTATTGCACTCAGAAAACAAAGGAAAGCCAGTCACATGTATTCCATCCCAAACCAGGTTTGACCTCATTCAGAACTAATAGGATATTTTTTTATAAGATTTTAAAAAAAAATTAATAACATTAATCTACCACTCAATTCCATTATTCTTCCTTAATTGTCTTCTGCAGTTGCTCTGTCTGTGCCTGCCATTCTGGCTCTCTCCCTGTAGAGTACTCTGGGAGCCTGTTGTGCAGAAGAAGGATGAAGTATGTGGAGCCTGAGGTGCATTTGGCATCCTATTCCAGTGTACTCTGCAGGGCAGGAGAGGAGCACATGATGGAGGAGTGTGTGAAGCACTGGGCCTTTTGTTTTCCTCTTAGGAAGAACAATGTAGAGGTAAAGTGTGCTTTCAGCATTGCTCTTTGCTGGAATCCATTCTCCAGATTTCAGATAGGACATCCAGGAATACACATTTTGGACTTTATTTCTTTAGTGTTGTAGGGCCTAGTTCCCATTTTCCTCAAAGGACAATGGGTCAGGACTGTACAATTTCCTGATTGCTTTGATTTCTGTGTTCATTACAGTTCACTGTAAAACAGTTTTGAAGGGGGAATTCTTTTGAATGAATAAGTTTAAAATCAGTGATATTTTGGGAGTTATGCACTTTCCCCCCCTGAATGCCTTAGAATGCTAAAATACTCTCCCAACAGTAAATCATGTATCTTTCATTTACTTTCTCACTATATCAAACTAAATAGGCTTTGAAAAGGATAACCCACTGAAACAAATTGCTGGACTGTGGGTGTGCACTGCCTCTGTGTTACACCGTGGGAGAGAACAGTGAGCAGTAGTTGTGTGATGTAACTGGATGATCTCCAGAGGTTCCTTTCAACCCCAACCCTTCTGGGAGTCTGTGCAAACTGCTGGGACATGATTTCAGGGTGTATTAGGGAGAGGAGACCATCCTCTTGTTAAGCACTGTTTCTTTACAAGCAAATTGACCACAATAAATCTACTCATACAGTTCACTGGTATTCCTTGTGTCAAAGTCTAGTTCTAACTTTAGAGAATGAAACAATTACTTTTATACTTCTGATTTGCCTGAGATGCTTCTGATGAAGGTAGATTAGTGCATAAGGTATGACTGAAAATGAAGGTGCTGGACAAAGGGCATTGGTCAGCACAGTGTAGGTGGGCAAGCAATCTGAAACAGAAGGTAAATGGAAGATCTCTCTGAGCAGAGAAGCCTCACCTATATTAACAAAGGTGCAAGAGCTGTGGGCCTGTTTGGCAATACTGAACCAGTGAAGTGGGTAAAGAAATAACTTACTTTCCTAGTGGAGAATCCAGTAGGACTGTTTACATCATGCAGACTACTTACCTGAGCAGAGAGTTCAGGGCAGAGTGCATTAAATTTTCCTTTGCCAAATTAAAGAAGTAGGAGTTTATGTCAGATGAATTTTAACTCAGTTCTCTGTTGCTGCTCAGGCTGCCCTATGCTTGTCTATGCAGTGCCTGCAGCTGTAGTGCACTGAGTATATGCACAGCATTGAAACAACTTCTCACTGAAAAATGCTACTGGTTTGTGGTTGATCCTCAGCTCTGCTTTTACTCTACCCTGACACATTCACCATGTATTTGTCCAGCAAGATGGATCTAACATGTCTCATTTAGATTAGGGGCCTGTTTCCATACAGGGCAGCTACAGACGTGTTAACATTGAGACAGATTGTTCTGAGGGTGCTTATGCTTGGTTTTAATTACACATGCAGTCTGCCTACCTGCATGTGAAACCCAGATTTCCACTTGCCTCCCCAAGTGCCTAAGTAAAGATTGTGTGCAGGACATATTTGAAAGTGAAAGTGAGATGTAGACTGTGTATGGATGTTCATGATCAATTGAGTTACCAAAATGTAATGGGTTTGTAGCTGATTTAAGCTATCAAATTGTACTCTACCGTGGGGGTGACCAGGAGTAGGCATAGGCTGTTTGTGAAACTCAGTTGATGAGCAGAGTTTTACCCCGAGCACCTGCAATTATCAGTGCACACCACAGCAGTGGTATTTCAGGCTCAGGTACATGCTGGGACAGACAGATCTAAAACACAGCAGTTTTTCACCACTGCAATTGGAACCGAATGATGAGAAATAGGAAAAAAAAACCCAAAAGCTTCACCAACCTCTTGCACCTCTAGTCTTCAAAGTAGGAAAAAACAGACCAAAACACCTTTGGTGGCTAGAAGATGCTATCACAGGAGTTGAGCCTTCCTCAGCTTGCTGTCATGAAAATTGAGAATAGGATCTTACCCATCTTTCACATTTGGAAATACTGATTAACTAACAAAGAATTTTAATTTCCAGATGCCATGTTAGGATAATATTTGGAATATAATCACTGCAATAATTTTCCTGCCTAGGGCAAATGTAAACCCTGTCTATTCTACACCTTTTCTAGATATGACATGTGATGCTAAGATGTATTCCAGATTTTCGAAGTCTTTGAGGGCCAAAGCATTACAAAGCCCCTATATATTTGCTTTCCTTCTCTGTTTTTAATTCCCAGACTTCAAAGCACTTGTCAGATTTCTTTATTTACTTCTCAAAGTCTGTATTTGGTTGGTACTGCCCAGCCACTGTGGTTCTCATGTGGGGCACTGATGTGCACAGCGTAGGTGACTTGCTCTAAGGGGCACAGTGATATTTAGTTGGTTTGATGTATCTTTGATTATGTCATAACTGAAGTGTTTCTTATTTTTTCCCTCCTCAGTTTGATTAAAAATCCCTAGAACTTCTGTTGATAACAGCAGAATTGCATCAGTCTAATCAAAAAAGTTCAAGACTATCTGCAATTTAGTCTGAATTACTCAGATTCATAAGTGAAATGCTCTTTAAATGAAATCTGAAAATCTGTAGAAGAACCTGGCTTCCAATCCCTTCATTATAAAGTGTTTTATTTCCCTTGCAGAAAGATGCTTGTGTCTTTAACCATTCAGCAGATAAGTATGTACATAATAACAGGCTCAAAATCATGTAAAGAAAGATTGCCCCTTGAGTTTTAATTTGAAACTTGTAAAACCATCATAAAAATACAAAGGTTTTTATAGGTGAGGGCTGTTTTAAGTTGTGCATAATTACCATATCAGTGTTTCTGTGACTTCACCAGTCCATTAGAACAATTTAAGACAGGTGAGATCCATTTTGTTATAACCATTTCTAACTGGTGTGAATATTAAATTAGTGCAAAACTTGACAACCATAGAATTTATCTGGTGAAAAAATGGTAAATCAGACTCTGGGTAAACCAGTGCATTGAGTGTTTTACATATTCTGTGTGAAAGTTAGTATGAAAAGTAATCAAGAATAACATGGAATTTCATTCCAGCTTTCACTGAAAGACTGTGACGTGTTTGGCAGACATCAAGAATGGCTCCCAAGACTTTGTGGAAGAGGTGACAGCCATAGGCACCCATTATCCTGCTCCACATTATAACCAAATATAAGTAAAAAGAAGTTGGGACCCTTCCAAACTTGCACAAAGCATGATCTGGAATCTTAAGAATAGATTTATCCTCCATTTGAATTACATCAGAATAAATTTGGCTTTCAGTTTGTTCTTGGTTTTGACTCAAGACTCTGAAAACGTTGAATTGCTGGAAATGTTTTCAAGTCTCAGACGCAGTAATCGCTTCTCTAATTGACACAATTGAGAGAGTTCTATATAAAGACAGTTAAAATTCTTGCAAATTCTTCTTAGTAAACTTACATATACTCAGTCCCAAACAAAACAAGCTTATCAGCTAAGGATGATAATGATAATTTCCATGCACAGACAATGTACTGCTCGGGTGGGCATTGACAGATCTTGTCATTTGGTTAAACAAAGATTGGAAAATCAATGTGCATAAAGGCATTTTCTTCAACAATCTGTTCCTAACATGATCTATCTTTGTGAAATTCAATAGCAGCACAAGAAGACACGTCTGATATTTCCTTATATACATCCTATGGGAAGGATTTTATTGCTGTAGAGGGTAAAAATTGTACCAACAGACAATGTTATGCAGCCAAACTGTTCATTATTTATCTGTGGCCTAACATCTAACATTTGATGAATGCATTTACAGCAAAATAAGGTTACTGGAGCTTGTTCAATTGTTTCATGTGGTTAGGACAGCTGTAGGCAATCTGTATAGGCTCTTCTGCTATTAGAAACCTATACATGTTTAGGCAGTATGTATTTCATTTATGATCTGCCAGAAAGTATATTAAAACTGAAGATCACTGTATGAATATTCCTCTATGAATAAGAGGAATATATTACAGCATAAGAGGAATTTCCCAAGACTAAAAGAAACCACAGTAATTTCATTTGAACATCTCATGTAAATGAAGTCCGTCTGTCTTGAACGTGTCTTCTGCATGTGCCCTGCACAACAAGAGTGATCACTTGATATATATTGTGTCACTCAGTCTGACTTGCTCTTAAATTCCAAAAAATGTCTTCACATGTCTTCTGTCCACATATGTAAAATCTCTGGTGTTCTTAAAGCATTGATTCAAGGCTTTGAATTTGAACCGTTTAACAAACCAAGATTATTCAACCAGAACCAAATATCACAGTTCCGGCACTCCCCATGATGTGAAGTGGAAACAAAACTGGTCTGAGGTTGAGTCATGTAACAATCAAATACATGTGAAATTCAGTCCCAGGAATCAAGCTCAGTCTACTTTGCCCATCCTCCTCCAATCCCCATTAGACATTTTCCAGACGTACACTGATTCTTTCAGTTCTGCCTCTCTCTAACTTTGCATCTGTGGTCAATTATTTTGTCTTTGTCAGCTGTTCAAACAGAATCTAAAAATACACTAAAACATCCACTTGCAAACCTTTCTACCCAGAAGGAACCAGGAGGGTTTTGACAATGGTTAGCTCATCATTTATTCCAAACCAAGGAATGAACCTCCATCTTTTTTTTTTCCTGTCCAGGAATCCTTATAAAT
The DNA here is from genome assembly GCA_013400415.1 of Scytalopus superciliaris. Taxonomy (NCBI): domain Eukaryota; kingdom Metazoa; phylum Chordata; class Aves; order Passeriformes; family Rhinocryptidae; genus Scytalopus; species Scytalopus superciliaris. The sequence goes on from VXBX01008600.1 coordinate 42,634, forward strand.
AACAAAATTAAGTGACAGTCATCCTCTAAGGTTTGAAGTGCATGAGAACACAGAAGGTTCTGACTTACGTGGATATACACAGGCAGAACAGACTTCCTCACAGATAAAGATTTAGCCAAGTTGAACTTTCTTGGAATTTTAAGGATTTGCTAAGGACAAGAAAAGTTACTTTGGCTCATTTTTGATGAGCTTCTAATTGAAAGAGGACTTCATACTTCTGTCCTAAAAACCTTATTATGCATCACTGGCTATCACAGGCCTTGCAAGAATGTATTTTGTGATGCAGAGTTCAGGATACAATCCCCCCCTCATTAAATTATGCCATCTTGTGCAGTTTTAATTACCATCCACAAGATGGTAAAAAAAAGGGAAGTTTGACAGTCAGTGTGCCAAAGGTGTCCATGGAGCTTCCTTTGCTTGCCTGGGGCAGTGAGTGCCTGTTGCATTTCCACATGCCCCTGTGTTCTGTACTGACAGCTGAACAAGTGTGTTTTGCCTGTTTATATTTAGCTCTTAGTAGTATATGAGTTTATGTAAGGCAGTGATTAGAAAATCATCTCATTCCTGTTGTGCACGCACGTTAAAATGTTGTGATTATTTCTTCTATTGTGCAGAGTAACTGTACTTATATACTGGCTTCTTTATCTGTCAAGGAAACCAGGATTCACCTGACAAATGAAACCGCAGTGCAGCACACATTTAGGCTTTGGTATCCACAAAATGACTCATTTGAAATATAATGGAGAGTTTGCAAAGGGTTCAGAACGTATAAATTCACACAATGGCTGAGCTGTAGCCTTGGTTAACTCTAATTCTCTGTGCTTGGTGGTGCAGGACAGTATTGCCAACCGGAATATTCTTGAAACAAATAAATAGAATTTTTGTGGCATCTTTGGATAATTAGCAGGAATGTCACAGCCACTGTAAGGTTAAAGGTGTTTATTTTCTTCAACTCCCACAACGTGGTGTGAGAGGCTGTATTTCACCACTTCTCTTGATTTGAAATTTGAATCAATTCCACCTGCATCTCAAGGTAATCTTCATGGGTAATACTTGTTATTGCTCAGCTGGGATCAGGAAAAGGTGAAAGTAAGATACTGCAGGATAAAGCAGAACAAGGATACGTATATTAACCATGAAGATATGTTTACTAAAGGGCCTTGCTTTCATAGACTCATGCACTGTGTTCATGCTGTGTATTTAGAGTAGGCAAGTCAGGAGCACTTCAGTGCTGTGCACCAGACTCAGCTGAAGACTGCAGGAGCAAAACACAAATTTTGCTGCTGTCAGTCCTCACAATTCTATTTCTTATTTGAAAACACACTGTACCAACGTGGGCAACACAGAAACACCAGGGTGATGACCCATTCATTCCCCCTGCATGGTAAGATGTGCATCTCCCACCAAAGCAAGTGATTCCATAACACTGGTGCATCCCTGACTGTGTCTAATCTCATGCCTGGGGCTTGAACTGATGTTGTCCACTGTACAACAGAGGTTTCCTGCAGCTGGATTACGAAACAGGGAAGGAGCTGTAAGACACTGTCAGAGGGCTGAAAGCCACATCTTTCTTATGGTGAATGTGCTCTCAGGAAAGGCAGCAGCAGGAATGCCTAAGGTTGGACAAATTGTTCTGAGGGGCTGGAACACTGCAGTTTAGCCTCAAAGTTATGCTTGTATCCATGCTTGTGTTCTCTTTCTAATATTTCTGAGTTCAGCTGCATGCTTAAGAAAAAAAAGTAATTGTATGGATCTGTGGATTCTGCACATGAAAATCAGACACCTTATTTTGTTCTTTTAGAATACCTTCTCCTGGCACTCAGAGTGGGTTCCCATACACAGAGTGAGCTCCTGTGTCCAGGAGATTGTCATTAGCACAAGTTCTTTTTATTAAAAAAGTCCCCATTGTCATACAGATAGCTGGGGCAGCATTTATTGTAGTTATTGCCTCCCCAGATATGCACCTATGAAATGTTTACATGGTTTGCTTCAAGAATTTCTTGTTTTGCAGGTTCACACAAACCACCAGAAATGGCTCAGTTAAAACATACATCAAAAGGGAAATGGTGGTAACAGATTAATGCTTTTAGAAATTTAGCTGAGCACAAATTCAGCCAGCAGCATCTTGGAGCAGGGCAGATACAGCTCCAAAGGGAGTAAAGTTCACAGATTATATCTGTGGAATGGTAAGTTACAGAAGAGTTTGGTTCTGCACAGGGCAAGTGCTGAGTGCTGGATCCCCCGGTGCTCAAAGGTAATGCTCAGTACCCATTTGTACTCCTATCCATGGGAATGCGATTGGAGAGCCAGCCAGTAACAGTCCCCTTGGAACAACGTAGGGTTCTTCCATGTGAGGCATTCAGAGCCTCCCCTGTCACGTTAGTTCTTTCAGTAAGACATGTAGGGTTTTACCAGATGGAACATATAATTCCAAGCAATGTAAAGAGCAACACCTTAGATCTGGAAGACTTGGAGATTTAGAAGAAAACATTTTAAAAGTGTTTCATGGCATAATTCTGGAGGCCCAGCTTTTAAAGGTACCTAAAATTGAGGTTACAGAGTTACTAGGATTTTCAAAACTACCTAAGACACCTAATTCATAGGAACTTGGGCACTTTTGAGAATCTTTCTACCTACAAAACTACAATTACAAGTACCTAAATTCCTTAAACATCTCTCCTTAGGTTAATTGGGAACTAAAATGATAGTGGTTTACACTCCAAGATCACTTAGATAATGCCAAATGACCATAAGTAGGGTAAAAAACAGTTTTGTGTGTTCTTAGCAGAATATATTAAGGACCCAAAAAAGCATGTAACTTTTCATGCTGAATTACTGTTTGGGTAGGTACTGTGGGGAAAAAGTTTGACGATGCATGCAGCTTAGATAATCTGTATTTTCAGTTTGCTGCCTTTTGTGTTTGTTTTTATTTTTTCACTTTCACTCTTTTGTTTTATTTTGAACTTAATTTATGTACAATATTTCTACTTTTTCAGTAGATTTCAGTTTGAAATGGATGTTCAGTTGTTCTACTCCGAACATATCTCTAAGATCATGTATTTCAAGACAGAGTTTGGAGAGCCAAATATTCTTTAGATCACAGTAATGATCTTATCTAAACCTGAGTCCAATGGAAATCAAGCAGAAAGTGACATGAAGCTGAACTCCCTAATGGTACCCGTTCTTAGAGATGAATTAAATCTTGCTAAGTTGAAAAAAACCCTTTCAGTTGGTACAAGAGTTCAAACCAAATACAGACTTTTATCATTTGCAGTCATCTGGAAAGGAAAATGCTCTTAATGCAATGCCAGTAAAGGATATTCCCCTGACTTTTCTTGCTCTGAGCTACTGTAGCTTGTTTACATTCCCCAAAGAAACTGTGTGAAATCTTTCACACACTAAGTCAGACCTTCAGAGGAGTTCAAGGTAGGACTTAGGTTGTTAGAATATTCTAATCTGTTTCACTGAAACTTAACATTTTAACCATAAGAACTCCTGGATGCTGCTTCCTTTTTTCCCTTCCATGTACTAATCACTGTGGGAAGCATCAGACTTCTAAGGCATTTATACTGGGAAAGCCAAAAGAAAACTGCCCAGCAGGTCAAGGCATGGAAAACAGTAACAAACACCTGCTGCTTCTACATATGGATAGATTTTTCACTTAAGTGGAAATCACTTAGCTGAAAATGAAAGTGTTGGTGGAAAGTGTATGAAAGCAGTTAAAGCCAGAAAAGCTTGTAGAAGTGTTTTATGAGAAAGCATGTCGCTCAAAGTGTTAACTTCCACAGATAAATGTGCAGAATTAGTTCGCTATTTTGTGTCTTTCATTTGCTAATCAATTTTCCCCACTACCAGCCTATGACAACTAGTAGGCCTGCACATTTGTTTCATATGGTTAAAGAATGTTTAACCCCCTACTGACCCTCCAGTGTTTGCTCTCCTTCCCTCAAGGCACGGAAGACTTTAAAGTAGAACCCGATGAATGAAAAGAATTAATCTCTTGGGGGCTTTTGTCATGAAAGCTTGAAAGGGGATCAGAACATGACATGCTGACAGCTGAAGTCAAGAGGAAAATTATGATATAATACAGCAAGTTAAAAAAATTACATGCCATCTTATCCAAAAGGCAAACAAAGTATACATATTGCCTTGGTTCTTTTTTGGCTGTTCTTGCTACTGGTAACAACAGTAAAATCTGTATGGAACCCCTTGAAAAGATGAAGGGGTTTTGTGGCAGCTCTTTGAGAATAAAGCTGTTGAGCTTCTCAAAGATGGGTGCAACATGCAAATGAGCTTCTCCTGACCCTTTTTTCTTACCCCTGTAACAGTCTGTGGTGAATCTCCGGTTGCTGTTACTGTTCTGGACATTTTTGATCAAGCTTTGTCTTCTAATGAGTTTTACTTTGTTTGGACATTGTGAGTCTTAGGCTTAATAATTTTAAATTTTTCTCCCTGGGTACAGCATTGGCCAACTCCTCATGCCAATGGTGACATTGTTGTGTGAATTTGTGGGCTTTTAATGCAGTCTTGCTCAGATACCTTTTCAGATACTTTTATTATTAATTTGAATGAGTGATTTGCCTAACAGTTCTAGAAGTAATCAGGACCAGAGTGAGTTTATAGCTTAAATGGCAAGAATGTGAAAGTTAAGTGTACATTTGCACTCAAAAACATGAGCCCTGTTCTTTCTTGTTGTCTTCATTCTAAGCTCTTTAAATGACCATCAAAGAGAAAGATCTGGATAAATTGCAGCAAAAAAACCCCCACATACTCATCCCTCCTGTGTTTATTCCTTTTCACTCTCCTTGGCATGGAGAGCCAGTCACATCCACAGCAATGACCAACAGCTACTGGATGGTGATCCCAAACCCCAAATATATTTCCACAGTGGTAGTTTAAATCTGTGGCTGACTTTTTGGCTAGCATAATTTTAGGAGTCTCCTGAGCTCCCAGTGAGCTTTGCCAGCCAGGACAAACTGAAGGCATTGCTTTGAGTTTCCAAATTATATTACAATGAGCCAACGAGAATTTTCTGCTTACAATTCTGCTGGAGGATTTTCTATTTGCAGTGGAAGATGCGAGAATGGGAGGACGGTCGGTTTGCAGAGTGACCAGAGCTGGACAGAGCAATAGGGCGTGTGTGTGTGAGGGACCGGGGGTGGTTTGTGCACCTGTGACCGCCTCCTTCGTTGCCCCTTGCAGCGGGATATCGGTCCATTCCCACTGGGAATGCTCAGGACTCCCCGTGTGCCCTGCCCGCTCCCGGCCGTGTCTCCCTGCTGTTCCCTCTCTGCCCACCTGAGGGCCCCATTGCCCCAGACAAATCGCGCCCGCGGTGTTAAAACTCAGTTTAATGAAGTTTAAACCCGGTTTAACACCAGGACCGTCAAAGTGCTGCATTTCTGCCCAAATAGTCGTGCAGAGTCTCAGCGATGGGACGGGTGGCTGATGGTGGGAAGCACCTTGGAAATGGAGCAGTGGCCAGGGAACGCAGAACCTTCCAATCTCACACAAATCTGGGCTGGAAGGCTAAAACACCTTTGAATACAGGAATATGCTGTAGAGAAAAAGCTGAGATCAAGCCAAACGAGACAAGTCTTCAGTTTTCATTTTTCAGCTGAAAAGAGTCCAGGGTTCATCAGAACTTTGAAATCAGATCTTTGGATTTTCGGAGTGGAATTGGAAAGAAATTGCACTCTAAAAACTGTTGAAGAGATGATAGATCTCCTCTTTGCAAGTACAATTTGATAACAGTTTTCTAATTTGACTTTTTTTTTTTTTTTTTTTTTTTTTTTTTTGAATAACAACATATAAACTCTTTTTTTATACCCACA
>VXBX01008600.1:48500-112334 GCA_013400415.1 Scytalopus superciliaris
TTTTTTTTTGAGAAGCAAACCATGTAGACCTGGATTATAACCCCACAATCATCAGGGAGATGATACAGGACACCTGTATTGCCTTCCGAGCTCAGTTCACTCTCCAACTGCAGTGACTGATCACCTTCCTAACCACAGTGTGCAGAGATGGAGGTAGCTCATATCATGCTGATTAAAGCTGGTTTATAACATCAGTTCCCCGACTGTGCGCAGACCAAGCTTTCAATTGAGGTGTTAAATGTTTCCCAACAAAATTAATGGAATTTTTCAGAGCTACAAAACACCATTGGGTTTCCCCAGTGTTTCTAAAAGAAATGTGTCCGGAAATGGAGCTCATGATATTAGCAAATTCTCAATCCATTAAAAGAGCAGTTTTATGCTGAGAAATGGAAGTGTTAAAAAAAGACACACACAAAGATTAATCGGTCATTTTTGACTCAAATACCTCTTTGCTCCATGGATCTAAGGCCATTTGGAAGCCCTGTGACTCCTTTTCTTTCAACTAAGAGCTAAGATGTTCTCAGCAAGAGGATGATAACTTTTGGCTTCTTTTACCCAATTTTTGGAGCACAGCTGAATGCTCATTTGGGTTGTATCCTATCTGTGGAAATTCCACTGAGCTCAGTGAAAAAACTCACAAGGAGGGGCTGGAGGAGGAAAGAGTTTGAAATTTGGATTGAGCTGAGGTTGATAAATTGAAAATTTAATATCCACGAAACATTGATGGGTTCTGTTTGTGTATCCATGGTTACTCACCACATATCATTCCAGTGTCCTGCATTCTAAGTGCAACAAGCAGTAAGAGGAAAAAAGTTACTTAATCTGGATCTTTGTTGCTTGAGGATACAAAATTCTTTTGAAACCATCCCGAGTGGCTAATGTAGTGTTTTATATTAGAGCAAGAATTTTGATCATATCCCAGCAGTTTAAGGAGATCTTTACAATGAGAGGACCTAAAGTTAGAAGTGTGGAAATGAGATACAAAGAGCCCAAATCTGTTCTGTAATTTTGTTTTTAGCTTTGTCTAAGCATTATGGCTATAATAAGTTTTGTCTAGGCTAATATGCTGCCTAAAGTGGTTTCAAAATAAGCATTTAACTGTGGAAAAACATCTATTCTGTGAAAAATACATAAGAGAAATAGGTACAATCGTGATTAAAGTTGATCCTTTGGAAGATGCAACTCATGTTAATTAGTATCAGTCTTACACTAAATTTAATGGGAGTTGTACAGAACATGGAATGGGGAATCCTCATATAGTGGCGATATGGAAAATAACATTCTGAAGTTTTTGAAAACTTCCTTTAAAATACATTTTAAAATTAAGTCTAGCTATGCTGACTTCAGAATCAGAAGACAGTTTCTTCTGAATTTCTTCCTTTTGTCATGCATTTCTTCCACAAATTTGAAAATTCATGCTTTTGATTTTGATGAAATAGGTTTTAGTTGAATTGGTTTGGAGAGCCATGTTGGGCTTAAGAATTTTGTTTGCAATTCAGAGGTCAAGGGCAGGATTTTTCACAAAATGAAAAATTATACTCTTAAGTAGGTAATATGCTTAACATAAACATTTGTTATGATGAAAGATCCCTAAAAACCTGGAGGTTCATTGAAGTTCTTGGGGTTCACTGGAGCATAAATTTGTCTTCTAAAATGACACTACTTTACATGCTTTTAAGTTTCCTTAATGTCTTAAAGTGGTTCAGCTGTAGCTCAGGTTTGATCACATGTAAAGATAAAGAACATAGGAATGCACAGATACCAATATTTACATTTTTATGTGCAAAGTTCATACATTTGTAACTGGGTAAGAACCTTAGCATTTATCCCAATTTTAGGTCAGAACACTGTGATCAAACTGGAGTTAATGGGCTCTGATAGTGGTCAATAATATTTGGTCTTCAATATTCATTGACAAGATTAAAATATAAATGCGTTCATATCAGCTACAGCCAAGCTAGTTGGCTAAATATGAATTGACATTTACTGATATGTTGGGATAGGTGAAGCATAATTTAATCATAACCAAATGCTAAAAATATCTGGCAATTTATGGTCATATTGCTGAAAAAGTGCATCTAATGGCCTGGAAGGTATATCACACAAATTGTGGCTCAGTTGTTTTAAGCAGAGCTGTGGGTTTCTTGTATTAGCACTAAAATGATACTGACAAGTGCTGCTTTCCTTCCAGAATTACTTAATACGTCTCTTCTTAACTAGTTACAGTATATATGAATCACATACTTTGGTCTGTAACTCCTGGAGTTGAGGCTATCAATTGTTACTTTATCCTTCCTGTTTGAGTGTGTTTGGCAAAGAAAATGAGCACTGCAAGTAAGAAAGTGATCCATTTTGTGTTTCCACTACTCTGGCGACTGCTTCAGTTGTATCATTCCCATTCTGTCAGGTGAGATCATTATTACATGTCTTGTCCTGGGCAGTTATTCTCATTTGGGGCGTGTAGGTTTTGAAGCAATCAGTCAGAGGTCAGATTTGGTCAGGGTGGGACCCTTTCCAAATTACTCCTGGAAAAGGTGGGACCAGTTCCTGAAGCAACATTCTGTGAGTGGAAAAAATTATTTGGTGAAAAGCTGTAACATTTCATGCATCTTTTATAAGGCAGCACTATATAAGAAAGCCTGAGAACAGTCAGACTGAAAGTGAACAAATGTCTTAATGAGAATTCATCAAAGTCAGCTCTTCTTTGGAATATAAACTGAAGTACATCTGAATTGCTTCTCAGCCCAATGATTTTCTGGTGTGATCAGAATTATGATTCAATTATGGTGACTGTTATATTATTCTTCACCAAATGAGAGTAAATGTCTGTCCTCAGTCCCTTGTTGTGGAACTTTGACATCAAACCCACCTATGGATCTGCCTTTTGCTCCTGGACATCCATCTAAATCAGCAGCTCAAACCTTAGTTAAAGTAAATGTGAAATAACTGGAAGCCAAGTTAAAGCAATTCATCTTGTTTTGTCTTTATTATTTGCAGGCCGTAAGTGCTGTACTTAAGCAGCAACCACCAATACCAATAATAAATGGGAAATGCCTACATTTAGAGCAAGTGCAGAACTATACATTATGAAGGGGATACTTGCCTGCATGAAAGACCGTTTTAAAGGTTGAAGTTTTCTGGAACAGAACTACTGAAATAATAACTAAAGTGAGTGCACTTTCACTAGAGACTGGTAGTTACCAGTAATTGTGCTGCAGATACACTTTAGACATTGACCTCATGTCTCAGACATTCAGCATACCGAAAGCTTGGTTGCTTAGCACTGAATGCTAAGTGACATATTAAGTTCAACCAAATGTCACTCATTGCAATGATGTCATGTTGTCCAAAACCCATTAATTACTTTGAAAATTCCCACAGTAACTGAAAATCTCAGATTATCTGCCTGAATTAATGGGAGCCCTGTAATTGAATGATGGATCCCATGCTGTTATTTTGTACCCTATGTGCTTTACATATACTTTTTGAATGGAGGTTTTGGTGATCTCCACTCATCTTAGAATCACTGCCAATTTTAATACTATCATTAAAAACAGTCCTACTAACAGTAAGAAATGTGAAAGGTCATATTCCCTACAGTACACCTTAGAAACTAATATTCCTTATGAGTGATATGCAAAGAGCTTGGTGGGATTACATGGCTGAGAGTTGGAGAGTCTGTGCCAAAACATCTAATTCCTGTTTTAGCAATGTTTGAGATTCCAAGGGAGAGAAAAGGATGTAAAGTTAATATTTTTTTTTTAATATCACCTACTAATTGCAGTGTTTTCTTTCTTTTTTTTCCTCTTCTGTCAGGAATGTATAAAGGAAGTTTTGAAGTGTGTTTGTGCACTGAGTTACCAGGCTGTGGGTAAAGTCCAGAACAGTGCATGGGAGTGCTTGGGGCTCCATGCTTTTGTCAGCCGAGAGCTGGCAGGTACCTTCTTACAATCAATTACAGGATGCAGCACACTGTTGTTCATCCAGGCCCCTCTTTAGGCTCCTGGGAGAGATGGGGCAGATCCCTGTTGGGTGGTGTCAACACCCAGTCCCCCCTTCTCCATTTGCTCACAAGTTATCAGCAGTTACTGTATTTCATGGGATCTGGCTTTGGTGCTGCTCTGTTTTATAGGCCAACACCTATAATAGTAGAAAAAACTGTCCAAATTCATATTATGAGACTTGAGCAAACATTTTCTAGTGATAATATTCCAGACAAAGAATATCTGTTTGTTGATGGAAGCTTTGCAAACACTTTGCAGTCATCTTGATTTTTCTGAAACCAGATCTTGGTGAGATTTTTCTTTCTCTTGAATGGATTTATTGTGAGCAAGTTGCCACTGCGAACCAATATTCAATACTCAGAATTAGGTTGTGTTAAAGTTCTTCCCAATGTGGCCTGACATGTTTGATTTGTAGGAAGCAGGTATGGCAAAGAAGGAAAGAGAGATTAATTACATTCTGTTCAGGCTTTTTATGATTAACGATTAGGACAATTTTCTGCTAATAAGAAGAAACCATGAAATTGTCTGGTCTGTCACTCTGGTCTGTCACTTGTCTGAGGCTGCTGGAAAGGAAAGCATGATTCACAGGGTGGTGAAATCAAACATATCTGCACTTCCTCTTTGATAAAGAGATGCACAGTCATAAAAGCAATTTCCTTGTTTTGTCAGTGTACATGGAAGCAAATGATGATGTGATGCTTCTTTGGTTATGTCTTTAATGTCCCTTTGTTTCATTCTGTTATTCCTCACATGTATACAAGGCATGTTCAAACAGAAGGGTCAAGAACTGGCTAATCTGTGGTGCAGTCAACAGGCTTTGGAAGCCAATTTGTAGATACCTGATTTTGCTGTGGTACCCCTCAGTAGAATGGTTGGATCAGATGGGAAAGTGATACAGAGTATTTCTTTATGTCTTCTGTCAGCTTCTATCTCCCAAAAAGTTACAAATTCAGGATTTTCCAGGATGCCTTTGTATTTCTCCAAATACCAAGATTGTGTACTGTGGGGAATGTTAGATGCCATTCAGTTTATAATATAAGCTTTTTTTTTCAGTCTTTCCTTGAGGAAGAGTGTGTGTCCTTTAAAAAAGGAATAAAAGGAGAGTGGGTTGTTTATTGGAGTCAGTCATACATAACTTATATTGAGCTTAAACAAAACAGTGTAGTAGATCATTAATGCATGTAAGACATTCAATATAAAAAAGAGAACTATCTCCCCAGAATATATGCAAATAAAAATGCCAAGCAGTGCTTGGCTATCTAAAAAGTGGGACTAGTGAACATTGCAGTGGAGTTTCTGAGGTAGCGTAAACCCCAAACTCAGTACTCAGTTCACCAAAGTTGAACTAAGTCTTTTGGAATCAATGGAGTGATTTTGGCTTTGTTCCAGCCAAGGACTGGTCAGCAGGATCTATTTTGGGGATGAAGAATGTCCCAAAGTGCTGAATGTAGAAGTCAGGGCCGCTGGGGCATATCGTTATCCATTTCACACTGTGGAATGGGCTGTGTAATTACCTTCCTAGACCGAGGAACCAACAGGCCTGCAGAAACCTGGCTGTCCAAGCCATCTTCTGCTTTTAGCAAGCTCATTTATTTGCAGCATTTTGCTAACGTTGCCGTTTAAACTGCCTGAGAGCCAAACCCATTGTGACTTGCCCCTCCCCAAAGGGATATCTCCTTTCCTAGTGTGCTAACTCTGGAAATGCAGTAGAAGAATGGAATATCCTTAAAATTGCGCTTCTGTGCCAGGAAAATCAGATTTCACTCCTGAATCTAAAAGCATCTCTTATTATTAATAGCAAACATGTATATGTAGCAACTCTGTTTGCATTGTCCTTTATCAAAAGGAGCAAGACATTCTCCTTGCCCTGAGTAATATGCAGGCTGAATAAACCAAGTGTGGCATAAAAAATTAATCTATTTTAAAAAACGTACTTAGCTTCCATTACCACAGACAGCCGTCACTTTTATATTCTTGGTGCTTTTTGTTTTGTTTTTTTCTTTAAATTAGGCCTGTAAGACAGGGTAATGCTGTTATTTCTATGGGTAACTAAGGCACAAGAAGCTGATTAGCTGGAGTTCACACAAAAACATCATACATGGCTGATGAGGGACCTAAACTAGCATGTTCTGGCAACGTGTTCTGTTCTGACACGTTCTGTTGTCCTGGCTGATGTATTTCTCTTGAAATCAGGCAAAAGAAGTCAATGAGGAAAGAAACAACTTTTACTTTAAATGGCGTGTCCTGTTGGACATCCTGCAAGTAGACTGTGAGTTCTTTGCTCAGTTTTAGAACCTCAGGAAACACCTGCAGTCAGAAGAAACTCCTCTAAACCCACAACTCTCAGATGGAATATATCTGATTGTCAGACTTCTCAGTCATGAAGTGGGTAGGACAATGCAGAGGAGTCTGCAGAAAGGTACTGTTATCACTAATCACAGAAAATAAAGGAAGTATTGCTTAAGGCATGTTGTGGAATATTTTAAATGCTTGTTGGTATTTTTTATTCAAGCTCAGTGAATTTTTTTCTCCACATCTCAGAAAATGGATTTTCAGGTTAAATTTCCTGAACACTGGCATGTAGCACGGAACCACATAAGGGTTCAAAGTTACAGAACTCACTACCTATAAAAATAGTTGCTGGTGGGAGTCACTTTTGCTCCCTTGTCAGAGGCAAAGCAAGAATCAAAAACTGCAATAAAAGATTGCCTTTAATTTTGAGTTATTGAGCGCACTCATTTGCCTCAACCTCTCCCACACTGACGTCAGTAACATAGTGGAAATATTGTCAGCAACTGGCTGCATCAAAGCTCAGCTTCTGAAGTCCAACTCTGTGGTATTGCAATAGGCAGCACATGTAACATTCCCAACTAGTTAACCAAACAATATTTAAGACATGCTAACTTATCTGAGTACAGGAAAGCCAGGCTGTTGTGAACTTCCATAGGAGCAAATAAGAAAAATGAGTGTCTTTCTTGGCAAATTCCTGGTTTTGAAAGGGTCACTTTGAATACTGATGGAAGAAAAATAGGCTAATCTAATGCAGAGATTCCAAGACTTAAGAGGTTAACCTTGATTTTTTTCTTCAGTACCCAGAACCACAGCACTGGATCATCTAGACATAGAACAGTCCTTCAAAATTTGAGTATTGCAACACAGAAATTTTTCCATAACATGATCATGCTCTGTTATAAGCAGAGTCCATCTAGTTAGGAATTCTCTGCACAGTTTCACCTTAATTGTATTGATAATAATTTGATATTGTTACCTTAACTCATCTTTTGAGTTGAGTAGCTCTGTTCTGTCTCTGTGAGGAAATTCATCCTTCATATTTTGTATAAGGATCAATCCCAAGAGCAATTCCTTTTCTCCCTTTTCCCCTAGTGTGTCCTGCTGTTCTATCAGCTGATAGATTATGGTTTCCACCACCCACTTTCTTTACTGTTGTTTGCACTCAGAAAATCAGCCCAGTGGTTTATTACAATGGAATGGGCTCTGCAGGCAGCTGGGAGGGTTTCTGTGCTCTGTTTGGGCTCACGCTTTCAGAGTTGTGTGCAAACTTCTGGTTACAACCGGCTGCCATTCAGCTGGATATCAGCATGGGCAAAGCCAGCATGGATGTGCCTGGAAAACACCAGGGAGCCACCCCTGTTGGGTTCTGTAGCATTGCCCTTGTTACAGCACGTTCTTGGAAATCAGCTGAGCATCAAAGGACTGTGCTGAGGTCTGGGTGGAACAGTTTTCAGTGGCAATAGGAAATATCCCAAATAACTGGACCCATGTGAAATAACTGACTCAAATCCTGTTGAAGCTGATAGAACACCTTTGACTTCACTGGCCTTTGGAAACAGGCTTGAGAGGTCTTCAGCAGTTGTACTGCACAGCCAGATCTGACCACATAAATGTACTGCTTAGAATAGTATTCTACCTCACTCTTTTTTTCTTTTCAAGTCAAAAAAAGAGACCAAAAAGAGGAGTTTGCTGTTGTTTGGTTTTTTTTTGGTGTTGATGCCCCCAAGCCTGTAGAAAGTGCATAATAAGTAGACAGGGCTGCTTGTTGATATTAAGATATTTGCTGAACTGTAGTCAACACAAACTTTTTTCCTCATGATGTGAATATCTTAAGGCCAAAATGCAACCAATCATCCTAGTTCTTTTTCTGTGGGTTATACTTTATCCTGAAGGCATGCAAAGCACTTGACTTCCTATTGTGAAGGCCTGTTAAGTCATTAATTGCCATGAGGCACTTAAAATCTGTTTCTGCTTCCATCCACTAGTGTTTTGGTTGTGTTTTACCTTGTAATCACTTTCAAATGTGCCTTATGTACATGCATTCTTTTTAAAACTGGTATTTTAAAAGGTTAAATTAATTTAAAAGAAAATGTCTTTTCCCAAAATAAGCATATATTTTGAATGCTACAAAGTCACATGTAGTAGAATATTGCAGTACTAGATTATTGCCTTAAATTAAGTCAAAGTCAGTTGTATACCCTAATGTACTAAATGCTAGATATTCCAGATTTCTGGAGCCAGAGGACTCGCAAAGTCCCTAACTAGTGACTAATTGGAACAAAAATGCTGACAAATGGCACAGAATGAAGACAAGAGAAAGAAGGTAGATATGGGAAAGAAATAGTGTTGAAGGAACCTTAAAAGGTAGAACGTCTCCTTGGTGACCTTCTTACGTGTAGCTTATATTATCGACTGCAATTTTAAAGTGATTAAATATGTCACAATAAAAAGAGGCAAGGGGTGATGGGTTTAATGAATTAATGGTAAGAACATCAGTTGTTTGATGCTAACAGTCTTATTGCTGAGTCTCGCCCCATTTCAGGGCACAGCTGTGATTTGGCTCACATTTTGCTTGACTGATGGGTGTTTAGATCACAAGACTGAGAGATGCTGAGTGCCCAGCGGCTTCACTGGCAGTGGCAGAAACACCCAATGCTGAATGATCATGTTCTTAGGTACAGAGCACATTTTACACCCACCAGCCAACTCACCCGAGCCTGAATGTGCCCCTGTTTCACTCAGTACCTGTCACCACTGAGACTTCCTATTTTAACAAGTCCCTTACCACCTTCTGTACTCATTTATGCCAAACAGTGTGGCAAACATGGAAAATACACAGTTCTTCCACTATTGTATCTAGCAGAGAAGAAAACAGGAAAATAGGGAGCAAAAGCAGCAAGGGTGGAACCCATCCAAGGTACTCCAACAATTTTACAAGATTCTGTACCTGCTTTCACTAGTCACAAATTATTTGTAGACATTACCAAACATAAGTGAGTAGGTACTTTTTCACTTAGAGTGAAGGTTAGCTTTCATTTAACCTGATGATATTTCAATTCTGGATTATATGCTTTAATGTATATTTTATCATAGGACTGAACATGAGCCAATTTTATCTTGGCATTTACTGGAATGCCATTTTTAAAAAAATTGAGGTTTCCTGAAATGTGGTTGATTTTGCAAATTTAAGAAGGGTAGAAAGCCACATTCTTGATCCTCTTTTAAGAATCAGATCTTATCAAACTTGTGTTTTTCTACCATGAATTCCCATGTGTATAGAACAATGCCTTATTTCATTAAAATATTTCTACTAAGCATTTTGAAAAAATATTTTAATAGAGACATTTACATTTGTGTGCATTCATTTTGTATTTCTAATAGATCTTGTCAGACAGAAGAAATCTATAAATATCATGTATTGCACAATCTGGCTTTAGCTTCTGAATAGCTCTGACTCAGCACAGAGTGTAAAAAGCCAGTGGCTGTTGAAAATTGGTTAGTTCTGTTTGGTTCACTGAGATGGTAAAATATGCCAAAATAAGCACAAACTCTATGAGCTCTACTAAATAGTTTTCTGTTTCTATTTGTCTCAAAAGTAACTAAACACTCTTCAGTTTTGCATTAAGAGCTGAGTTGACTTCTGCTTCTTCAAGTAGGAATACGTCTGTGTTTGTCTTTTGGTGTAAAATTGGGGTCTTTTGGTGTAAAATTGGAATTTTGGGGTGTGCCTTTGTAATATCACTTTATGTGTAATGAAGTTTACATATAATTCAGGGAAAAAAGGTGCTTCCCCAGATGTTTCAATGGAAAAGACTCTAAAACTGGTGGGAATATAGGAAAAAAAATGTGATGGTGATCTTAACTGAGGTATGTCTGACATGCTCACTGACTCCTACTGTCACACTATTTTTATTTAGTTTCACAAATGTAGACCAAGTGTGTCATGTCCCTTTCTGGAAATGGGAGGGGGGAGAGGGGTGTGTGACCTCTTTTTATCAGGCTGAGTTTGCACATCTGTAGGATGCAAAGAAAGAAGGTCTTATGGCCATTTTGTGGTCTGTGGCCACAGGGAGAAGAGCTGATGCACTGGTCTTTGATGTGTTTGATGTTTAATTTTCTCCATCCCACACAGTTGGATCAATTGTGTTTTATCAATCATCCTGAAATAGCTGTTTGCAAAATTAGAACACCCTTGGCCAGAGCAGTGAGTAATGCTGACTCCCACTTCTTGATTCCCTGCTTTCTTCAGGTTAACAGTAATTTGTTGGTCTCCGTGCACACCCTTTGAAGTATTAGAGGGGGAACAGTTTTGTGTACATAACCTTCCCGACCACTCAGGGAAGCTGAACAAGTCCAGTGTAAGTTCCTCCCTGAATTGTAAGTGACAGCAGAGGCTGGAAATTAAATCCATCTGAGATGGGCAGCAGTGTTGGCCTTCACCACATTTTCCCAAAGCCTTCTAAATGCAAGATGTTCAAAGGGCTGACTCATTTGCTGGTGGTTACCTGTGATCCTAAGGCAGATCATTCCCATAGCAATTACAGATGCACAACCTGACTGCTTCCCATTCCCTGAGCTGTCAGTAAAGCCAATGTATGATATTCCTATTACTTTGTTCTGTGCTTCCCAATCCCATGTCTTTTACTGCCTCAGTTTGGTTCTTTTCAGACAAAAGCAGAAAGGAGAATCGTTTAGAGAGTTTCTGTGAAGGGCAGGCTGCAGATTCCCCCTCACCACTGGAATTGTAAGGCAGCTGCAGGTCTATGAGAAGGGTATTTAAACAGAGAACTACAGAATCATTTAGGTTGGAAAAGACCCCTGAGATCACCAAGTCCAACCTTTGACTGATCACTATCTTGCCAACCAGAGAACTGAGTGCCATATCCCGTTGTTTCTTGAATACATTTTACAAGCAATTAAAGACAATCCATCCCAGTGACTCAGTGGTGGCACAACATGAGTTTAAGATGTTCATCCCAGAACCAGGGCCAGTTGAGATCTGTACTACTGTTCTTACTGTCAGCTGACGAGTTTCTGACCAAAATTATAGAATGTGTTGTGTACAATAGCAGAGGAGTTGACTCAAGGGTGTAGGAGGTCTGCTCCAGTTCTTTGTTTCTACCAAAACCCCAACCGTTGCGTTCAGACACTGGCTCAGTTTCTATTAAAGGAACGCTGAGAGCCCTTGTGAAGATGCAGCACCCTCTGGGGAGGCTTGGTGACATATGGAGATGTTGGTGCCCCACAGAAGGCATTGAGAAGTCATCTCTGATGTGTGGGTGCTCTAGAAAGGGTTTATGCTGAAATGTGTAAAAGTAAGAGTGGAAAAAAATGTGTTGGAAACAACCATTTAGCAATTATGTCGAAAATACAACCATTGCAGCTGTTTTCAGTGTTTAGATGCTGATAGTCATGTGTTATTTGGGAAGGAGTTTCATCACTTTTGGCCTGCAAATGTTAAAAAAAATGGAATTCTGTTCTGCACATGAGCAAAAAATCGGAGCCTGGTCTCAGGAAAGAGGGTTATATACTACATGTTTTAAACTATATGTTTTACATCTGCAGCCCTCTTAAGACAGTTGCATAAAATGGTATTGGAAATGACAGAAAATGTAAGATTATGCAGAATTGAAAGCATACTGATTCCATTGTGAATGTAGTATTTAATAAAAGAAAGGGGCAAATATATTCCTGTAGGTTTTGAGTATTTGTGACAACATACATGCAAATTATTGTCAGTCTGTGCAATTGGAGGTCAAAATCTGTATTTCCAGTAGTTTTAAAGTTTCAGAGAAGCCCGTTTTTAACCAATTTTATTTCACTTTCCATTAATGACTGAGATGAAAGACATGCAAAACTTGTAAGTTATAGTTAACTGGGAGTGTTTTCAAATATTCTGAAGAATATGATGAGAAAAGCTGTGTGGGAAAATACTGCATAGTGTTTGCTAAAGAGAAATATTCACACCTATTCCAGCTGCTGGCTGCAGATGTTTATACACATCACACATTATTCTGTAAGACTTTGCTCTCTGTTTCCTTTGGTTTTACACTGCAATAAGATTTATTTTTTAATCCAGAGATTTCTGACATTACTGAGACACAACCTCTAACTGGAGAGAAAGGATAAAAAATATGAAAAAGTGTAATTTCTGATCAGAAACAAACACATAATGAAATGTTCCATTAAGTCACAATGAATGTATCCTGTTCAATAGGAAATGAGGGGAAAATGTTGCATTCAGGTGAGAATTTTGCAATATATAAATCATGCACATAATGTTTCATAAGGAATTTATCCAAGTGATCATGCAGCTAGCAGAGAAACCACTGAGGAAACAATCCATGACAACAGGCTTCATTGTTCCTTACAGAATTCCCCATGTATTATTTTGCCTTATTTCACTGGAGCAGTCCTCTCAACTTGTAAGACAATAAAATCATCCCAGTTGAATCAGACAGTAAAATCAGATCCCTACCCATGGTGTCCATAGGACAGATACTGCAATGTCACCAAAGCACACACACTGTGTATCTAAGAATGTGACCTCCCCTAGGACAGCATGCCCAAGTTTATGGCCTTTAAGGTGAAAAACAGCAGTTACTTTAACACATTATAGTGCTTAAAGTAGTTAAGGGGACAAGCACTGCATCCTATATAGATGGAAGCAGATAACAACTTTGCAGTGCAAAATTCCAGCCTGTGGAAATGTTGCAGACTCTTGGCATCAGGAGCAGCTGCTGTTCAATAATACACCAAATCTATTTTTCCTTTGTCTTGCTTAGAAATTGCTGGGATCAATTTATACAGAACTTGGTTTTTTTATTTAGTGTGTGATTTGTAGCAGGTGTTTGTTCCTCAGTTTCCCGCTCTGTGAGATGCAGAGCCTTTCTTTCAGGAGACCAGAAGCACCTGTGAGACACAGCCATGATTATGGATCAATTCCTTTGAAATCACTTGACAGATGAGTCTTTGTGAACCGTTAAGAGCTCAGATTGCTTTGCCTTGGCACATGTGGCAGTGGGGATGTTTCTGTTCCCTGATGAGCTTGACTCCTCAGAGCAGGATTGGCATCAGTGCTCCATTAGTGCCAACTCAAGATACAGTCAGTACAATTCTCACTGCAGCATTAACTCAGAATTCAGGCTCTGGGCAAACATGACTTTCTGTAGAATTATTGGAACTGGTGGCAAGCTAATGGCAATAGAATTGATAACATGGGCCTTTCAGAGCTGCACAGATTGTTTTGCTCTATTCCCTCTGCACTAATCAGACTTCATGTAAATAGACAGTGAAGAAATGGGCATGTTATTTAAGCATATTTTTGCATCTTACCATGTATATGCAAATAAAAACCCCAAAGATTTTCAACTTTAAATAATTCTCTGCCATCCAGCTTAAGTTCATTTTTATCCCGTAGAAGTCATTTCCTTTTGCTTAAAACCAATGGGAATTTGTCTTTTCTCACTTGCCAAAGCCACAGTGCAGAACAGCCATCATAAAGTAATTAACACTGTCTGTCTTTTCTCATTAAATTAAACAGATGTAAGGTATGTTTAGGGTGGAGGTTGAACTTACTAAATGAACCTCATTTAAAACAATAGAGTTGGTATTTTTCACCACATTAATTTACTAATGAAGAATTTTTCCGTGTTCAATTTTATTTTAGTGCTAGAGCAAACAGTTACCCTTGTGTTGCGATCATTATTTCTCATCTATTAATAGTTTTTAAATAATAAGAAAAGAATGATCATAAAATTAAAAATGAAAAGGAACTACAATTCAAATTGGGCATCAGTGAAAAGTCTGTGCACATCCTTCACGTGTGTGAGAGTACATGTAGGCACCTGAGGGCACTGCATGGCCCTGTCTGTTATGCCTGTTGGCAGTCCCTGCTCTGAGCTGGATTGTAAGGTCCACCTGATGAGCCATTTTTGGATGCAGGGTAATGTGGCAATGATCTGTGCCACTTGTTGAACTGTCTCTGCAGGACAGGAGTCAGAATGCTTTAGTGTGGACTGAGTCTGTGCTGTGTTACCAGCCTGACCTAATGCTTGTCTCAGGATGGTCCTCCAGCTCAGGGCACTGAGACCGCCTTGCTCTGTTGTCCATGTTGAAAACAAAGGCAAAGAAAACATTAAACACCTCTGTCTTGTCCATGTCCCTGTTTGTGAGGTGACCATCCTCATTCGGGAACAGGATCATGTTATTTCTACACTGCCTTTTGCCATTGCTTGAAAAAGCTCTTTTTGCTGTCCCCCACATTTCTGGCCAGTTTCATCTGCAATTGACCTTTGGCCACACGAATTTTCTCCCTGCAGTGGCAAGCAGCATCTCTGAGTTCTTCCCATGCCACCTGGCCTTGCTTCCCCTGGGTGCACACCTTTCCTTTTTGGTTATTTCCAAGAGAAGATCCCTGCTCACCCAAAGCACTTTCTGCCTTGCCTGCTGGACTCCCACCTCCTGTGCCCATAGGAGGTGATGTGTGAAAAGTGACCAGCACTGAGGCACCCTGGCACCTTCGAAAACAAAGGCACCTTCCTCCCTAGTTCCCTGAGCAGCCTGAATTCTGCTCTCCCTCATGGCCAGAGGTTTTGCTGCCACTTTTCCTCCTGTCACCAGAGATTTTAAACTCAATCACCTCGTGGTCGCCATGGGCAAGACGGCCCCAAACTTCACTTCGCTCATGAAATCTGCTCTGTTGACAAGCAGCAGATCAAGGAGGGCATCTTTCCAAGTCAGCTCCCTTAGGACCTGTTCCATAAAGTTGTCATCCAGGTTTTCTAAGAATCTTCTGGTATCAGGCACTGGCCTTGGCCTGCAGGTAAAGCACCTGAGCAGTCAGTAAGGGCTCCTCAAACCATTAAACACACTCCTTGGGCTGGAAAGATGAACCTAATCATGGAAACCAGGAGCATTTATGCACCTCATTGGACTGGGTACTGTTTGAACAGATGGGAAACTGAGCAGCACTAAAGACTGTGGTGTCTTTATTGTCATGTGTTTGAGGTGTAATCTAGCATTTCAGCACAGACATCCTTTAAGTCGTTCTAACATGATAGCTGCTGTAGTTCCTTTCAGCTTTTGAGTATGCCAAGCCTGCTTCTGCATGTAATGAGTGGTGTAAAGTGTTTTCCAGAAATGCTTTGCTTCAAGGTTATGGTTTTTGCTAAGTGACATGAGCTGGCTGATAATTGCAAGGGGGTTGCCAGACAATCAGAAGGTAAGGAAGGAAATCGTGTCAGTAAGTGCTTTCCCTGTTCCTGCAGACCTTACAGGGCTGTGAGTCCCATGCAGGAGTGTGGATCTGTGCTGTACATGGGTAGAAAACCACATATGCAGAAGGATTAGACTTCCCCCAGTGTCACCAGCAACGTTCCCCACAGCACCAGGTCTTTCCCAGGGTGAATGAACAGCCTGTCAGGTGTGCTGGGTGTGCCAGAGGAGGCTGCTGGCCAAGGACGTGGCTGCACTCCACGATTTCTCCAGCAGCATTTGAACCACATTTCCTTGCCAACAAATTCCTTATGCCATTCCATGAGGAAGGAGGGAAGGAAGGGCTGTGCTGCCGGCTGTTAGAGGCAGGTGTGGCCCTGGGGTCTAACAGCCATAATTTAGAGCATCTTACAGTTTCTTCTAGACAGTTCTGGGAACCCCTTGGGGACCCCACCTGTTCTGGGGAAAAACAATGGTGTCTTACAGCACTTTTGGCCCTTTCCCTTCCTCTGAGGTGTGCCAAATGTGGTTTGTGTATCTGAGTGTCTGCCTCTGTTCTTAGGCATTTATGAGACATGGCATATTTTGGACATATCCAACTAAGAGGTTTATCACCATTGAGATTTTTTAAAAACACAACAGGAAAACAGGTAGAGACTTTGTGTGTCAGATTTGTTCCCTGATGAATCTGGGAGTGAAAATTAAGGTTAAAAGCTTTAATTAATGAATAGACATAATTTGAAAATCAGATGCCTTTATAATTAAATAACCGTTCAGAGTTGTCATGTTTATACAAGCACAGAAGAAGGCATCACAAAAAGTTATTTAGATTTTTTCTAAGTTTTTTTCAATGTGTACATATTCTATTCACTTAAGAAGTTGATCAGCTCCAAGTTTTTTGTATTCCTTGTTAGCATGATGCAGTCAGCTGTGGTAAATGGTAATCCTTGCTTTTAATCTTGAGGGACATATATTTTGAATTGAAGGAACAGAATTTCATTATCTGTACCTTGGTGAGACATGAAATATAATCCAAATCCTCTTATTCAGTTAACCTGGCTTGCTTTAAAACAATAAAATCTTTTGTCTTCAGTCAGTTGTTCCGTGGAAAAAATATTTACTTAACATAAGGTTGGTATTTATCTGAAAGCTGTTACTTGATTAACCTCACATTCAGGGCAATAAACTGCAGATGAAGAGCTTCAGCTAAGCAGTCCAGTGCAGTTTTTATGCCTTACAGATAATGCTATCAAAATGCTCCTGAAGGACTAAGAAATGCAGCTCCTCCAGATTGCTTGTGATGACTTGCAATACAATAGGGAGACAACACTTTTAAACAATCGGGCTCCTTCCCACAACATAATAAATAATTCTCTGACCAGAATCCACTTTATGCTTCCTTTGCTCTGCTACAGTTTCATACTTGCATTTTATCTGAGACACAGCTCAACACCCTTTTTGAGTCCTCTCAGCTGTCTAAGCTCAAGTATTTCATGCCTCACTTTTCTTGATCTGCCCTCAGATAATGAGTATTCTGATGTCAGCATGAGCTGCTGGTATCTTTCTGCAGCTGTATGGAAACCTCTCTCCTTGCTGTTAATTGTAAGACCCTGTGAGCACCTTGTGTTGCCTCTGTGACTTTTGGACCTATATTTGGATTGTACTTTTGTTTTATCAATCAATCTTATTCAGATTCTGACAAAGAGCTTGTAACACACGAGTCAGTTCCTGCAGCTGATAAATGCCAGCCCTTCTGTGCATCTCAGTGTCCAGACATCATCATTCCCTGTGGAACTCAGTGAGCAGCACAGGCCACATTTCCCTTTCTTGAGCTAGCTGCAAGTGAGGACAAAAAGACATCTTGATTCTGCTCAAAGCATGTATTTTTTTATTCACATGGGAAATGGCAAAGGGATCAAAGGGAATCATGATGGCTGATTGTGCCTGAAATGACTTTAGCAGTGGCAGGAGGGTGGCAGGATCAGTTCTGCCTGGCAGCAGCTCTGTGGCAGAGGCTGGAGGGCAGAAGGCTCTGGGCAGTGTCAGAACACAAGCTCATTTTGAAAAGTTCAGATGTATATGGCACAGAGGGGAGTACTAAATCTAATGCTTTTATCTACAAATGAACATTTTTACTAAAAAGAAAAAGGCATTCCTAGAATCCAGGTGCTTTGTGGAAGCTGGAAAATTGTGGGATGATGGTCTCTTAGAGTCTGAGGGATGCTGAGAACTACAGAAGGTAGTTTTCATTTGAGAGCAAACCTGCTTATTTAGCTGATGTCTTTTGCTTCAAAGTTTTCTTGGAACCCTCGGTAGGTGAACATGGAGTAAAACATCACAGAGGAGTCTGGACAAACCATACACCCTCACAGCCTTACATGCACTAATTTTGCAAGGCACTTAGTTCTAGGCTATGCTTTGCTCTCACACTGAAAAATGGCTCTTAAACATTGGCTTTAAGTGCTTTAAGCTATGATAAATCAGTTCTTACACATTATGTTCCCATGTAGTTTGCAGTAGGTTTGGAGATGCTGGGCCACAGGTGTCTGTGGTGGATCCCCAAATCTTGTAGTTAAGAAACTTGTGGCTTTAGTAGTAGTTCTCATTTAAGTGACACACTCATGGAAATAACACTAAATTAAACCTTAAGTTTGTAGGTGAAGCAGTTATTGAGGTACTGCCCACAGGACTCAGCAACTTCTGGATAATTTCAAGCTGTAGGTTAGAAGGAGGCAAAGGCAGTTCACCACTGACAATGTAAGATGGCTCTGGGGAACGTGCACTAAATGGGAACATATCCAGATGTTGGACTCCCAGATGTGTGAGTCATTGTGGAGTAATCATCTAATCAATCAGTCTGTGTAAAAGGAGGAATGAAAAGGCAAACAGTATTAAATGTGAGCTGGAAATTCAAAGTCAGTGGGCTGTAAGTCACAGAGCTGGTCCTGTCAGGGCCTGGGCCAGTGGCTGTGCCATGGCTGGGGAGCTCTAGATAAGGAAGTCAGGCTGGGAAAGGAAGGCAAAGTTTAGCTTCTCATTTGTGTATTGATGTGTAACAACAGTCAACAGAAATGAGATGTGCAACACATGAATAGCCAACTTGCTGAAAATCAGATCCTTTCATTGTTTACAAACTGTGGCAGAATCACCACAGATTAATGACATTTAGAAATCATCACTTCCACTCCGTATTTTTATAATTGCTTTTTTTTTCCCTCTAATTTGTGTTTTCTTAACCCATTGCAGTCACATTCAGTGTGATAAAAATACAAATGCCTGTAGTTTAAAGGATTTAAAAACAAAAATGAATGAGGCAGAAACACTATAGTACTTTCTTTGACCCAACATTTACACAGAAAGTTTTTTATTTTGACATGACTAGACAGATACCAAATGCCAAATGGTTTTAACTAACATCAATACACAATTAGCAGTCTTTGTAATTAATCAGGGCAGAAAATTGGAGACAAGGGGCTAACACAGCCTTCTCTGAGGCTTCATGTCCACTCTGCAAAAGTATAAACCTTTTCCCTACTCTTTGGACAATTTTCAAAATGGCTCCTGCACAGCCCCGAGATGACAATGACTATTGTTGCCGTTCATTCAGAGATCTGTCAGCCTTTGAAACCCTGTCATTAGTTATGTTCAAAGGCAGGAAATACTAATGAGGTTTGATTTCACCACTCTCCGTGAGACTCCTTGCTTAGAATTCTCCTCACAGGAAAAATTCACATTTTGTGTTTATTTTGTGAAGTATAAACTTAGATGTTAAACATGAGAAAGCAGTAGCTGAGAGATGTTATCCTTAATCAGTCTAAAATTGTGGTGAAGGCACTCCAATAAAATCCTCAGCCCAGCCATATAATTTCTGCATTTATGTGATTTTAGGTCTTTAACATACCTGTTAAAAGCACATTCTGCTTAGGAAACACTTTGGAGCCCTGGTATAATTGTATTTCAGTTTGAGTGTCTTAGATTTCTTCTAGTACAAAGTATAAAACAAAAGCTGTATTTTAATTTTCTTAGCCTCATGGAATTAATTAAAAGACACCAGAGTTCAGTCAGCAAATCCTAAGATGTTTACTTAATTGGAATTTTGCAAAAGATCTTTGCAGCAAATTCCTGTATTCACAGCTGAGCTATTTTGCTGTGCAGTTTTTTGTGTGAATCATAGAAGGCTTTTGGAGTTCAAGCTTTTTACTGTTTTTCCACTGATATTTCTTATGGCCTTTCAGAATGACTCACTTATCACTCACCAGTGTGATTTAGCATTTAACATTGTGAGTGCTAATGTTTCCTAGTCCAATCAAAAAGGTCATAGAACAATACATTACTAAAAAGCACAGTGTAATTAGGTTACTTGCCATGTAAATTATAGCTACTTGAGTTGAAATGAACTTCTGTACTTAGATTGCTGTTCATGTAGTAGTCATTACATCTTTCTGAATGTCATATTTAAAATGTGGATTTAGTATGTTTTTAGTTGAATAGCTGGAGGATTTTTCATGTGGCTGGTCCTATTGCACAGATTTGGCTTTAAGCTGGGATCAGAAGAAAAAACATAATCATGTATAAGAATTAATTACAGCTTTAGTGGATAAGCTAACTTTAAAAGATACAGGCAAATCTGTACTCATCAAACAGTGATTTTTTCCAAGCTTCTTTGTTGATTGTCTTTGTTGTGGGAAAGTATGAGAGACATTTCAGGAATGACAACCTGATTGCAAAGATAAGTACCAGAAAAGATTTGATCATGTCACTGATATTGATGGGAAAATATAACTTGGGTTTTCATGGGGATTGACTTGATGGGCAAGCTAAAGTGCATGTGTAAGGATTAGGCTTGTCAGTGGGGAAACACTAAGTCTGGTCATTACAGTTAGCTCATTTATGGTACAAAGAAGGAAGTGAGCATTTGTAAGTCTTTGGTCCCTGCTGAATGAGACTGAATTATTTCAGTCAAACTGCCACCTTAGCTGTAAAATATCAGATCTATCAGATAGGACCAGTGATTAGTGAGTGCAGAATGACACAAATCCATCTGTGTCTTGGGTACCATTGGGTTAGTCTGTCCCAAATCACGAGACTACCATGGAAATTATAACTAATAATATGGTTATTTTCTACAAATTAGTGGAAAGATTAATGGCTGGTTTGTAACACTGCACAGGAATAAAAATAACTTAGGAAAAATGCATATGTAAATTATTTTCTTCTTTACATGAAGAACTGGAGAAAATTGTTCTAACTGACCACTGCTCTGAGAGGCGAAGCAGAGATTGCACAGCCCATGCTGAAAGGTTTCAGTGCTTTTAAATTGTGTTTGGAATCTCCCCTCTGTGGTCACTTCCAAAAGGTCAACCTCAAGAAAGCTTCCTCAGGATACACAAACTCCCCTCACCAAAAAGTTCCTTCTGTCCATCCAGCCAGTGCTGCCAGCTGATGCCCAGGGTCTGAAGTAATCCCTCCTAGGGTTTTTTTCCTTCTGGAAGGGAGTCATCTGATAGTTTTATTCTTAGTTGTCATAGGGTCTGCATTAAGGGATCTTCATCTTTCAGGTCTCAGAGCCTCAAAAAGCGCTTTATGCCATTATAGAGCTCAAAAGGAGGAAAATTAGGGAAAGAACCTGAGTCTTCAGCCATCTCCTAACAGGCAGAATTAAGAGTCATGTCACACCAAGGTCCAGCCCCTTTTTGTTTGCACCATACTTGCAATGCAATTTTTTCTGCTTCATCAATGGCAGAGTCATATTTCTGTGTTTCACATGGTATGTTATTACTGGTTTTATTATAGCTCAGGAACATGTGATTATTCATGCTATTAATATGGCCCCAGTGGGATGAGTATTCTGTACTGCTTGGGGTGTGTCATAAAATCTGTAATGCCCACTGAATGCTCCTTTGTTATCAGTAATTATTCAGTAATGAGAGAACAATAGCCATGTCTTGATGTTCAAAACACACCAGTATTTTAAATATTTTCCAATATAATAAAACTTCAGGATATAAACAGAGTTCCTCAGTTCCATGCAAAGTTAGGTCTTCAGGACTGACAGGAACTTCCACAGCCCATGGGCATGTCGAAGTTCTGAAAACAAAGCTTCAGAAGAGGAACCTGTTTTCTGCTTGGGCCTGGTTATGTAGTTCCTTCTTCAGCTAGAACTGTATTTCAAATATAATTTGTGAAATACATATTTGAATTATTTCCCTAATAGGCACAAGAGAGTCAACACAGTATTAATGGTTTCTATTGCACAAGTAACTAATTTCTAAACTCTGTACAGAATCCAGGCTCTTGGGTAAGCAGTCTGGTCAGTGTAGGGGCACCTACCTTTAATCACAGGAGTTCCTGTTCTCTCCTCACCTGCAGGGGCTCACCACGTAGTCCAGAGGCTCTTACTGCCTCTGTGCTCCTGCAAGTGCATTTGTACTCCTGATTACAAAGAGTAATGTCTAAAGATCAAAGTATAAGGGTAATTTTCAACCTTGTAGTACCCTACAGTGGAGTCAATTATATGAATAATTCAATATATCACAAGCATGCATTGTAAAACCCAGGCAGAGGAAGTACTTTTGTGATAACAGCCCTGCGTCTCTTTGCCCAAAGTGCACTGGGACTGAGAGCTTTTGCTTTGGTTTTTTAAAACAGTGTTCTATTTGAAGTTTTCAAACAGTTTTATCCTACAGATAACAGGAACAATGATACCTGTGTTGCAGCAGCACTTTGAAGGGGTAAGCAAACAGCTGAAGAGGAATGTTCTGAGGAGCCATCAGAAGCAGACTGAGTTTGGCAGTCAGTGGCCACCCCATCATCTCCAAGATTTCCTTGAACTCCTATGACTTCCCTGAAAAAAACCAGGCACAATGCAAATCATCACGTTTTTCCTTTCTTTGCCTTGCCCTCACTTTTGAGATGTTGGCATGGTATTGTCAGGCAGGCAGAACCTGTACCCCGATGTACCTTCTCCCCGAGAACAGGCCAAAGAACATGAGCTTCAGTTAAAGAAAAGGCTGGCCCAGGCACTTCCTTAATAATAGTAAAAAACTCTCACAAGCAAGGAAACAATTTTTTCTCCATAAGGATAAATTAATTTAAAACATGTTATAGGGTGTGTCTCAAATGCTTTGATGGGTCTGTCAGACACATGACATTATTTAGTATTACACAGCACAAGGCATCATCTTTAAATCAGTGTTGGCCCATAGTTTTGCTTGACATGTAGCAGATGCCATTTGCTTCCATAAATCTTCAGATGAGATGGTAAAGTTACTAGAATAGGCACAGTAGTGAACACAGAATATCAGAGTCCTTTGCAAGAAAAACTATTCACTTGCAGCAGATAAAGAACTGTACCAGTTCTAGTGCCAGTTATGGGCAGCTCTGTCAAGAGCTGCTCTCAAACTGCCATCTTTGTTTTTAAGGAAACTGAGGCAGGTGATGACATTTACTTGAAGTGCTGGTTTATCTCCCTAGTGAAACTAAAGGAGCAGAGGTAAAGGCTTTTCCTTTTGTCTTCCCTACCAACTGGATTATTATAAAGCTGGTCACAGTCTTTAAACGTAATCTTCTTCCTTGGCATGTCCAAGAGAACTCCAGGTGCTCATAATCAGGAGCCAAATCTTCCATTACAGGAGCAATATACAGGACAAACCCTTCTCACTGGAGCCTCATGAACCCAGAAGGAGCAGAGCATCAACACTGTACAGTGTATTAGATCTTACGCTGCTTCTTTTTGAAGAGTCATCCCTGAAATAATAAAGATTTGTTCATTAATCAACATTTATTAATAAGACTTATCTTTCTTTCCCTTTCTGTCCCCTTTTTTTTCCCCTTTCTTCTTCTACCTCTTTTCATCTTTACACACATTGCCTCAGGCATTTGCATGATCACTAATCTTTTCAATATTCATAAAGCAAAAGTAATGCATAACCTGTGGGGAAATACATTCCCATTCATATATTTTTTCAAGGTGAAGTGCAGTCCTTTTCTGAAATGGTGAAGAATCTTTGTCCTGTGCTATTGGCTATTGCACATGGCCTGGACACTCAGGTGTACTCAGGGTGCTCTCAGTCACTGTGCCAGGCACAGATTCAGCCTTGAGACAAAAGGGGGAAAGGAATGAGCACTGAAAGTCTCTAGGATGTGCTTTAAGATGGAAAAGGCAGGAGTGGCGAAGATAATGATGGAAAAATTAAGAAAGAATAAAGAGAGAGAAAAATATTAATAGGAAAAGCAAAAACCAAGTGAACTGCCATATAGAATTTGTTAGTACACATCCTTTTATAAAAAACTGCTAAATATTATTGTCAAAGGCTACAAACACAGCACTATATACGGCACACGTCATCCAGTGAACTTTTAGAAGTCCATTTCAAGTCCTTGCTAAAACAAGTTTAGCAGTCTACAAACAAGAATGCTTTTAACGTTGCAACACCCACAGCCATTTTATAGGTCTTGTGGCTTGGATCTCATTCTTGGTGGGGGTTGCTCTTTATTTCTTATCCAGAGTGTTTACATCTTTGTGGTGTCGGCAATACAGACCCATCTTTATAAGACCAGCAAGAAAAAAACAGCAATAAATCTCTGCAATGTGTTTTCAGTATGTCTATAAATCTGAAATATTTAAATGTAAACCAGCCCTTTTCTTTGAAAACTGTGGATTGAAATGCACAGAAGGATTGATTACAGTATTTTTATTCAGGATGATCTGAACAAAGATGAGGCTAATATCTTTCATTGAATGTACCCTTGAAATTAAGGGGCACTCTGAGAAAAAACCACAGTATTTTATTAAAGGTATTGTTGGTGGTTTGTCACTATGGGACTGAAGCCAAAACTGTTCTTACAGAAAGAATTCTGTATTATTCACTGATAAAATTATATAACCCGTGTGTTATAAAGAGACAGTAAAAAGTTCAGTTTAAGTGAAAAAACAAGGCTCTTCTATGTCTCTATTCATCATCTTAATTGCAGTATTATTCAGACAGGTGAATACAGATTCCTGTCAGTAACCTGTAAGTAGCTGGGGAGATTTCATACAACTGGACATCTGTGCTGTATTTTTGATGAAACGAGATTTCAATCTCCTCTTTCACAAAATGATAATATTTTCATAACAATGCAATCCCCAAAGGATCAAAGATTCATTTTGTTAATTGCCCTTAGAGTGTTCAGCAGTTTCTAGAGTCAGAAGTAGTTTCTGCCTGACAGAGACCTTCCTGAAAGCCTGGGACCTGAGACAGAGTGATAAACAGATAACTGGGGTTTGAAAGGCAGGAGAAAGACAGACCCAGACAAAGGAAACTACAAAGCCAGGTAGATTTGAATAAATCAACAGCTTCTGGCTGCAACAATGTAGAGTGACCAGAGAGGAGGTAGGATTACCTGGGTTGTCATTCTCTTATCAGCAAAGTGCTGAACCTAACAAAGGTGGAGGTGGCTTAATGGTTGGAAATAAAAGAGATTTTGATAATAACAGAGTCCTTCAAGAGATTCAAGGTCAAAATGTGTGTTTTAATTTGAGAGTGGTCTCAGCCCCTCCTGTACATTTGCCCTCCCTGCTCTCTCTGTCAGTGCCCGAGTGCCATGAATTCCCTTCTGATGAGCGTTTGTTTGGGAAACTCACCACACAGTAAAGCCATTCTAATACAACTCCATGTAATCCTTTCATGAATGGGAAATGCATTACATCATCCCTTCTCTGAGGCATATACCACAGAGTGTGTGTGCACCTACTCCCAAGAGACAGTTATTCCTGGTGCAAGATTCTACTGAAAGAAAAGGCTGTTCTTATCTATCTCCTCTGAACACCAGCATTTTTTACCTCATCTGCTTAACACACTTATTCTGTCACAAAAGCAGGTTGTTGGCCCTGGTCTTGAGAGCACTTGGTAGGTTTTGGCAATAAAAGAGGACACAGAGCATTGAACTTGATGCAATCACGTCACATCAATGTGTTAGGTGTGCAGCATATCCACAGGCTCACATGGATAGTGCAGGGAATTCTCAGAGGTCACGTCAGCCCACTGAAGCTCTCTGGATTCAGGCCACCTTGGCGTTCCAGTTTTCAAGAATTTTTACAACAGCTTCAAAATATCAACGCAGAATTTATCAGCTGTGCATAGACAGATTCCACAAATAGTCACATGAGGCCAACCCACACACCCAAGTGGATATTTCCCAGCTGCTGGAGCGAGTGGGGTCCCCTGCTGCATCCCTGTCCATCTTAGCAGCTGGGAAGGAGCTTCCTGCTGGTTCAAGGGTGCTTGGTCCTATTTTCCACTTTCAGGATGGAAAGATGGAAGAATCCTAGAACGTTCTCTCTATCTGGGAAAGGGCTCTCACTGCCAGTGCTACAAGAAGCCAGTGGGTCTTACTCTTTGGGTGAAGAACCATCAATGACCTCGTGTGTTATATTGTGCTGCTTTATTTTGATTTAATGGGGACAAGAAGAGGAAAATGAAAGGGGAAAAGAGTTAAGTACTGGATGGTACTGGAGAGGAGATAGCACCGAAATTCAAGCATCCAAATAAATGAAATGAATTGAATAAACAACTTGTGTGACTATCATGGGTCAAATCCTGGAAAAACACATTAGCAGATATGTTTATGCCAGCATAAACATTTAAGTAAACTACTGTGTGTTATTACAATAATATTGCATTTGAACTGAAGTTGTTAGAAATCCCCTTCTGAAATTAACCCAGTTATTCTTAATAGCAATTAGGGCTTTTTGCAACCGCATTCATATTCATCATCTTAGAAATAGCAATATTTCTAATTAGCAAAATGGCAATAAAATGAAAAGAGTTTGTGTATTAGGTTAGTGACTGGAAGTGTGTTTTTCTCTCAGCTCTGAGCTGTGTTGCTACATTAGCTTTCAGAATGAGTAGTTTGCCAGGAGATTTGCTCCATGTAAAGTTGTACAAGTGCTTCTGTACTCTAGAAAACAAGAAATGACAGGAATATGTTGTAAAAATGTATCCTCTCTGTTGGGAGGTTTTTTATTACACATACATTTAGTCCAAATAATTTTAAACTTACATTTCCACCAAGGCTCATCTTTGCTTTAACAAGTGTTTTTTATTAACTGGAATGATGGGTTTTTCATTTTGAACTGAAATCTCCTTTTTGTGTTTTCAGAAGGGCATATATCTGAAGGCTTATTTTTAAAGCTGAAACGCAATATGTTGAAAAAGCATTTGTGAACTCTTTTTCTGTAATTGAAAAAATACATGAGTTCGACTTTAAAGTGTGAAGAATGATACAGCTACTATCTGTGCTGACTCAGGCCAACTTGCTTCCATGCTGGTATGACCTTCAAAAGGAGTTAGAAAAA
This sequence comes from Scytalopus superciliaris, assembly GCA_013400415.1. Lineage (NCBI taxonomy): Eukaryota > Metazoa > Chordata > Aves > Passeriformes > Rhinocryptidae > Scytalopus > Scytalopus superciliaris. The sequence continues at coordinate 75,351 of VXBX01008600.1, forward strand.
TCACTTGAGGAGAAGAGAATTTCAGTCTAAAAATGTGAATCAAAACTTTTCATCGCTGCATGCTAAATATCAAGTGTAATACATGTTATAATTTTGATCTAACACAACTTTTTTTTCATAATATTAACAATATAGTCTGACTACATCAGGATCCTAAAAGATTACTTTTATTTTATAGTTGGAAACGGTGCAATAATAAATTTTACTTCTCAAAAATGTAATGAGAAGCAAGTGTCATCGCAACCATGTTTCTCTAACACTTCATTTTTTATTTTATTTGGCTCTTTGTTATTAATACCCAGATCCAAATGTTTTGGTTTTTTAGTTTTCTTTTTCTATTCTTTTTTTTCCCCTATATATTCTGTAAGTAGTACTTAGGGATCAGAATGTCCATAATGATCCGAATGGTCGTAAGAATAAGTAAAACATTTTTATTGGTCAGACAAGAACTCTGATCAGTTTTTAAAGGTATATAATCCACACTGATTATGTTTGAAGGATTAATACAGCTTTATGTTCCAGAATTGTCCCTGCAGGTTAGCCAGGAATAATATCTAGATAGATTTATCAGTCTGCAATGCTTTTAAGTGAACTTCATACCCATGCTCAATTTAGCTTCATTTAACTTGGTCAGATATTTCACTAATGTGCAGTTTACAGAAGAAATGTGAAAAAATTGCACAGATTTTAATTTTGAGTGGCATATTCATGAAGTAAATGGTTATGTACTTTGATGAGTTACACAGGTTGTCTGTAGAATTTTTACTGATAGTGTAAATGATTTAATCTCATTAAATGAGCAAGATGGTGTTTCAGTGAGCATTGTTGGCAAATATGCTTAAAAATAGACACGAATTGATGATTGCCAGTATTGGCAGAGAAGGGATAGAGCTGCTGCCTTGAACATTTTGGGAGATCCTCAAAATTGTTCCCATATGTGTCACATGGTGTCACGGTGTGTAGGGTCAATAACCCACCCACAGGTCCTCATGTCAGCAGGTGCTGTGGTGCCACAGTGGCCTGAGGGGCTCTGTGTCTGAAGGCAGGTGATCTGATGGCACCTGCAGACTGTTCATAATTACCCTCAGGGGTACCCGTGGCCATAGTTTGGGTTTGCTTTTTTGTGTTTGTGCTGGTTTGGGCTGGGCTAGGGTTAGTTTTCTTCACACTAGTTAGTGTAGGTCTGTGCTTTGGATTTGTGCTGGAAACAGTGTTGGTAACTCAGAGATGGTTTTGTTTTGCTGAGCAGTGCTTATACTCTGTCAAGGGCTTTTCAGCTCCGCAGCAGCAGGGAGAAGGTGGAAGGAGGCAGAGTCATGCTGACCCCAACTGACCAGAGGTTATACATTATTTAGGATTTTACCTAAGGTTTAAGGTGATTATTCTTTTGCACTGAGCACTCTTTATGTATTTCCTTACACCACTGACCTAATGTGCCCCCCACCTGCCCTTCCTAACTAATACAACTCCCCTCTGTCATGCCTATACCTGTTTGCTTCTTCGGGGAATCAAGAAAGCCAAAGAAAGTCTAGAACAAGCACTGTAAGTGTCCCACTTGTCTCTCACAGTCTCCTAGTTTTCATGGGTCATTACTAGCTTTCATGAATATTTCAGTACATCTCTTATCTTTATGTGCTGGCAAAATGGGGTATTGAAGTTCCTTCCCAGCCACTTCACTACTGTCCATTGTTGTTGGACTTTACCACTTCCAAAGAAGGAAAACCAAAAAAGATCACATTATATGTGTAGTCCAGAAACCACGCAAACTTAGACACTTCTGTGACAAGGGACCCCAACTTGTTCCTCAAAGTAAGCAATTAGGGAGGATCTCCTCCTCCTCCTCCTCCTCCTCCTGCTCTTGCTCCTGCTCCTTCTCCTGTACCTGAGACCACTCCATTGTGTCCTCAGATCCACACTCCATAATCTATGATCAAGGTCAATGTACATTAGCATTTTGCTGTATGCAGTGTCAGCACAGCTGAGGGAGTCAAAATGCCCCCCTGCCACAAATCCTCAAATCCTTTCCTGATGTTGGACCATTTGGGTTTGTAGTACTTTTTATTATTTTGACTGCTGTTTTCTGCTTATAACAGAGAATTGACAAAGGCAATTCACTAAGGGAATATTAGGAGTATTAGTAATATTAGGACTGGCAAGCTACACTCAAGGTGAATAAAGCAGTTCTTTACTCTGTAGCTAAAGCTAAAGAGCAGTATCACTTGCTGAATGAAGTTTGTCCTTTTTCATCACTTGCTCTTCAAGAGAATGGTGCTGTTGTGTTTTGTAACTGGAGTTCTGCAAACAGTATAAACTTCATTTTGTGGAAATTGACAGAATAATTCTTTTCCATAGTTCTTTCCTGTTAAAATGTTTTTGCAACTATCTTTCATCCACCCACTTGTTTGAGCCCTGTGTCCCTCTCATTTGTCACACTTGGCTTTTTCTTCCCTTGGGCATGACAGAAACTTCCAGTGGCAGGTTGGAAGCAGAATATTTCATAATCTCCTAACAAAGTGTATTATACCTTCTTACCTGATACTGCTGCTCAGTGACCAGTGCAGAGAGCACCTTGTGTAGGAGGTGGTTCTGTACCTCCCACGCTGAGTGACTGCATTGTTCTGACGTTGTTGCTCCATGGGGCTTAGAGGCTTGAAGGATATTAAGCCCTGCCATGGTTATGCCTTGCAGCCTCCCAGTAAACCCTGGGCGTGAAGCCAGCAAGTAATTCAGTACATTTGGTCAAAAAGAGCAGCAATTCTTGAACATTCTGTGTCTTACTGGACCATCCTTGTTCATAATCCGGGCTAGAAGCACTGGTTGACAACAAACTGTTCAGACAATGTAGCTGTATTTTCTTTCCTCAGCTCAGGTGGAACAGTCTGAAGCCACCTGAAGTTGGTAGCACAGAAGCCACAGTGTCAACTTTTGGGCTGCACATGAGTCTAATGGCTGCTTGCATAAACAGAGGGTGTCTCCAAGATCTGCATAATTTCAGATCAGGACTGGTTTTATTAGTAAGGGTTGGGTTGCCAGACAAGAAAAGGTGATGCACTTGGATGGGGGGGAAGAGAACTACAGCTCTTCTGTAATGAATTCATTATTAACACAGTGAGAGACAGAACCAGGCAGTTTCAAATTCACAAATCATCTGTCTTTTTACTAATATCTGTGTTTTTTGGCACCCCAAGAGCAGGCTCTGTTCCCCTGGAGAGGCTCTTTCATAATGCTCAATAATGCATCTGTTATTATGAGAAGGATGTTGAGAGTTTAGAACACAGCAGCTCAGCTGAAGCAGCTGTTGCTTCAGAAACAGCAAAAGCAGAAAAAAGGACATTTAAAATTTTTAAATGTATGCTCCCATGTGGTCTGTTTCTCAGCCCAAAAAGGGGCCTTTGCATTGCAGCTGCCACCTGTCTGCAATGGGGGAAGCTTTAGAGAGGATTTTCCTGGAGCTGCTCTTGGCTGCCCATTTCAGGCCACAGCCAAAGCCAACTGTTAAGAACTATTGTAAAGAGTGAATTCAGCTATTCCTCTCTGCTTAGATTTCTCATGACCCTGATCTTCCACAGGGGCCAGCAGTTGGGCAGAGTGACATGGTAAATCTTGGCTGGTGAACAGCCCAGAAATCTTCAGAAAGAGATGTAATTGCCTGGCTGGTTATTGGTCCTTGATTCAAAGTGTCTCAGGAAACAGCAATTACAATTTCACAGGGAAATGAGGTGTTGGTAGCCACAGCAGAGGTCTGTGTATCAGCCAGGCAATGGTGCTCTCCCTGAGCAGGGAACTGTCCTGGGCATCCCTCAGGGTTCTCACAGGGTGAGGCTCCACCTGACCAAACAGAGCAGCAACCGGGGAACAACTGCCTTGAGAAGATGCCAGGAGAGAATCCTGTGGATAAACTGTGCATACCCTTCAAAGGCTCTACCTCATTGTATATGACCAAGCCGCCACATGGTGTGCCTACCACTGCTTTGTCTCTGAATTTACTCTAGTAAATATTCTAGTTTAGGATCTAGTTTAGGTTCTGCCTCCCCCTCCAACCCGCTTTCTCACATGAAGTAACCCCACACTCCTCAGTGAGTACAGCTCACTCAGCTGTGACTGGTAAGGAGTGGTGAAAATCAGTTCTGTAGGAAGTCTTGTTTTTAAAGCTGTTTCATATAAGGTTTTATATCTAAGTTCTTTAAGTATGGAGTGGAAAAACTGAACCGTAATTCATGCAGTAGTTCCTTTTCTCTGTGTTTTCAAAGTGTAAATCAAAGGTAAGATTTATACAAATAAAAACCAGCAAGTGCCCGTTAACACGGAGAGTGTTGGAATTCTGGATTTGCCACACTGATGTGCAGAGACCAATGGGAGTCATATATATTTTAATGCATTTCTAGTAATTTCTAGAATTCAAGAAGTATCCTGTCCCTATTGCATATTATTTTGTTTATCTTCCTTGACTTTGCCAATTAACACAGATGGCCACGCTTGAAGTTATGGGTTTTACAGACCCTTGTGGCTTTATGCTGACACAAATTGCTGCTCAAAAGAAAAGTAAGGGAAAAGAAAATTTATAGTTCAGCCCAATGCTCTATGCCAAAATCTAAAAATGGTTTAAGACAGCTTCTTAAATAATCACACTTCAAACAGCACACTCAAGCTCTTAGGCCAGAAATGTCAGGCATTTTCGTGCTTCCCCAAACTCTGTGGAAATAGATTAGTTTTTTTTTTTTTTTTNCAATTATTGAAGGAAGTGCGGGACAATTTTCATCCAGACTCAGACCTGCCAGTTCTCACGAAACTGAGATTTTAAAAAATAATTCTGGTTCCTAGAGCATGAATTACAATAGATTCCTAGTTCTTATTTTATTTTTTAAAGGTAACTTCCTTGTTCTTCTGACTGTGGAAAGAAAAACATAACTGTAACCCTTAAGGCTAAAAAACATGAAAGCAAATTTCATAGTGCTATTCTAAAACTATGATGGCTAAAGTTCATTTTGAAGACCTCACTGATGGTTCTACACTGTGCCAATACTGATGTCTAATTGAAGATAACAGGTACTGTTCTGGCATCAACACTGCTAAATAGAATACTGTAATATTCATGTTTTATACAGAAGTAATGCCCAAACTTAAGTGTTTTTACTGCAGAATCTAGTGGCATATATAAACAGAAAATTGAGCCTTTATAATTCTTTATGATCTACATAAAAAAGCTTGTGATTGCCCTCAAAATAATATTTTAGAAGTCTTCTAAACAGGTCAGATAATTACTGTTCCAGAAGATATTGGGGAAAAAATACATCTATGATGGTTTAAGTCCTCATGCCCATCAAAAGGGCTGGATTTAGATTTCTGGTCAGACACTCCTGTACAGACAAATTGCAGAGTGTCACAGGACGGGGTCAGTTTGTGTCTCAGATGAGACAGAGTATATAATTATAGTAACAGTCGGAATCATATAGAGACCTGGTGTGGATTATTTCACTACCATTCCTAGTTTACACTAGGCAAGCAAATTTTCAGCATTATTAACTACAGAAGAAATGTATTAGCTGTGAAAGAGACATATATTTGGATTTTTTCTGGAGTCAGTGGCGTTGCACAGGCTTGTGTTCCAGGCTGATTTGTAAGATGTATTTTCCAGAACAAGCTGATGTCTGAAAGCTCATGGAAAAAGCTGATACCAAGGACATCAGTTGGTTATAGCCATGCTTGGCTGTGCCACAACCACAGTGACATTGCAAAAGTGCTGGTGAGAGTCTGTTTTAATACTGCAGAGACAAATAAACCAAGGTTTGGGGCCAGCTGTTGAGCAGTGGGGTAGGACTGTCCTTTGTGTGTGCTGTCTCTGCTGTGGAAGTGGGGGATGTGTTACAGTAGAAAAGCATGAAGTCCAAATCCACGCACAGGAGAATTAAATTGTCCTGCAGAAATGAAATACTGGCTGATAGTGACTGATGGCAGCATTTGTAAATGAGTTTCTTAACTTGCAGTCATTGACATGGAGGAGATAGTGGGGCTGAGTAAAATCCCATAATTGCTGGGGAAGTGTTCCAATTTTTAGCTGTTTATTCTTTTACTAATCTCAACACTTTCATGATAATCCACTGTTTCTTTTTCTTCCTAATCCCTTCTAATATAAATCTATGCTAATACCATGTGTTTATATATTTGAAGCATGGATTCTGAGGTGTTATGTAGCTCTGGCCCTCCACCTACTTTGCTTCTTTTACATGTGTATATGAATACATATATGTACATAGAGACATATATGAATATTTATGATGATAAATATGTAAGTCTCTCTATGTATTTATGTATGTGTGCATTTAATTTCTGTGTGATTAAGTCAGAAGTATCTGGATAAATACTTGTAATGTTTTTATCTTTTGTGTACACATTTTTCCTTAAAAAGGGACTATATTGTGACATATGTTGGTGCATCCACAAACATAAGAATTGCACAAAATGAAGTAACACAATTTTAAAAATAAAGTCTAGAAATTCCAGATTACTGTCCTAAATATTTTTGTATAACATATAAATGCATTTATGCAAAAAATTAATGTTCGTGCTGTAGAGATTTATGCATAGGCTTAAGTCAATAAACTGTGGATAATCTCATTATGATCAGTGCATTGCTACCAGGGTTTAGTTAAATATGAACCCAAGTCTTTACAGAATTATGAATATATAAATTAAACTATAAAGAACAGACATTTATTTGGATGGTTGCACATCATACTGAGAACAGTTGATCACACTGTAGCAAATGTTGATCCTTTTTCTTTGTACATTTAAATCTGTTGGAAAATGGCCTTATAGTTGAAACCCTGATGTATTGTTAAAACTGAGAGTTGGGAGGGTGGTTTTGTTTCTCTTTTTGCCCTAAGGACTGCCGAGGACATAATCAGACTTGCTGGTTTATTTCCATATCAAAGTTAAGTAGGAATGATGTCTGCATCAAAAACTTCCATTTGGATACCAGCCCTCAGCAGAGGAGTTATTGCAGAATCAAACAGCTCCTGTACTGCAATTAGAGTTGCCATTGTTCTCAGACAGGAACCCACCAGTGCCCCATTAATGAATGCACTTACATATTTCCTCCAAGGAATAATTGCAAAAAACATCAGAGCGAATCTAGATGGGGCTCAGAGCTGAAAACTTATAAATCGCTTTTGTGAACATTTTCCATCAGTGCTGTAATGACACGGAGATCCTAAGTTGTAATCTTCCATACAGTAGAACTGATACTCAAAACTATGGAAAAGCAAAAAAAGCACTTTCAGATGAGATGATTAGAAGTGCTGAAGGAGAATATACCAAAGACAATCCCTTAGATAATGCAGAATGGGATTTTACAAATCCACATGTGGAAGAACTGTGTGTGTTCCAGTAAAATCTGAAGATGAGGTAAAAATTCAGTTGCACATTATTTATGTTTTATTTTTGTTGGTCATTTTGGTGAGGAGTACAGTATTTGTGACACTCTGGGATATTTATTTTACTCCTTTTACAGCCTTACTACACCACTGCATGTATGTACATTGGGGTACAGCAATGGTTTTGGGAGACTATATAAACTAGATTTTCAAATTAATTCCTTTTTAGAAATGTTTTTCCTCTCTGAAAAGAAACATATACAGTAAAGCAGCATCCCCTGAAGAGAAAAACCATGGAGTCACCTCACTTAGAGACTAAAATGGCCAGTTAAGTAATTTATTTCATACTGCTGAAGAGAAGCTGATTTCATTCCCTGCGAGTGGAGATTGATTCAATGTAATTATCCTCTCTAGAGCTTTAAACAAACCAGCTTTAAATATTTTAAGTGATGTGGCTTTTATCACTTCCTTTGGACAATATTTTCATTGTCTAATAGATCTCACTCTGAAATTTCTTCTGATATCCTGCCTAAATTGCTTAACCACATATCATTATCTCTTACTCTACTTAGTTAAAATTCCTTATAACAAGCCCTGTCAATTACTGTTGCCAGAAGCTGCTGCTTCAAATGCTTCAGTAGTGATCATATAGCTAAAATCCTTCATCAAAGAAGGCATTCTCATAGGTATTAAAGCATTTGGCATTAAAAATATGTATAGATTTCACAGATCATCTCAGTTTCTAAGCCTATAAAATAATCTTTAATTCAGTTATAAGGACCCTATCATTTATAATTCATGCAAAGTTGAAGATTGATCTAATGCTAAGGCAGATATGCCCTTGTGGAAACACTTTGGATTGGGATGGACAGCGGGAAAACCTCCTGCTGGGTATTGAAACATTTGCCATCATGTGCCATGGTTTGTCTACAAACTCTGTTCGTCTGCAGCTGTGGGCAGAAACAGGTCTCCCTCTGCTCTGGCAGTTGTCAAGGTTCGTGATTGCTCTGGCTGATGGGAATTTAGAAAAGCAGTCCTGCTTTCTTGATGACAAGGGTAGATGAGCCTGGCGGATGGAGAAGGGAGGGAGCCAGGAAACTGCAGGGTGGGTTTCAGGCACTCTCTGAGCAGAAGGTGGTTGGGTCTTGTCTGCATGGGCCAGGTTAATCTTGGGAATATCAGATGGAGTGCACAGAAGAGAATGCTGATGAGGGCTCAGTGGCAGTGGTTACAGTGGCGCTTACACAGGAGTGCTGATATTCAGCTTTGCTGATTAACTTAGGGCTGCTTGACCAAAGCCCTGATGTTCATATTCACCCTCATTACCCACATGCCATTGAGAGAGCTGTTGTTACACGGGCTCTCCTTAGACAGACCACAGTCTGAGTCCCTTGAACTTAAAACCCACATAATTTGCATTTTTGTCAAGTTCAGTTTACAGTAAAAGTTGGAATCTCCTCATTCCCTTGAATCTGACCCAGTGCATTTCACCATGCCCTAATGTCTGGCTTCTGTCCTCAGCAAGGAAGATGCTCTGCAGTCCCCAGCTGGTGCCAGGCAGAAGGGTGTGTGAGACGCAGCAAGCAGGTGATGGGCACTTGCATTAGACCTTCAAGTTTATTTACCTCCCTGAAAACACTTATTGCCACTTGGCTCACAGCTGTGTTCCAAGGGAAGGGCTTGCTTGGTTGAGATCCTGCAATGCAAAGTGTTCTGTTGTCAGGTACAGATGCAGTAAATGTTGGCCCACAGGGCAGGATTTTTTAGTGTTACATGTTTGGCAGAACTCATGGCTGCAGTGCACAGACAGACCCTCAAGTTAGGTCTGCTCCCACCTAAACTAATCTTTCTTATCTCCTGCTTCAGTGCTTGCAGGTTGATGGTGACAGATGCATTTGGAAGCTTGTCCCGTGGTCACATGGGATGGGAAAAGAATTCCTAACATACTTTCCTTCCCATGAGATGGCAACATCTGCAATAGAAAATGTTTCAACTGAGTTTCAGTCATGCTTTCTGCAAACTCTTCTTTTAAGGCTTCCTTGCAAAGAAAAATGAGAAAAAAATGTCCAAAATGCAAGATGATTTTTTTTTTTAAATTTATGTCCTCTCTCAAATGAGTAGATATTTGCAAAGAAGAAATGAAAAGTACCTGAAATAAAGACCAATTTGAAGGCAAAGTCCTGCCAGGTGCTGTCCTGCCAAGTGCTGAAGTGATGAAAGGTGGACGTAGCAGAACCATGAGTGTCGTCTCTGGGAAAAGAATCTGATTTGAGACATTCTCTACAGATATAGAATATGCTGAACTAAATCACTCAGCTATGTATTTACAAGCAAACTTGCCTTTATTCCTTCCTTTTTTTATTCTCCTCTGGTGATTCCTGCAATGCCTCGGTATTGAATACTTCCTTATGAACACTCTACTGGTAAAGTAAATCAGTTGCACATCCTGTTCAAGAGATTATCTTGAGGACATGTGAATAAAAATGGTTAAATTGCTTACAATAAGAAATGACTGATTTTCCAAGGACTGAACAGTCCATATTGCTGTGGGACAGGAGCCATATGGCTGATGAGATATGTGAAGAAGTACATTTTTAGGGCAGTGTTTAAGGAGCCAAGACAGTGGAGCAGCCTGTTTATTTCTGGGCAGTTTCACCAAGTCACTCACCAAAAGGAATGAGTTCAAGTCTACTCTTTTTTATCCATTAAATATAATAGTTATAGGAATAAATAGCCTCAAATATAAGAAAATATTACAAATCATATTTTGAAGATATTTTCTAGGTGAGAAAATAAAAGAGCACATTCTCAGTTTAAGCCTTAAACTGATAAATTAATAAAATTAGTTCTATTATAGTATGTACCACTGCTGCAAGCCATATGATCTGTCACATGTTCCCTGAAACTCATGTTCCTTCAGTTTTAAAGACCCACATCCATTTCTAAGTCTTACTGCATTTGAACTAAACTGCAGAATTAGCTTTGAAAAACCTTTTGTAATGATGACTGAAGACTCTCCAATCAGTCTGAGAAGGATAACAGAGTGTAACAGATTCTATTTCTGCCTTCCATAGCAAGCAAAATTGTGGAGTTCAGACGTCAGAGGACAGAGAGAGCCCCAAGAATCATCTTTAAAAAACCCAATCTGATTTTCCTGTGTTTGACTCATGGTGAGTTTAACAACTGGGCTTGGCAGAGGCACCACCATGTACCTTACAATGCCAACACTTTGTGACATCTTGCTGGGGGCGTGCTCATGTAACTACTTTAACCACAGCAGCTACACGTGGAAGGTTTGCTCATGCCAGAATACTGTGAGATGAAAAAAAAGGTCACAGTACTTCTGTTATACATATTCCCAGGGTGGAAGCATGAAGAAGAGCAGAAACAAATGAACACCTGTGCTAGTGATACAACATAAGCGTGTTCTCAGAGCAGACAAGGAGAGGCAGAGGAGGAGCCTGAGCACGTGCTGTGCTGCTGTCCCAACCAGCAGTCAAGTCAGGTGGTGTAAGGGATAAACAAAGCCTCTTTCTGAAGTTATTTGAGGTCTCTTTCATTGTGATACACCCCAAAAGCTGTCCTAGACCTTGTGCTAGTGTCCAACAAAATAGACTAACTCTATATTAGCTGTTTAAACCAGATAGTCTGAGCAAGACGTTTACAATAGAAAAAAAGACTGCTAAAAGAAACATCAAAATGATTCAGTACCCATGCAAAAAAACTCTGACTTTGTAGGCCAAGTCTAAGATCCTGTAACAATAGATAGAACAAATAACAGAATTGTAAATAACTGACTGAAAGGACAAAGCTGACTGCACATGAAATCACAACAATAAAAGGGAGACTACTATAATTCTTCCTCCTGACTCCATTTTCAACCTACTCTGCCTCATGGAAGGACAATTAATGTATGCACACCCTTCATGTTGCTCCAGCACTGCATTCCATACACAAAGCAGCTGAAAAGCAGGTCGTATATATTTTGCTTCTGCTGACAGCTCCTCCCATCCCATCAAAGGCTAATAAGGCATTTTGGATGCTTCATCTTGTTTCTTATCTTCCTTATGGCATTATCATTCTAGTCAGAAAGGCACTGAGTTCTGCCACCTCTCCAGCAGGGAAAGCACATCCAGAATTATGATCTCCCTGGAAGTTCTTCCTGCTGCTACTGTCACCATGGACATACACACCCTTAGAGACTGTGTCTCCCATATTTCTACTGAAAGAGTAGCACAAAAATTGGCAGGACAGCTATTTTCCTTCCCCAGCCCTTGCTGTAGGGGTGGCCTTAGCACTGCAGAGTGCTCACCCAGGCACTTTACATGCTGCACACACAGCCCGTGTTAAGTTGGCTTCAGCTGGCAGCATGAAAACACTTGGATTTACATTGCTAATGCTCCACCACACTATATGGGCCTCCTGCTCTGATGGTTCTGAACAGCACCGTGTGCCCACTGGAGGTTTGCCATGCCAAGATTCAGGCTGTTCTTTTGCAGCACTGATATCCAGCCTAACTGCACAGCAGGTTTTAAAATGGTGTAGAAATTGGTATCAGTCTTCCTAAAATGCCATACCCCTGAGATTATTTATTAAAAGATTTATATCTTGTTAATGATCTCAGAACCACCCACGGGCATTTCGCTTTAGAATCTGTACTTCTAAATTGATGATTAGGAAGTAACACAAGGGATTTGTTCCAGTGGAGCATTACTTTCTCTTTAATTAATACAGTAATTTCAGGGGAAGCCACTCTTACATCAGTCTTCTTAAAGGGAGAGTGAAACTTCACCCCACCGTCAGTAAGCTTTAAAACATAAGCACTGTTTGGTCTGTATGTAGGTAGTCCAGGTAGTTGGTTCCCAGGATTTTTGCTCCTTGCCCTCAAAGGAGGCAATGAGTTTCACAGATTTGGATAATATAGAGCTCAAGGGCAAGAAAGGTGTCTGAGCAAGGAACAAAGTTTGTGAGGACGAGTTGCTGTGGGACAATGAACTGTCAATTAATGTCTCGAGGCTGACAGAAGATCATTGCTGTGTGGATCTTTCTGTAAGATAAGAACATGATCACTGGGGACCACTCAGCCTGAAAGAGCAAGGAGGAGCATGGCAGGGAGGTAAAAGGAGGTCAAGGAAGTCAAGATATGAGAAAAGTCCTAGATCAGTGGGGATTTAGGAAGGATCAGTCTCTGGTGAGCAAAGGGGACTCCTGTGCATTTTTGCCTGCTAGATATTTGTGCGAAATCAGTCTCTTTGGGTGCTGCAGTGAATTTTATTTCTGAGGCCGTAGCTGGACCCCATCACAGATACGTGACATAACATGTTCTAAGGTCATGTTTTCCCAAACTATTTGGATTAGGAACCTGGCAGGATCACAGAGGGACTCCTTTTGAAGACCTTGGGCAAGACAGTAAACATATGCCAAATTCTTCTCCCAGATAGAAATCTATTGAGAACAGTGCTTATCTTCAGGTGCTTATTTTACACAGACTAAAATAAGCTTTTAGCCCTGAGAAGAAGTTGCTAAATAACTGCAAGCTCAAAGACATCTCTGAGACATTGTGGCTGCTGTAAAAGGGGCAGAGGATTCAAGTATTGAGACAAATCAATTATTGTGTAGTGAAATACATGTCTGGTGAACTATGTCGTTGGCAGACACTTCTGTGTAGTTAGTGCAAGGAAGTGATTGAAATGAAGGTTTTGGAGGTGGTAACACTGTGTTCCTCGTTTTCTGGTGATCCAACTTGAGACATCTAAGCTAATGTTTCTGGTTTGCAGATGTGGCAGGATCTCTGTTGCGTTGACATCTGTTCTGAGTGGAAATGTGCTATACATTGTAGCTGCTTAAAAAAGTCAAGCCCTGTGCTTCTTAAAGCAGGCAACCCAAACACGAGAGCACATTTGGCAATTATGGAAGGCTTATGAGCCTGATGAGGTGCAGCAGGGAATGCAGGGAAGGGAGGGAACAAAATAAACTGCTCACTAGTGGTGGTGAGCACTGCCTGTTCTTGTACAAGGCATATGGCTGTATAATTAGAGCCTGTACCATAATACATACAAGCATGCATTTCAAATCAAGACTGCATAGGCAATTGCAGAGGAAACCTTAATTTTGGTACCTTACTTTGCAATCTTACTTCACAAATCTTTATTTTACAAACTTAATGTCCTTTTTTAGGTTTTGGGAGACTTGACATCATTAATTTGCACAGCAGAACTCCCAAAGATATGAGCTTGTTGAAAACTTATAAAATGAGCACTGTGAAAACCTATAAAAAGGGTTTGGTCCCAAACCAAAGAGCTTATAACTTAAGTACAACAAAATATTTGATGGGTGAGTATATAAAACATGGAAGAGGTGCTGAAAGAAAAGTGTCTTTCTGAAATATCTTATAGTGATCTCTCCAGTCCCATATCAAATCTAAAATGCAGTAATTGATTCAAGGTGGTAGGAGATGTCCAGACATTGCTCAGCCCCAGTTTTGTACTGACACTGAAGAGGTTAAAGACCCCTTAATCATCACAAGACAGCATCCCTTTCTAAATCATATTTTCTTTAATAAAAACTATTTGTATCATGTTAAAAACCAAATCACCTCCTACTAGTTCACTGGAAGCAGGCAGTGATGTACCATAGGGTGCGTACTACAGGAGGGCTCTGAGCCTGGAGCCACCCAAAAATTCAATAGAACTGTCCCACTAGTAGCTTTGAAACCAAAGATTCTTGAGACCTTCTTAAGTTTCCCTATGAAATCCTACCGTGCTTTTTCTGACCAACCAAAACAACAAAGTACAAGCCCATACAAGTCAAAGAGCTGCAGGAAAGCCTGGTGCAAGTTGAAAAACAAAAATTACAATGTTGGTGGGCTTCAGAGCTGGAGTGTTGTGAACTCTGTGAAAATCTAACAAAGCAACCCCCTAATGTTCACGTAAGACATGCAAACAGAGAGCCACGTCTGCAGCATTTGGACTGGGTTTCTTCTGTGGGGCTGTTATTACTTTAGCCAGACCACATGTACAACAAACTAAAACATATCTTGGTCTTTCCTTGGCTTTGCTTCCTTCAGAATTAAGTGCAATGCGAAGCTCAGCTTCAGGGAGGTGAGGGACAGAAGTGCACCCAGGCTGCTTTCTCGTGCCTATTCACCTTCGTTAGCAACAGAAGAAATAAAAATGTAGAGTGTTATTACTCCTTTCCCCCTAGTCCTTCTCGCCCCAGCTTTATGTCTCTTCAGCGAAAGGTCAGTCTTTTAAGGCATGACTTAAAATGTGCACTCATGAAAAGAGAAGAGCCAAACCACACAGATCCTGGATGTTAAAAATATACTCCTCTGTAAAGTGTGCATTCCTCCTGTGTCAAATACACACTCCCTTGCTGAGGTCTGGCTCTTCTGTGGTGTTGTGAGATATGTTTGCATGGAAAGAGCTGATATAAATAATAGCTCAGAGGAGCAAATGAAGGAACTAAGGTCCTGATCATTTTCTTCTACAAGACAACTAAATGGAGCCTTAATAAAGGTCCTTACAAAAAGAACCGTACTTAAAGAGCATGACTTGGGAGGGGGCAGGTTGAATGTCTCCAGAGTTCTCATGGATATACTAGGTAAGATCCACATGCCTTGCTGCTATTTCCCTGATAGCACAGAATAACTGGGACCTCATGCAATGTTCTGCTGCTCTCCAAACTCCAGTTTCAAGCAGCCCCACAGCCTGGCGCCATGGTTAGGCCATGGTAGCATCTCCTGGTTTTGAAACCCATGAAAGCTCAGGCGTGCAGCAGAGCTGCCAGGAGGCACGGGGCAGGCAATGTGCACGCTGCAAACATTGAATAAGAATGTATAGAAAAAAATAGAGTGTGGGAATTACATGTCTCACAGAGCAGAGTGGTGCTTGGGGCTTGATAGCAACAACCCCCTGGATGGGGACATGATCATGATGGCTGATATATTTATTTCTCAGCAGTTCCCCTGTGGAACAGCTGGAAATGGAGGTACCTTAAGGAAGGGTGTTGCACTCCTTGCTTTCACCATCTCCCGCCGTAGGGACATTCCCTTATCCTGAGAGCCCTGAGTGATCTGGCAGATAAAACAGCTGGCAAAGGTGTGTGTGGGAAAGCAACATGCTGCTATTGAAGCTTCTGGAGGCGCTGGAGATGTGGGAATGTGGGGAGTGAACGTGCCCTGCAGCCCTGTCTGGCGTGGGCAGGCAGTCAGCGAGGACAGAGTTGTTGCTCTCAGGCAGCAAACCAACCTGTGTGCCTGGGACTGAGTTCACTGAGTTTACTGACAGTGTGTAATCTTCTTAGTGTGGCAGTAAAACACTCCAATTTTCCAATTTTGCATCCACTGAGGCTTTTAAAAATGCTGTGAATTTATCTCTAGTCATTTGCAGGGACATTTTAATGGCGAAAGAGACATCATTATAGATTTCTTTACCTCAAACAACAGGGAAGCAGGGTACCCCACTGGCAAAAAACAGAGCCAGAAATAAGAGAATAATTCTCCAGGGGACCAGGAGAATACAGATCTGCCTAGAGATAGTATTTTTTATTTAAAGCTTTTATTGTCTAGATTTTCCAACTGAGGCTTCTGCTGTGTGAGAATGGGCTGCATATTGTGTGTGTTTGGGTTTTTGCTGTTGTTTTCCCAGGGCTGTTTGGCATCCTAAAGGAATCTGCAAACTACAGATGGTGCCCAAAGCAAGGAAATGTGGAATGCAGCTTGGAGTGCAACACAAACGGCGTGTCTGAAAGGCTCCTTGTCTGCTCCTGCAGGCCAGGGGAACAGTGCAGAGGAGACTCTTTGCTCCTATTGTGTTGTATCACACTGTTTGCTGCAGGACTGTTCATTTTCCTTTGCTTCCTCTCCATTGTCCATCCAAAAAAATCTAAACACTTAAAAGCCCTGTTTGAATAGTGGAATGTGTGGTACATTCTTGTCTTGCCTGATGGGACAATGTCTGTGCCATGGGGGGTTGCTGAGGTATTCTTTATTGACCCTGAGTAATTCTGGGAGCTTATTGTTATAAAATTCCAATGAATTGTATTGTGTCAAAACTATGCTTAATTTAATATCTAATTTAATTAACTTCTGTATTCCTTGTGCTGAAGAATGCTGATATGGAAAGACACCTCCCAGGAATAGCCAGGGCACTCATTTCATGGGTTGCACTTGCTCTTCAGTGGCTTGAGCTGTTTTTTAATTATTATTTTGGGTTTGGATTTAAGAGTTTTTACATACAATTAGAGGTCACTTTTAGGCAGCAAAAGCAAATTTAAAAGCCCTGGTGGCTTTTCATGTTGTTAAAGAAAATTAAGAGTCACTGTATTGTCTTTGGGGTTTGTTTTTTTTCACTTTTGCATTCATTTGTCAAAAAAATGTGTTGTCTAAATGAGGACATAATTCTTGTGAATAAAGGGGACTGGTTTTTCTGTCTGCAGTCCCACAGTGAGGCATCTGCCTCTCTTCTGTGCTGAATTCTGTCACACCATGGCTGCAACAAACCAACCAATAAACCAACCAAACACAGCTGACTGGGACAGAAATTCCTAATCTTCTAAACAAATTGAGATTGTGTAGAAAAGAAGTAATTTGGCACAGGATGGAATCACAGGCTGTTAATTATTTTGAAGAACCTAAATTCTGAAAAATACATTGAGTTGTCTCCAAAAGTTGTTTCAAAATTTCTAAGGTGAGGCATATCCAAATGGCACATTCAGACACTTTCAAACTCAATCGTTTCTAGTTTATTAAAGAGTTTATCAAAATGGATTAAATAGTCCCCTGAGTATCACCACAACCCTGTCCCTAACACCATAAAGCCTGGACACCATTATGCAAGATGCCAGATTATGCTCTTTGTCAGCTGCAAGGGCTGTGGGTCATGGCTAGAGAAGGTCAAACCAGTCAGTGATGTGATCAAACCAGAAATATTTTTAAAAATTTGTATATTCAGTTTTTTCTAAAGCTGAAGCTGTATAACATTGCCTGTATCTGATTTAACCCCTCTCTGACAGCGAAACACTGGAAGAGGAACAGAGTGATTTAAATGCAGTCAGAACATGAGGTTGCTGATGTTGCAATGACATTCACATATCTTGAAGATGTACAACTTCTGGAATACAAGTAATCAAATTTGCTAGATAATTTAATTCAGATGTTTTGTGGTTACTGGAAAACAAACAAAGACCACAGACTGAGAGAGAGGCCTAAATATCCTCTAATGATTTATTAGGAAGACTTTCAGCCTACATAAGTGTTCCTATAAAATTGACTTAATAACTGAGATACAGAACACAGTAAGACCAGACATTTTTGTCTTACAGTTCAGTGTAACCATATCCTACAGCAACATTCTGAAAACTCAAGCAGATGTTGTTTAAATAAATTGTTTCATGAAATGTGCTGCTCTTCTCTTGAAAAGAAATGTCCATTTGGCTGGGCTTTAGTGGAGACACTTTACTGACTTCAGTGGATGGCAGAAAGAAAACTATATTGATTAAAGAAGATATTTTTAGTTCAAAAACCATAATAATAATAGAACTGAAGACTTTAGTGAGATGAAAATTCATTTCTTGGTAAAGCTCCAGAGGCAAAGACAGAGACAGGATTCTCTAGGCATAATCAGGGCACCATGCAAGAGCAAGGGAATATGTGCAGGCCTTACCTAACAAGTGTGTGAGCAAATGAAAAGGCCCCTCCTCATTTCAGTGGCCTCTGCTCAGTTACTGAAGTATCAATGACCTTCAGATCTGAGGAAAAGCAACAGAAGACTGTAGCCTGGGTGAAGGGGATGATGCCAGGGAGCTTTTCTTTCCATGCCCTTTAGGGAAATGCTTTTATGGGCCTGTAGGTTGCAACAGTAGATCCACTCAACATTTCTTGCCTCCCGTGTTTTTTTGAATATCCTCTGTGGGCAGGTGGACTTCAG
This sequence comes from Scytalopus superciliaris, assembly GCA_013400415.1. NCBI lineage: Eukaryota > Metazoa > Chordata > Aves > Passeriformes > Rhinocryptidae > Scytalopus > Scytalopus superciliaris. Next base: position 93,652 of record VXBX01008600.1, read on the forward strand.
GCTGTGTCAGCCAGCTGGGTAGGAAATCAATTTTCAAAAGCCTTTTTTATTCTTTTTACTCCAAAAGTGAAATTTTCAAAAGATTTATGCAAAACCTGAAGCTGCAAAGCAGTCTGGGCAAAGCTCTTGGAGTTTGGTGGGGATTTTTTATCTAAGAATCAGCTCTGTAGATCTTTAAAGATTGTACCATGCTGAGATGAACAACTAACGATTTAAGCAATTGAATTTCTCTCAACTGATTTGTTTGCTCTTGAGAAAGACTCTTCTTTGACATGTCATCTGGAAATGGACTGTCTTCTGTGTCCTGCAGTGCATGTGGCCGTGCTGTGATCATGCAGTGGAACAGATGGCAATATTAATCAATATTGGCAAAGGATTAGCTAGGCAGGAAATATGGGGAATACTCAATGTCCTCGTCAAAGGTGACACTCATGATTAATATCAAGCAGACTGTAAATATGAATTATTCAGTGTCAGGTTCTCCATATAAAACACAGGTGATATTTTATCACTTGGAAAAACTTAATACGTTGATGTTTATCAGGAAGTGACAGATAAGAGCTGTGGTATCAGAAATGGGTTTTCCCTGTACAATAACAATAACTTCATCAGTATTTCAAACATAGAGGACATCTCTCATTTTTCAGTATGTGCTAGTTTACAACAGCTATGTGCACATGCCCTCAGATAAACTTCTATATCCTCTTCATCTTAGTCCTTCAGTTCTTGCTGAAAATGTCTTTTGTCTATAAGTGTGCAGATTTCCATTTGATTTTGGATACTGAGAAAGCACAAAGATACTTAGAGCTCTGACCTATTTTCCATAGAGGCTGATACCAAACAAAGCAATAGAAAACCATTCTGCACTGCTCTGATTGAAGAGCAGTAGCTGCAGTCACAGAGCAGCAGCCACAGCACGTGGACATTATTTTCTCTGACATTTGCTATTACCAGTTTTCCAAGCAGGTGGATGCAGAGGGTGATGAAACTCCCTGTTCCTCTGCATGAAATGGTTCTGTGTGGAAAGCACCAGTGCAAAAGCTTTACAGGAGGGTCAGTACATTGTTATGAAGTGGCAGAAAAAAGGTGTTCAGGGCACCAGCAATCACTAATGTGGTTGGACCCAAGAGGAGACCACATACAGGGTGTGTGAAAACAGATTAATTGGCCTTAAAATGTGTGTGGGGGGCACAGATGGGGTTACATTATCCCCAGTGGGAACATGTGGCTGTAATGGTTGAGAAGTTTTGCCTATTCCAGTGCACAATCTCCAGGTTGCTTATGCTTGATAGGATTTCCCTCTGTAACCCTCCTTGGAGTGAATCAGCCAAAATCTTTTGCTATTTAGCAAAATAACAGTGATTTACGTTCTCTTCATCATTTATTAACATTCATTTCTGCCTCAGGGAAATTCTGTATTTGGTAACTGATAGATCTGGTTTTCAGCTCTAGGAAAGCCGTTCAGTGGCATCTCTGAGCCACAGGTCTGTGGTGTGGGAACACAAACATGGCAGGAGTATGAAAGTAGAATGTTACTGGAAACAACTGCTATGTAGGTGTAAGATTATGTAACTGAAGTGTCGTCAGACACAAAGGCTGCAAACTGCTGGAAACACGACAAGGAACAAGCATCTGTCAAACTCTGGAGTCTTATAATGAAGGAGCTTCAGAACAGTATTGGTATTTCCTTTTTTTTTTTGGAGATGAATAGAAACTACTTGCTTGAGTTCATCAGGAATGCATGTTATAAATGATGTACCAAGCACCTGCATCTGTGCTTGGTTTTGTAGTCATATGTATTTTAGTGGAGCTTATCACAAATGGGGCCTTTTCTAGAAGAAAAAAATTCCACAGAGCCCTTTTTTTTTTTTTTAAGTAGATGCAGAAATTCAAGTGAAGAGAATTTCAAAGACACCCACAATTCTTGTATGTAGTATGATTGATAAATGCTAAATTTGTATTTGATCTTTTTTAAAAAAAAACAACCTTATGAGAAAAAGTTCATAAAGCTCAAAAGCCCCTAAAATTCTTTCCTCTAGAAACAATTCAGACTGTTTGGAGGAGTTGTTGTTTTTTTTTTAATCATCAGCATCAGACATCTCTTTTATGTGTTTGGCAAATTGTTACCTTTTTTTTTTTCTTTCATTTTGATTTGATTAATTAGACCACAATGAAGACATTGGAATAAAATGGACTGGTTACTTCTTTCTTTGTTTGAAAAATAAACATTTGGTTTGAGATCACATTTTTCCACTGGAGTGCATGAGAATATACTTTCATGGGGCTTGATTTTTGAGGATTTATTTGAAAAATATCAAACATGTTTCTGTTTAGCTTGCTTTATTTTTTATTGATCTATATTATTTGAACCATGTTCATGTTCTTTGAAATATACTGTTTAGCAACTTTCAGCTACCGAGTCCCCTGGTAAAAGGATGATGAGAAACTTGTCAAATTCAGGAGGAAAAAAGAAAGAATAAACTTACCTTTTTTTCCCCAGCAATTTTAAATCTTTCCATCTCATGACATACAACTCGTACAATCACTGAAGAGTTCTGTGGCATAACCATGTGAAATTATGAAAATATATGGGGTGAGAGTATTACAAAGTGGTGACAGCTAATTCTTAATTTCACCATTCATTATATTTCTTGTCTTTCTGAGCAGCTTGAGATAAGCTGATTTTTGTGGTTGGTGTATTCATAGCTAACATGAATATGTTCCTTGAGACATATGTACTCTGCAAAATATGTTAACCAGCCTGTCTGAACTAAATAAAATAAGGATAATTTAGGACATGCTGAACCCATGTAGAATTCCCCCTTCTGCATCTGCATAAGGAATGAGCCGTGAGTCAGAGCAGGAAAACAAGTTTGGCAGTGCTCCTTTTGCAGGCCCACTAAATAACACGGAGAAAGATGGAGTGAAATAAAGACAAAGCCCAGCTACAGACAAAAGTTGGATTGTTTACCTGTTTGTGAGTCAGGCTAATGTAACATCCTTTAAAGAGCCAGAGAGGAAGAAAAGAAAAAGCCTCACCAGGGTCCTTTGACAGGACATTTGCACTCCTCATTACAGTAACAACTTCAGCATTTGCTGGGAATCAAAGGAAGGTGGTTCTCCAAAGCCTCATTTCAAAATGCTATCTGCTTGCTACATTACACCTAATTATTGAATGATAACCCATGATCAAACACTGAAATAACAGGAGAGAATGGGCCTGCAGTAATTTCTCCACTTAATCATGTCCTTCTATTGTAAGATTTTTTATGTATTTTATGGTATGCAGAGTTTCCACATTAACATTTAAATACTTAACTTTCTGTAGTTTGATCTTATTGTTATATCTTTCAGCCTTTCATTACATTACCATTATCTGATAAATGCACAGTTCTCTGTTTCCTTTGAAGTAGTGAATTATTATACAGTATGGACTAGATCATCCATAGATTATTGTCCATGCAACACAAGTCAGGAGATTCTTGAGAACCTGGTCAAACTCTGCATCAGGCTGCAAGGTCTGGTTCAGTACTTGCTCCAAGATTATGGAAGTGAATTTTCCCTGTCTGGTTTTAAGAAGCATCTGCAGCCACAGGCTGTGTGTGAACTAGAATCTTCACAACAAGCAGCAATTGATTTGTCTGCTCTGAAGAGTGATTTCATCATCTAAAAGCAAAAATTGGTCCTGCACTAAAAGGTAGTTCCAGATTCCAAAACTCTGATTTTTAGGTCCAGTGTTTGATGCCTATTATCAAGTTCAGTGATGGTATTAAGAAGGAGGCAATGTCCCAGATTCCTTGAAATCCTGTAGTCATTTAAGGACCTATAACCTTTAATCAAAAAAAAAAAAAAAANGTTTCCATCTAGTAGTTGTAAAAGAAAGACTAAAGTCTATGGAAAAATAAACCAAGCAACCAGTGCACAACTCAATTGAGTACAAAATGATTTAATGGCTTGTATATTTCTCTCATGACTTTTAAGATGGTTCTGAGGCATCTCATTTGATATGAAAGGCTAGAGTTAGGACTGGAAGGGGCCTTGGCTTTCTCTGCATGGTTTAAATCTGTGTATAAGTAGCCCCAGGATTACACACAAGTGAAACACTTGCATCTATGCTCAAGATTGAAAAATCCAAACAGTGTGAAAATTGTTACCTATAACCTCTCAAAATCAAATATTCTAAAATAAAGTAAAAAGAAAAGGGAAGATATTTTACGAGCCAGAGGTCTAAATGAAGAGGTTTGTTGTCTGAAGCTTCCTGAGCCCTGTAATTCTGTGTGTGGCTCCTGTTACTTGTTTCCTCACAGGGCATCATCAAACTGTGATATTCATAAGGGTTGCAGTGAAAATAGTTCTGCAGCAAATTGGCAATACCTCCATTGCACTTCTCAGTCTCCTGTTTGGGGAAAATATTCATCTGCACGTAATTATTTGGGTTTTCCTAGCAGATAACTCCAGCAGACTGATCTCCTGTTCTTTGTGATGGACAATTGTTTAGAAGCTTGTGGCCCATACCCAGTTCCTAATAACTTTTTCCACTCCACAGAGAGTTGAGTGGTGCCCTTAGGAAATGTGTGATTTGGTCATTCCAATTTTCTTTTAATTATTAATTTCTAGTCTTCATTTATATTTCATTGAACTGCAGAAAATCTCCAGTCATCACAGTGCCACTTCCATCTCTTAACAACCTGAAATATTTATTAAACTCATTAAGCTCCAGTCTTGGTAGCTAATTACAACAAATGTATGTTTATGGAAGCAAATCTAGCTGTGAAGATTAAATTTAAACGAGTGCTAAAAACTCCTCGCCTTCAGAGATTTTTGTTTTCCCTCTTTTTAATTTGTCATGCTGATTTGTAAAGCTTCCTTGTTATTCTGGTAACATTAGCACTGTTGATAATAACAGACACTGTTTATCTTGGAGAAGTGCCAGTATTCTAAGTACATATCTAATTTGTCCAGACAGTTTTAATGTCTCTTGAATTAAAATTATAAGTTTATCCTGAAGAGTTACAACAGCCAATTATGGATTAAAATTTAGAATGAGAAATTTCTAAATGAAATGGACTACCAGAATAGCTTTGAAGTTAAAGGCACTGAATAAATTCAATCCCTTTTGTATAATGAATGTCACCAACCCATGTATTTGATCAGTTGTCTCAGAAAGTTGAGAGTTGCTGCTGTTTAAAGGTTTCAACAGACCTTGGGTAACTGATTTTGAGACCACTGCTAGACCTAAACCTCTGTGTGTGTATTTACTGGGATAGGAAAACACATTGCCATTGCTAGAGGTTCTTCTGGAATGCCATCCAAGTTGGACCTCTTCTGAAGCATCCTCTGGAGGACCATCTTCCTCTCCAGAACTAGAGACAGGCTCCTGGGATGAGCCCTTTAGGCTGTGATAGGAGGCATTCTAGAGTAGCCTTCAATCTAGCACTGTCTTCTACAACACCATCACAGAAACATAGAATCATGGAATGTTAAGGGTTGGAAGAGACCTTAAAGATCATCTAGTCCAAATAATCCACATTTTTTCCCCCAGCAAATTCTTACAATGGAGCTAGAAAGGTGTATTTAGGCAGACATAAGAGAACTGTTAGCTCCTTGAATACTAACTCATACTTGCTAAGAGTAATTGCCTTCATTTCCACTTGTGAGCCTTTCTGGAAGCTGTTCCCGAAAGTATCACTGTACTTACACAGTGACTCCCCAAGAACCACTGGAGTTACTCTTTCTGTGAGAGCTCTCTCCTCTCTCCTTCAACAGAAAGGGAGCAAGCTGAAACAGCATTTTTAAATAGCATCGTTCAGCTTGAGACTCCAAAAGTGAAAGCCTGAGAGTTTAAAAAGGCAAAAGGCCTCCCACATAATCACCCTTGCAATGGAAATATTTGTGGATATTTTTTAATACAGCTCTTCCTCATTGATTTATATGTCGATGACTGACTCCTGGGGGATGGTCCTGTGCAGGGTTAAGGGCTGGACTGGATGATCCTTGTGGGTCCCTTCCAACTCAGCATATTCTGGGATTCTGTGAGTTTAGCAAATGCCCTGAAAGGAACAACAGCAGAGTGTGTAACCTGAAGACGTGATCAAGTCTCTCTGCTGACATCTGCTGAATGGAATTCCAGGTTTACTGGTGAAGGGAATTTTGTCTTGACTTGCGTCTTGGCTGTGGTGGAGTCAGGATATAAAATGTTATGGTGGTGGAGAACAGAAAAATTCCTTTATGCACATACCAGATCTGGCATACCCTTCGGATGCGCTGAGTTCCACCATTGCTGCAGTGACTGCTTTTCAGGCTACAGCATGCACAGGGACTGGATGCAAAAGTGCTTCTGGGTTTCTGATTGTCTGATTCTTACCCTTTGGATTTAGAAAAGGTGCTTAGCATTATTTTCATACTGTTTTAAAAATTGTTTGTGGGTATGCTTTGAGTTAGATTACTTAGATAAGTTTGAACAGGAAGCATCCCTCTGGCATTGTATGCTGTAATGAGACAGATTTTTAGGAAAAAGTGGTCTTTTTTAAAAAAAGAAAAAGAAATTAGAATCAGATAAGATATCACAGCTTGATAGCCATCACTGTATGTTGCAAAATAAAACCAGATTATGTCTGAAAGTGTTCCTGTAACTGCCAGTCACTAAGTGTGTGCAGAACTTGGGCCAAGGTCAGGGCTCTGAGAAGGAGGTGACAGTGTCTGTGGTTGGTGCTCAGCCAAACTGCACTAGGAGGCTGCACTACCTGCTCCACATCCAGTTCTTTCCTTTAGTCTACTGAAATATTAATTGTATGCTGCTGAGGATATAATTACTTCATCATTTGACTTTCCAGTTCTGTAGTCCAGGGCAGGGAATGTGGGGATGCACAGTAAGTGCACATCCTGGAGTTCCAAACATTTCACTCACTCTGAATATGGACTGTCCCCACGTGAGGACTGCAGAGCCTCTTCAAAATACAAATATATTGAAGTGCATTTCCAAAAGTGCTGAAAGTCCTTAAAATCTATGATTAAGATCAGGATTTTTAATGTATGTTAGTCAAACACATATATTAGGCTGGAAAGAAAATGGCTTATTGGATTTTTAGTGTTTCAGGAAGGATGTCTCCCTCCTGAACACCAGCAGTTATTTCTGTGCCTCTGTAGACAAGAGTGGATAATGACGTATTTTTCTAATCTCACTCTGTGGACACTTAGGGCAATAAAATGGAATTCTCCATTTCAAGTGTGATACCATTCCTTTTCTTAAAATCTGACACAAGTGATGTCTTGAGTTGTTTCTCTAGAGATACCATTAGCATACCAAATGGAACTTGTACTTACACAGGTCACCTAGGGCTGCATCTGACTTTTTTCCAGGTATGTTCTTTTTTTCTGCCTAGGAAAAACGGAGACACTGAGTCCTGTTTCACCATCTGATGAGTGGATCAAGGCCACTTGCAGACATCTCTATTGCATATGGTCAGATCTGTTGTATATGGACAACAGACCTCATGCATTCAGGATGCAATGGGATCTAATGTGTGTGCACTGAGTAGGTGATCTGTGTGAACACAATAAATCCAATTCACTCTGAACTTGCTGTATGTATATAAATCAGGGATGCATCCCAGACACATTAGTCTCACTGCATTTCATTTTGTCTGGGAAAACCTGGACAGAAATATGGTAGCCCTAAGCTTCCCACATTCCACACTCCACACACACACATAATAGGTTCATGTCTTGAACCCTCAGTCTCTCTCGGGCTTTCCATTATTGTTGATACAACACATAAATCTCAGGTTAAGTGTTCTCCTGACTTTGCAGTTGTTTGCCATTTTCCTATAGGCCCAACAGTCTTTAAATCCTTTTGAGTTGCTTATTAGAGTTTTAGGTGGGAAATAACAGATGACCCTTGGGTTAGCTCTGAGGCTGATTCAGGAGAAATCTCTTCTCTGTGCAATGCCCTGGTATCCGACAAACCACTGCGAGTGGTTTTTGCAGACGTGGGCATTGTTCTCTTTGTTTCATGTTCTCTGTTGTTTTCTTAGCCAAGTTGCTTTGGTATTTATTAATTGAGAGTTGTAAGTAATTCAGTTAATCTAACGCTTGATCAGCAATTTCAAATCAACATCTGAGAGGGAACATGCCCTTGGGCAGTTGTTATTTATTCTGGTCAGGTAATTCTTTTCTGAGCTGTTTAAACAGCAACATTTCTGTAACAGTGAGGCTGCCCAACTTAGGAAAAGTGTTTGCAAAAGTCTGCCTTTCTGTTTCTTTCAAAGTTTAACTAAGTAGACTGCTTAGTGTGATAATGATAACCGAGCACTGAGATGGGCAGATAGCAGCATAATTAAGAATATGCAACACTGCAATATAAAGTCCAGGCATCTGGTAAGGATTAGATTTGCTGGTTATACAAAATCATGAAGATACAAACCATTTTGACAGATCTGATAGAGAGAAGATGAATAAATTACCATCTAAGCTGCCCTTGTAGCACTGAGGAATCCTGTAGTGCTGTCCACTTAAAATATTTTAACATCAAAAGCTAAACATTTGACTCTTAGGGAAAAGTTCTCATATTTGCATGTATCACCTATTGCTAAATATTCTCTTAAATATTTTAAGTATTTTATTCCCCTGTGGAGGAAATATCAACTATACTGCTCACATTTGGGGTTTAGGAGGGGTTTTTTTTTTTTTTTTCTTCTTCTTTTTTGAGTTTTGGAGTATGAGTAAGTCTGAGCTGGCATTCCAAAGAAGTCTAATAGTCTGGAAGCTCCATAGAATCGCTTCTGGGCAGCCCATAAGGAAAAAGTTAGAATAATCTCACTGAAATATGAAAGACTGAGCTATAACAAAAGCACTGTGATAATTCAGGGGCTAGCATATACAAGCCACATTTGTAGTTAATAAACAACCAAGCTTTAATCACTGCAAGGAGTTTGCTCCCTTTACACCTATTAAAAAGTCCTTTGAAAGTTAAACAGCACAGGTACTCAGTGACAACTCTGACAGTACAAAAGTTATACCTTGTCATATTTATCAACAAGGTAAAGCCATAACACAAGCCTCCATTCTCCCTTTCCTTCCTCCTCCCAAAAACAACAACCAGCACACTACCAAGGCATTAAGCTCTACTTAGTGAATCATTAGAGCAGGTTTGTCCTGGACCTAATAAGGCAAGTGTCTGCAGCTCCAGAATGAAGTGGGAAACTGAAGAAAGCTTTGAATTTCAAACATCTTTCAGTGAGGAATTAGTTTTAAAAGACGTACAACAATAAGCCATGAAATAAGTCCAGACACCATAATTCAGGGATAGAATATGCTATGAAACTGGCAGGCATCCAGGCCAGAGCCAGGTGCCTGTTTTGGATTAGAGTCAAGTGGCCTTAGGCCACCTACGGAGCTTTCAGGTAGAATCTGGAAGCTGCTCACCTCAATATGCCCTACCTTACTTCTATTTCAGGTACTTGTGAAGGATTCCCAGATGGCTGGCGCCCATCCAAACCCATCTGCTTTCAGCTCTCATTGTCTCTATTCTGTCATGAGGCAGGTTGCAGAAAAAAATGTATCTGGAAAACAGAGACTTAATAATTAACTGCCCATTTTCCTCAGTGTGCAGTGTGAAAATGTGACTTACGAGAGCAGCATTTTTGTCTTGCTGTTCTTGACACCCTTGGTGTGGGATTACAAATGTGCAAGACACAAGTGTATATTTACAATCATGGGGACACAAAAGGTAGATGCAGAAAAAAAATTACATCTTGCAGCTTAGACTACTATAGGTCATAAAAATAAAAGTGCTTTGACAATCTAATTTATATTTTACCTGTGACAGTCTTCTGTTTACTTTTAATTCTGTTTTATACTGGATCATGAAAATAGGCCAAGATAACTCAAATCCTAGACTTCAGTCATGGAATTCTGACTGTAAATAATTTCTGCCTGTCCGTGGCTAAGTCCTAAACATGTGCTGCCTTCCATGGTCCTCTGCGAGATCCTGTGCCTGTCCCAGTTGCATTCCATGAGGGTGGCAGAGCTGGAGCCAGTGCAGTTCTTCCTGGTATATGCAACTCAGTAAAATTATCCTGTGAGCATGGGTAAAAACTAATCAGGTTACCCTCAAAGAGACTAACCAGCTTCGGTTTCTGGTTATGAAGCTTTAGCACAATGTTGCAGTGTCTGCCTTGCCAAGAAGGTTTAAATCTCACATAAATTCAAGCTGAAAGAACTCTGCTCTCATTAAAAGTAAAATTATTGAAAAGGCCATGAAATCACTTTTATTAATGTTACACTCTTTAAGAGTTCACAAATGGAGCAAAACAGCAGCACTTTCACAGGGTTTGGTGTTTCTTAAAGGAGAGGAAGGGAAGAATTTTGGTCATAAGGCACCTCCCAGCAAACATAAACATACCTAGAATAAGACTCGTACATAAGGGTTTGCTGAGGGAAGCTTCAACCTGCAGGATTCCATTTTTTATCAATATTCTGTTCTGCATTTCTCTTATTGTAATAGGACTAGAAATCACTTCTTTTGTAACTCCCCCAACTCCCTTTCATTTGTGCTTCACTTGCCTTAATACACAAGGTCAGAATTGCTGCCATGAAGACCCAACTCTTCCCTTACTAAAGTCAGCTGAAGAGGGGCAGTTCTTTTCAGATGTATAACCTAAAATGATTTCATTCCTTTTTCTTCCCAACATCCAGCTCTATTGAAAATAGACAAAAATCATACACTTTCCACTTGGTACACACACAGAGTAAGATATTATTAGATGTAGTCACAGCAACCGATGCAACACTGAGTTTGTAAGACAACTGTTTCACTCCTCAACATGCTGAAATCACTTTGGAAATCAACACCACACTCGGGGAATAGTTTTGTTTGCAAATTAGGAATGCAAAGAAAGCTGTGGTAAATTAAGAACTGCATGCTGAGATCTTGGGATAGGGACCATTTTTCTGTTCTGCATGTGTTTGGTACCTAGCTCAAGGAGTCCTCTACAACTTCTGCTACTATTTTCTTAGTCTGTTATTATCATCTTTTGGTGTGAAAAACAGTGGTAAAAATAACTCTATTGGCAGAAAAATAAAAGCTAGGTCACAAAGGCCTTGTTTTCCTGGTAGAAGAGTATAAAGCAATTTAAAGGGAGTTAATACCCTTATACAAAGCTGTGAAGTGATGGCTCACTGCCATCGTGGTGCAATACAGTCCTCAAGTAATGAGATTCTGGTCCTCAAAACATACAACTTTCCAATGTCTAACACAAACCTCACTCTCCTTATGGTACAAGAGTTTAGAGTCTTTCAGTGAACAGCAAACACAATATCTATGCAGATCTTTTAGACAACACCTTCTTTGTGTAGTATGGCATGGTGCTGCAAGCCCTTTCTTATAGAAGCAAATATGGAACAGCTCCATAATTCTGTGGGAGACCTTTTCCTGTTTGATTGCCAGGCTGTAGTTAAAATTCCCACTGAGAGACTTGGTTGGGGTAAGAGAGGAAGGTAGTGGGTCTGGGCAGACACCTACAAAGGGAAGATGAGCACACACTGAACCAGAAGTAAAAGCATCTAATTCTCTTAGGAAATGGGCTGATACTTAATTGAAAATGGTAAAGCAAAGTATTTGTGGGTGCACTGCAACTGTCCACACTAGGGACTGAAAAGGCTCCCGAACTCCTTTGCAATGTGTGTTCCCAGCAAGAAGGCTGAAGTAACAAAGGCTCATTGATGTGAGAAGGGAGGGAAGTTTTTAATAGAGGAATCCCACGAGCCAGCCAAAGAAGCATTATCTTGTATTAAAAAAATCTGCAAATAATGAAATTCAGAGAAAAGAGAAGCCAATTTTCTTTGCCTGGCTCATGAAATTAGTAGCAAATAAAAGGAGAAACACATGTAAAAAGGACTGGAGACTAAACCTTCCCAGCAACATTCTTCTTGAGGTATGTTGTTCAAAAGCATACAGGGGTCCATGTTCAGAAACACTCATCAGGTTCAGTTCCTCTTGATCCCAGCTGGAGCTGTGAATTCTTGGTACTTTGGAAAACTAAGTCCCCAGAGTACAGTTGAAATTTTCATCCCAGACCTCAGACTCTCACTCTGAAACTACCTGGACACAGGCAGGATAATTGTTATCAGAGATCTTGTCTTACAAAGCAATGCAAACTGATGCTCACACTTGTGGGAAATACTCACATCAGCAGAACCACCTTTTCAGTCCAGGAATAAAACGAAAAAGCAAGAGAACGTGTCAGGCTTGGGTGTGATGAAGCAACACTACCGGGAGTGGGGGAAGAAAGCACAATTTTTAGTCTCTGTTGGATGAAACAAGTATATTCTGTTTATGGACATGAAAAGAAGAACCAATAAGAAATGAATGAGGAACCATTTCATCCCAATGCCATTTGTTTTGGGGGTGGAGTAACCTCATACATTCCTATCATGGAAGACAGAGGTTGAAACTTCCATATGGATTTTGTTTCTTGGCCTGGTTTATCCTTTTCTGGGGTGCAGATGCTGGCTGACTGTAACAGAGACTGAGCTTTCTTTCCTGCACGTGATGCCAAAGTACGTCTGAAACCAATACTAGTGTCTTAGAAGTAATTTGCAGGGGTTTTAACTGTGTCTTTGTGACTCTGTAGGCTGCCCAGCCTTCCGGGTAGAGTGCAAATCAGTATTTATAAAAAGCATTTTCAAAGTGGATCTTTGAACCTGCTGGACTGCACAGTTTCTCCCGTGCCATTTTTGATCCATTGTATAAATACAAATTTTGGCACGTGCACAACATTATAAACTGCATAATTGTTTTTATTAGAGTTCTGTGAGTTTGGAGGTACCTGTGCTTTAATTACGCCTGGCAGGTGTCCAGGAAAACTCTTCTAAAATGTAGTGCTTGCAAAGCCTTCGTCGGGCCACCCACAATGACAGCTTTTATTTTTCCTCTATTAGTGATGGACATTTTCATTTAATTTTGGTCTGGGTGTGTGACAGAGCCCCCGTGTACTGAGCTGCACCGTCCCCCTGTTCACTTTCCAGCCCTGGAGTGCGTCGGGACACCGTGGCAGCAACTTGTGACGTTTGGAGCCGAGCCAAGCGAGCGCTGTTTGCAGAGTTTTTAGGTTGTCTGCCTTGCTTCCTTGGTCTCCCCTCCCCCTTTTAAAAATCACCGGTGACACTCGAAATGCAAGTCAGTTAATCTCCTCTAAAATCTAAGCACCAGCCTACAGCAGAGAGCGCAGGAGAAATGCAGAACATTGCTCGGGCGGTTTCCACACGGCAGCCGTAGGAACCCAGCACCGAGGTGGGTTTAGTTCCGCTCCTGAGCCCAAATCTCTTGTGTCGCAGGACAGAGCAAGGACAATGGCAACAAGTCAGCAGGATAGCTGGAACTTCATACTCCATGCCAGAAAGCGGGATGTCCAGCTAGCACAAATAAATGTGTAGAACTAATCAAATTAGGATGGACATGCTGTGCAATACAGAGAAATGCATGTAAGCAGAAAATTGTGTTTAATATTTGTAATCAAAAGCATTTATTTGGGACTATAACAGCCCAGTGCTACGTGCAAATTGGGTGAGGAAAAAATGTAAACATTGTTTCTTTGATTTCGTGGAGTTAGGGTGCAGCAGGAATGCTGGATCCTTTTCCAGGGGATGTGATTAAAAAGCTATGTGAAATGAATTTAGGGGCTTATTGACAGAAAATATTACTGTAAATGGTGGTGAAAACCTATTCCACAGAGATTACTCTTTGCTGCATGGAGCTTGCCAGAATTTATAAGACGCAAACTGAAAACTGTGGGTTTAGAGACAAGTTGAGGATATAGCTTCTGTCCTAACACCACATCTTAAGGCTTCTGCAAGAAGCAGAATTTAATGGAGAAACTGGTGAGACAGTGGAATTTTATTGTGACCTTTCACACTCTTAAGGATCAGGAATTAATGGAGAACCGTGATACATCAACCAGTACATGTTTTTGTTACTTAGAGTTTCCATGTCAGCTGAAATAGAGCAACCCACAAACAGAACAACCAGTGACATGGTATAGCCCATGCCACGTGCCACTGAAAAATGCAATCAGCCATCATGCAAAAGCAACTCTATTACAGTAGCTCATATTGTAAACTGACCACTGGCTAGAAATGCAGAAACATGCTTTTAGGAACATGCTAGACTAGCATTTTCCATTCCTCAGAATATTGCAGTCAGCTTCAGACTTCATGGAATTAAACAAAGGAGTCCTCAGTTTCTATTTATGAGATCAGCCTTTTAAAATTCAGGGAGGGGGTTAAGAACATGGTATAGAGAGTGAATCTGCTGTCAGCTGGCATTATAATGCTGTCTAGTACTTTATAAACCTTCTCTGTGAAAGCAAGAACAAGCACTAATAGTGCTGTAGCTGTGAGGAAGCTGAGCAGTGTCCTCAGACCGTTGGTCTGTCAGGATGTGTTGTGTTCCAGCTGCCCCCGTACCATACCTGGGGGGTCCCTGGGGAAGGAAGGTGGGCACCAACTCTCTGTTTATAATGTATGTTTTGCACAAAGGATCTTTTTGGCAGGGAGGATACAAAAGAATATCTTCTCAGGTTCTGTAATCCAGCCAGAGAGAGGAGCTGTGATCATTCATGCCAGCTGACAGGATTTGGCCTCTTCCTAAACTGTGTGGTATTGCATGGCTTTAGATAATGTACAGAGAGCCATGAGAGTGTGATTTGATACCAGGTGACTACATCCCTGCAACTGCACTAAGTCTATACAAACCCTTCCAAAAGGTCTTTTTTAAGTTGTTCGTATTTTGTTCAACCAGCCCTCTTGTCCTGCTACAACTGCGTAACTCTTTAGACAAATTAAATAAATTCACAAAATGCCTTGAGATTACTGAATGAAAAATGTAATGGGAAAGAAAAGCCTCCTTAGCAGTTGTGGTGTATATGGAGCATAACCAAGTTTGGAGCGTAATTTCACTTTGGAGCCTCTTCAACTTGTGACAAAGATGAACTTGATGGGTTTTAAAAACTACCAGCTCATTCTAAAGAGAGTCATTTGTAATGGGGTTTCTGTGAAGGCTTCTCTGCAAAGAGTTTCACCCAGCATGTGGTTAATCACCACTCACTATAAATGAAGGCAAAGGGCTTCTGTGCCTCACAAGAGTGAAACTTCTTCGTGAGGATAAACACAAAGAGAGCATAAAAACTGAGCTGGAAGAATCCTATGGAGTGCTTATGTGTATCCTGAGAAACCCCAAAAATATGTCATTTGGTAAGAAATAGTGACAGAAATGGTCGAGTAGGAATGGACAGTTCAGAAACTGAATGCTGAGTTAGCAAAAAACCTTCTGCTCCGATTCTACTGTGTGTGTTTACTGAATATTGATTAAAACAAGCCCTCCATGCACCATTTCCCTTTGGAAGTACTCTGCCTCCAGTCATCCAATGATATGTGATTTAAGTACGGTAAAAATGATACAAATTCATTTTTAGTACAAATAAATCTGGAAAAATAATTAGATTGACAGGGGAAGAGGTGACAGCTCTCAGACAACAGACTTCTGTGAATTGTTCACTAATCTCAGTGACCACTAATGTCTCAGGATAAAAAATTAGCTCTAACAAAGATGGCAAAATAAACATGATGGCATTTTAGTTCAGAGCTTATTTCTTCTGCATGCTTGTCATTCATGTTACCAGTAAGCACAGAATCATGGAATCATAGAGTGGTTTGGGATGGAGGGGACCTCTTGTTCCAATCTCCCTGCCATGGGCAGAGATGCCTTTCACTAGACCAGGTTGCTCCAAGACCTGTCCAACCTGTCCTTGAACACTTCCAGGGATGGGGCAGCCACAGCCATGTGAGTTCTGTGTGCAGCTAGACTCGATCACAATGGCCACAACAGCACAATTCTTAGGGGAAAAAAGCCCATAGAATTGTAGGAGAAAAGAGGGATTCAGGAATAGAAAGAATAGAGTCATTTAAAATAATAATCCATTTTTTCTGATAAGCTCACAAGTGGAAACAAGAACATCCAACATCTTTGCACCTAGACATCAAGACAATGGACACTTTGCATGCAGGTGTGATCTGCTTAGAGTGCAGGGGAGTGAAGTGCCCTGGTGAAACCTGGGCTATGCTCTTGTGAGCCTTGGTGTGGGGAAGCAGTAACTCAGTGCTGGCGTAGAGCAGCAATCCCTCCTTTCCCTTGCAGCTATGAGAGAAATCCTGACCTCCCAAGTTGGGGCTCACAGATGATCTCTTCACACTGGAGATCCCTCCCCAGGAGGGATATTGCTACCTAGAGGGCAGTGCTGCTCAGGGGTGATGAGCTTCTGCTGGGTGTCCACAATTTCTTGTATTCCCTGGTAATGGAGGAGTTTCTCATGTACGCAATTACCACAGGTGGATACAAAGTGGTGGGGGGAAACAAGGACGTACTGAGAACCTGACAAAACTGATCAGCATAGAAAAGTGGTGGGGGCATCCAGCCTGACAGCTCAGGGAGAGTGGAGTCCAGTGAGACTGTAGTATGGTAATGACTGTCTCAGAGGGAATATACACTTGCTGGTCATCTGAGGTGGGACTTGCTAGGGAGTGGGGGGAGGAAAGCCCCCCTCTGGCTGCATTGTTTACTCCACTGCTGACTGTGGTGCTTTAGCTCTCTGATGTTTTGCATGGTAAGTGTGTTTGCACATGGAACGAGCTGCCTGCAGGATTCTCTGATGTTTATGGCCATCACGGCTGGGATCTTGATTGACTCGGGGAGCAAAGTATGATGTTGTCTGAACATGTTAACTGATCAATGTTGCTGTCTACAGGCCAAGAAAGGTTGGGGTCCCCTGCCTAATGCCAACTCAAATTTAGATGTGTGTCATTTATAGTCATGCAAAGCAGTGTCACATTTTTTTCTTCTTCTTTGATCATACCCAGAGAGTACAAATCCCCAGGGTGAAACCTTAACTCTACAGAAATCCAGAGCAAACCTCCTTTGAGTGTTGCAAGGTTTATGATGAAAGTTGTGTTTTTATTTCTTAAACAATTCTTGTACTTGCTACAGGATCACATTTATTTCTCTCCCCTCACAGCAAATTAAATGTCAATGTTCACAGTCAGGTAGTCTACTGCAAATAGTCAGGTCTGTCTGTTCAGGGTACTGAGGGCCGATAATAAAATTACAGCCCAGTATTTTTTTCCTATTATCTGCCATGCATAGCATGTTTTATGTGTTCTGCTCCACTGGGACCATTGTAAACCTGTGACCAGCCATTTCATTTGAATATACTTAGTGGGAGGTGGCAGGTGCATTTTTACAAAAAGATCTTGAAAATTTATGATGATATATTCAGCAAGGTGATAATGTAAAACCTACTGGGAAATAGAGAGAGGTGAAGGAGAAATTCCACACCTGGGAACTTATTTAGTGTTTAAGAACAGGAAATGCTTTAGAAATGAAAATATCTCAGATCTGTCTAATCCACTGCCCCAGAGTAGTTACCATGAGACACCCGGTGAAGGAGGCAGGTAGAGGAGATGACCTCCCTCCCACCTCAGCTTCCACTGTGCTCTCCAGCTCGTGTGCCAACTGCAGCAATAAGACACCTTAGATTGACAGTTACCCTTTATTTTCATGGTGTGACCCTGAAACAGGACATTTTGAGTGAGATTGGACTGAGACACATACTGGAACACTCTCTAGCACAAAAGGGAGATCATGAGGTGAGGGACACTTCTCCAAGTGTAGCCAAAATCATCAGAAACAAGTTCTGTGTTGATTTCCAGCCTGGACCAGTCACATTCACTTCAATACTTCAATTTGCTTTCAGATCATTTAGATCTTTGATTCTTTACTGAAGTTTTCTGTAGAAGGGAATGTGTAATAGCACAACTAGATTGGTGGGACCAGAACCTGGTGCTGTGTTGGCTCAATGTGAGAGCCACTGTGTGGAAGTCAGCTCTTTGATGGACATCAGTGTTCAGTATCCAGTACCTGCTCGTGCCTGTCACAGCTGTGTTTGCTTTCCAGGCACCTTAATCTTCATGTGAATTGTTTCTTTGTTTTCCCATGAAGTGACTTTCAAAAATAATAGGAAATACCATTCTCTCATTCTCTCCAAGTGAGTGGTGGAAGCTGCATGGCCGGTCTGGGACTATGTTCCTTCTCCCAACATCCTCACAAATCTCTGTTCCCTGGAAAGAAACGAGTGAAAGGGGACCTCATCAATGTCTGAAGGAGTAGTGCCAAGTATCTGAAGTATCTGGAGGAGAAGGGCCAAGAAGATGGACCAGGCTCTGNTAATCCTGTGCCATGCACTCTGGCACGATCCCACTTGGACCAGATGCTCTGCTGTAGTCCCTTCCAGCCTGACCCATCCTNTCTGTTCCCTGGAAAGAAACGAGTGAAAGGGGACCTCATCAATGTCTGAAGGAGTAGTGCCAAGTATCTGAAGTATCTGGAGGAGAAGGGCCAAGAAGATGGACCAGGCTCTGCTTGGTTGTGCCCAGCAACAGGACAAGAGACAACGGGCAGAAACTGATGCCCGGGAAGTTCCACCTGAACACGAGGAAGAACTTCTTTCCTGTGCAGTGACCGAGCATTGCAACAGAGACCAGGGAGGGTATGGAGCCTCCCTCACTAGAGATACTCAAGAACCACCTGGATGTAATCCTGTGCCATGCACTCTGGCACGATCCCACTTGGACCA
>VXBX01008600.1:113910-176489 GCA_013400415.1 Scytalopus superciliaris
CGGCGGCTTAAAGCGCCGGGGCGGCCGGACCGGGCTCACCTGGGCTCACCGGCGCTGCGCTCACCTGTGCGGCCGGACCGCGCTCACCTGGGCGCCGCTGCAGGGGCTCCGCCGGCCGCCCGAGCGGCTGCGGGGCAGCGCCCAGGTGACGATGCGGGGCAGCGGGGCGCGCCCGCCGCGGGCTGCGGGGAGCAGGTAGCGCACGCCCAGGTGCGCGGCGGAACATGGACTGTCTCCTGCTGGCCGTCTGGACTTTACCTGTTGCGATTCTCGGCGGCAGCTCCATGCAATTCCAGACTCTCCCGTGGCTTGGAAGCGCTGTAAAGGCAGGTCGAGAGCACTTTTCTTTTGCAGTCGCCTGGTGTGCTTTCATACCAGGTTTACTGCAGTTTCTGGTGCCTTGTCTTTCTGCCTTCCCTTGTCCGGGAAATCTCGCCCAATACTCTTTTTCTCTCTCTCTGTTTTTATTTTTTTTTTCTCTTGCAGACCCTTCAGCTGTGCTGCTTCTGTTGCATGTCTCATGCAGCAGCTTTAACCAGTGACAGCATCAGTGAATGGACTCATGGTTTGTATAGCTCTTTCTGTGTTTGTGTATGTGAACATTTGCATGGATGCTTTTTTTTTTGGTGGAGTGAGCATTTAAAGGGAAGAAGCCACAGTGTTTGGGGAGCATAAAGTGCAAGCAGGCTGGCTGCTGTGGGATAGCGAACCATGGGCAGGGATTAACTTGTTAAGCCCCGTGTGTTAAAGCTGAAAGGAACTACGTGTAACAGCAAAGCAGATGAATGGGATAGTAAATACATGCACGTTTCCATGTGCTCTTAGAAAGATGAATGTGTGTGTAGCCACAACAGCAAAACCTCGTGTGTCAGTTGTGGAAGCACTGAGACAAAAGTAATGAAAAGATTTGGGTGGGAGAGCGGAAGGAGCTGTGCAATGCAGGCTGAGGGAAAACAAACCTGGAGAAAAAGGAACTCAAGAGCTGTTTGTTCCCAGGTTGCAGGGACTAACATGTAGATGCTGATGACTTTGGGATGTTTGAAGTGCAGTATATGCTTTTTATTGAGTGTGAGTGGAAACAAAGTACAATAGAGAACCACACTAGGGTGCAGAAAGGAAAACCCTCCTGCGCCCCGTCCTCTGCTCACTGGGGATTCCCTCTCTCCAGCTGCTGCTCACATTTTTTGGCCACCAGCCTGCTTAGTGTCCTCAACTTCTGCCGTTGATTAACACTACTGGAGGAAAGTGAAAGCTCTTGATGTATTGTTTCCACTCTCTAAGGAAAACAACCTTTCACTGATAATGTTTTCAGCTTAATGTGTGTCCAATAAAGTCTATTCAGGCAAGGAGATTGATAGTTTTTGCAACATCTGTGACAACACGAGACGGAGGGAGTTTTCTTCTTTTAATTTTTGATACTGTTATTTCAGTTTATGAAGAGAAATTATTTTTTTAAATACATGGACATCTAAGTATCCATAGAGAAATACAGCCCCAGAATTAAATGGGGTCGGAAGGCAGTTTATTCAGCATAATTAGTCATGTAACCAGGAATAGGTGCAAAGATCTAGTTCAGAAAACAGCTAAAATTCAGACCCTAGTTGCAGAACACAAGTAATCCCTGCATGGCTAGGTTAACACCAATGGTAATGTACTTCAGGTTTAAGGCACCTGCTTATATAGGCAGTTTAATCATGGTCTGTATTTGTTTCCACCTTCTGAGGTGGTTGTGAGTTGATCTCCTCATTCTCAAAAATAGTTTTGCAATTTTTCACATATTTTATCCAAAACAATAAACTTCTTTGACATGCAATTAGCAATGGCTGACTAAAGGTTATTAGGTAGGATGTAATCTCTTTCTGCTGAAGGTCAGTTACAATTTGAAACCCAGTCTAATCAAGTCACTACAAAGAGATGAGGTCTCACTCAGTTAAGGCATTAATAAATTAATCCTTTAATCCATTTGAACAAGTGGTACAGTTCTGCAAAGTCTCAGTCATGGTTATCCCTACAGTGATACAATATTTGCTGCATTCTTAGGGAAGGAAAAAGCCTCTCAAACCAGAGCGGCCTTCACATTTGACAGCAATTAATCCAGGGGGAGGGGAAAATCTACAGATCTGCTGGTGATGACAAATGTCTTCAGAGGAGCAGTTGTGGGAATGTTCACAGCTATGCTAGTTAGTCTGTGCTTCTCAGTGGGGCACAAAGGAAACAAACACAGTCTGTGTGACTTACAGGGGTGAATTTATGCAGGCAAAGCTACACACACAGAGCCTGCAGAGCTTTCAGGCCAGTCCCTGAACGAGGGAATGCTTCATCCCATAGTGAATGCCTGATGCTCACCATGGCAGGGGGTGCTTACCTGGTTTTTGGGATGCAAAAGCTGATGGCTAACTTTTTATCCTTACAGATTATGTGTTTGTGACACCTGTCAGAGTGGATTCCAGCGGATTGTACATTTCACATGATGTTTTGCACAGTACTAGGAGAAAGAGATCAACTCAGAGTTCAAAGAGTTCCTTGCACTACAAATTTTCAGCATTTGGACAGGAACTTCACTTAGAACTTAAACCCTCGACCATTTTAAGCAACAGTTTTATTGTCCAGGTACTCGGGAAAGATGGAGTGTCAAATTCTCAGGAACATGAAATTGAGCAGTGTTTCTACCAGGGATTTATAAGGAATGATAGCACCTCTTCGGTAGCAATATCTACATGTGTAGGCTTGGTAAGTGTCTGTTTAAAACAAATCAACATTAAAAGTATTTTCGTATGTGGAATAGTAGCTGAAGGTATGTAATTCATATAATATTCAGGATACCATACACCATTTGCTGATTTTGCTGGTACCAATAGTTACTATTGCATTTAACAGAAGAGATTTTGTTATAGCCAATGAACTGCATCACACCCTTTGTATTTGTTGATGACAATCTTTCAGGGGATAAAACCCAGAAGACTGGGTGGTAGTCCTAGTAATTATCCCGTTGCAATTTGTTATAGTTCCTGATAGTTTATACATTTCTGCTCACTCTGAGGTACAAGCTCTTCCTGCCTTTGTGAACTGCTATGAATAAAGGAAAAAAATGCCAAAAACATCCAGAAGCTTGTGAAAAACTAGTATTATACCTAGGTTTGTCTGATTCTTAAAGGAAGGGTGAATTTCCTAGCTTGGCAGGAGTTATGAACCAGTTTCCTGTTGTTTCCTTTGATAATTCAAGCCTTATTTGGGTTTACAAGTCTTGATAAGTTGATCTCATATGAATGTGTTAAATATTATCGTTGCATATTTTCCATTTATGGCTGTCATCAAAGTTCATGAAAAATTATTACTCACAAACAATTTTTTCAAAATGTGTAGTACAGTGCTCACTGCCTGCAGAGAAGTCTTTACTGATGCAATTTGGGAGAATCATCTAAAGAATTAATAGTTATGGTTGTTTTTTAGGCTTAAGCCCTTGCACTTGCAAAGCAGTCTGCTGTGGATGCAGAGTAAGGCAGTAACATTTTAGCATTGGAATATGAAGTCATCTGTGTACTTTGTGGTTGACTAAGGTCCAGAGGATATGTTGGGTCACCCTCTAGAAATCTGTTTTGCAAAGGTACTTGTTTATAAGGGCTATTGAACTGTGTGACGGGACCAAAGAGGGAGCACTTGAGACAGCCAGTGTTTCCTTTGAAACTGGAATCAGTGACTTGAGAAGCCTGTTCATTAGGAAGGGCTGTTGATAACTGGTTGAAGTGGTCTGGCTTATATTCTGAATGCTCTACTTTTGTTTGGGGTTTTTTTGTTTTTCCTCAGCAAGTTAGGGGAATTAGTATCTTACAGTTCACTTGAACAGTTGCAAATGGGAGCTTGGAGCAGGTGCCCGGAACTGGAAGGAAGCTTTCTTTTGCTTTTAAAGTTGTGTTTGTAGTGCTGAACTGTTAATATTGGATGGATGTGCTTAGTTGTTTCTGTGAAAGCCTCATGTTCACAATTCCTGCTTTTTACCAGATTTACTCAGAAAATACCCTGTTTTCACTTATTGCAGCATTTTGCCTTTTGCTGTAAGGGAAGTGTTCTGCCAACACACCACAGGTACAGTTTGGGTGATCTCCCCTGTTTGGTCACGTTTGGTTTTTAACATGCTTTCTGAGCTAAGTGAAGTTGGGCTTGTCAAGTCTTGTCTGGAGAAGGAAGGTTCAAGCCTGCCTCAGGTCACAGAGGAACAGAATGTGGTGATCTTAACTGAGACTGAAATGCATCTTTTACCACTGTCTCGACACAGAGGTTGTTATGACTGGTAAGGCTCATTTAGAAAAGATCCAAAAACTGATCAAAAGAGAATAAATATTGTGGTGTGAGTGAGTTTGTTCTGTCATTACCTATATTATCAGCAATTAGAATCTCTCTTTAATTAGTTCCAGGGTTCAATAGATTTCACCTTAAATTGTTATTTTACACTGATAGACAAAGTAAACCTTAACTTACAATAATCTCCTGTAGAGTAGGTATCCCAAAGTATAATTGTTCCTTTCTCCCTATCCGTCTATTAATTTCAGTGCACCTAATGAATCCCAGGCAAATCATCAACAGGATTCTTAGCCTTTCAGTTTACAAGGCTGCCCCCTTAAAAACGTGTCGTCAGCTGTCTGTAATGACAACCACGTCACTTCTTACTGTGATCCAAACTCAGTAATCATATGTTAAGTCTGGACGCTGTGCTCTGATCAAGAGAACCTTGTGAATAGCTTCTATATCCTTTTTGCACCAACTACTTTTGTCACTTGGTTGCCCTTCTTTCCTATTTGCTTTGTTCACTGCAATTAAACCGAAAGTGGTGTTTCTTCTATATGGTTGGTAGCACTAATCTTTCCATTGTTCCTTTCATTAGCAATAGCTTCTCTACAATAAAGCTGCAGTGACCCATTCTTTCAAGCCTGGAACACCACAATGTGATTTGGAAGCAATTGCATTTCAATAGACTACAGGGACTCTTTGATCTAATTTTTTGGATGACCTAGAGTATTCAGTCATTCAGCTGTCTGTTATCTGCCATTGCCTGCAGAGGAGACTTTGGAGAGAGTCTATATGAAATGGTTTGTTAGGCAGGATGACCTTAACTTAACACTGGAAAGGAGCAAGAATTTCTTGCTTTGGTATAGCTCTATTAAGAGTTGTGTGTATCTTATGATTTAATGCCTTAGTTGACAGGAAGGCCCCACATTTTTATGCTGATTTGTTGATTTGAGACCAAATGTTTCCATCAGTCAACACAATTTTCTTGGTGTGTCAGGAGGCAGAACTGGATCTGTGCTCTTCTGTGAACAAGTGCTCTGATACAGTAAGTTGGCATTTCAGGAGGACGTGCACAAGTTTACTAGAGTACTTCCTCTTTTCACCATCAGAGTGTTCAGGTGCTTTGTTTTGCAACTGGAAACTTTTTTTTTCCCCCTGTTTTCTTCCCTTTCTTGCTTCAGTCAGCATCCCCTGCTTGCTGGGGCATCTGTTATGCAGCAAGAAAACTGTGCTTTTACATGTTTTTTTAGTGAAAACTGTGTTCTGGACTATCTGTGGAGAACACGATATGTTCCTTCCACAGAAGCTGTGATAACTTTTTTCATATATTTTGTTAATACATTCTCACTGTCAACTCTTACGACTTTGGGTCAGTGTGTTTGTTTATGTTTGTAAATATAAAACTAGTTTCTCTCTTTGGCATCATCTTAATGTGGCCTGAATAGAAATGCTGAATAGTCAGCTTCTTTTTCCACTGATATTCATTATCGCTTTTAATAAACCTCTCCTGTTACTCCTGCATGACTCGATGGAGTTACCTTCAGTCCCTTGTGCTCTCCCAGTTTATACATCTAGGCCACTGTTTTGTCTTGTTGCTTCATCCCCTGTTTATGTTCTCCAATTCAAACTGTTTGTTCTTTCCAAATTCAGTCTTTTTTTTTCCCTCAAAACCCTGATTTGAGCTAATTCTTGCTTATTCTAATTGTATTTTTATTGCTAATATTATTTAGTAATTCATTATACTTATAATTGCCTTTAGCTAGCTAGTTGGGAAGCAGACTGTGCCAAATCCACAGAATTCAGTTTTTGTGAAGGAGACGATGCTGGCCACTGTTAGAATATGGAATTGTTTTTTTAGGACCTGCTCAGTGTGGATGTGTCTGTGTTCCTACCACATTCCTCTTGCCCATTCTTGTCCACATGTGCTCTTTCATCTGCATTGAAAACTGTACCTATTGTAGGTTCACCACATCTAACTCTACTTCCATGGTGACATCTAAAAGCCTCACTGCTGTCTTCCTGGTCTGTGTATCCCTCTGTTTTCTCTCTTTACATGGCAGTTTTTGTCTTCTTACGTTAGGTTTATATATACAGAATCGCCTGTACACAGGGAGTTGTTTGCAGTCACACAGTAAATCAGGGCAGAATACAAGGGAACCTCAGAGGTGTCCAGTTGTATTGCAGAGACACTCTCAAAAGTAATTTATGACTGCATTTAGGAGAAGTCACATTTCCCTTGTGAACAAGAACTCTCTTGCAAAGTCAAACAAGTTTACACTATAGTCCAATGCCCAGTGTAGGAATTGGAGACCCTAATGAATGGTTTGTTGTACAGCATTTGTGGGGGCATTTCTGGTAGCTGGTGCAGAAGACAGGTGAGGATATGGAGTGAGTGCAACATGTGCCCAGAGGAAAGAACCACCCATACAATGTAAGGACCTCTCCAGCCATCTCATCACAGAGATCTCTGTGTATTTTGGGTCAGAGACAACAAGTACTGCTCAGTGGAACAGTTCAGGTCCTTTGAAACTATATGATACACAGTTTTATTGTTCAGACCAAGCTTAGCCCTAAGGAAACACCCTGGGATGGAGGCTTGAGGGGCTGCATCTGCTTGCACCAGATGTGAATGTGGGCCGTTCTCTCCCTTTTATTTATGTACCTCAATTAGAAGTAGTGGTGCCCTCCTCTGGTTTTGGTAAGATGTGATCGAATCTGTCATTGTAAGGGGCCTCTTTCTCTTGTCTCAAGTTCTGTTATGTTTATTAGTGTCTAGTCAAGGGAAGAGAAAGAGGAGGGAAGGATGAATCATGTTACACTCACTGAGCTGTCAGAGGAGTCTAGGACTGGGGAAAGGGCTAGATGTAGCACTGAGAGATATACAGGAGATATATTAATTCAGTGGAGGTTGTGTGTGCATGTCTGAGGGCAGGACTTTGCTCCGAGTATCAAAGAAGCCACAAAATTAAAGCTGCTTAATGCAGTCTGGCCACCTAAGAGGCAGTCAGGGCAACTCATGTACCCACTCTTTGTAGTCATTTAATTGCACCCTGTATTAGCATCATGTAAGTTCATGTTAACAACAGCCTCGTATTCCCAGAGCTCACACTTTAAGTCCAATTAAATATGTTGAGACAAATCCCAAGGTTCTTATGCAGACAAACTCCCATCAAACTCAGTAAGCCAGACTGCTTGTCAAAGTACAAATAATTACTGTTTTGAAATAATTGCAGTGAGGTTCCTGTAGAAATCTACAGCTGTAAAAATATGACAAAATTTGGCCCAGTGGCACTCTGAAGGGAAACTAAGTACAGAGCTGGTGATTTTTCTCATTCTTCTAACTGGGTTTAGTCCACCCAGAAGCCAATACACAAATCCTTTGTCTTCTGCCATTATAGCAGCACAACATGAGCAGTATCTGGCATGTGAGTTCTTTGACTTTCTTTATGTTCATATGTCATTGCATCTCTTATTTATTGTTTATAAAACATAAACTGTTTTGCAGGATCGTAATCTTGTCCACTGTTTTGATGAACACTTTTCCATTGTTATTCCATTAGTCCATAATACGGTAAATATGAAAATGAAAAAAATCTCTACAGGAAAATGAGGGGACAATGGGAGAAAGCCATATCCTGAGGATATTTAGGGTTATACTAGACAAATACAATGTTTCTGGTCTCAGCATTGAACTGACTGATGATGAACTGCGGGATTAGGTTATTGATTATCCTTTTCCATATCTGTCTGATAAGCTTTCTGTTTAACTCTGCAAGACAAACACAGAGTTATCCCAGGCATTTTGACACTACTGATTCCTGATAGGTAGGAAATGGAATTAAAGAGGATTAATGATGAGAAATAATCTGCATGACAAAAAAAGTAAGGGAGACTGCATTTCTTCCTGGTTTTGTATTAAAAAAACCTGGAACATACAAAAGGGTGTCCCTGAGAGCATTTTAACTCCATTAGACTGACCACCCTGGGCTGTGGATGCACAGCAGCTCTGGAGTGCCCACAGGAGCTGGCCCTCCATCACTTGTGCCTGCCCTGGTTTTGCTCAGCTGGCAGCAGAGCATGGAAATGGCTTGTCAGTGAATTTCCAGCCAGACTTCAGGCTGTTGTGAGCACTGTTGCTTGCACCCTTAGAGTGGTTCCAGAAACAGGGAGCCATCCATTTGTACAGAGACAGACAGTTCATCCTGGCCCTTCTCGTTCAGCTGCAGTCTTACCATCGCTTCCAAAGGAATTAGGAGACTCTCTCTGTACTTGAAACATCAGTGTTTTTCTTGCTGTAGCAAAGTCTTTCCACAAAACTTAGTTCCCACACTTTTCCCCGTCCATTAGAGAGTAGCTTATAGACAAATGCCCTCATGAGGGTCAGAAGAGGATGACCTGTCTGCACAGACTTGACCTCTTCATAACAGGATGTCTTTGATGTCATGAGGATTTTTATTTTAAGCGCCACTATTTTCATTTGGACCGTACCATCCCTGCTGCCGAGAGGCAGAGTATTCTCTTCTGCACAGCTGTGAACTGCTGGACATCAGAAATATTTCTCTTTTCAGAGGTAGAGTTAAATAACTAATGGCAGCTTTTAGTCACTAATAATTAACTTAAGCAAGGTTTTATTTCTGTCTTTCCCCTCTTCTTCCTTGACTTCAGAAGTGTTTGAGGAAGGTACCAGGTTTGCAGACCTGGCATGTAAAGGCTTTTATTTACCCAAAACACAATGACAGTCTGTGAAACTGTAGTTCAAGTCCAGCTCAAGGAGCCGACTCCTGGAGATCTGTACCTGATACATGGCAGTCGAGTGGGAAGCACAGGATTGTCTTGGTTGTGCCCTGGCCCTGACACACAGTCCACTTAATCTGAGCAAATAGTGATATCAAAACTGCTCTTAAAGATTTTTTTTTTTCCCCCAAACTTATTCCCTCCTTACCCTCTCTGCAGAACCAGTGCCCTGATTATGTTAACAACTTTGTGATTTGCACACTCTCACTCAGCTGGGGACTTGACTTTGATTCACTGTAGGCTACCCAGTCATGACTGGTCTGGATGGTCATTGGGACTTTACCAGCTCTGTAAGTCCCCTCAAATGTTTTGGCACCTGTAGATTTTGCTTGTCACAGTGTTGTGTTTTAAATAATTTTTTCTAATTTGCAGCTTTTTAGGGATGGATTTGTGTTTCTGATGTACAGCATGTTCCATACTCTTTGAAAGAGGTGGTAGGTGGATCACTGGGATTGGTGTCCAGTACTGCAAACAGGAGAGAAGGTTGGAGCTCTAAAGACTCTTTTCAGTGCCTGTGGTTTGGAAATTGGCAGCAAATTTGGGTGGGGCCAAGACAAAAGCTGAGGCCATGCTAGATGAAGGCATCCAGAGCGGTAATGCCCATGTCAGCTGATCCTTCAAGACCATTTCAGAGCTATTTACATCTGATTTCATTCTCTTCTGAGCATGAGCAATGTTGTTGACTTACAACTCTCTGTGGATTTTTCAGAAAATACCTGCTTTCTCTTTTTGGAAGTTGCATTGTCCAGTGATAACCTGATAGTAGCCCCACTAATGTCAGCAGCCTTTTTAGTCATTAAAAGGGTTTCCTCTGACTGGACTGCTGACCATGTCCAGGACCTGTTAGCTCTGTGTGCCTCACTTTGTCATGGTCTCCCCTCACTGAGCTGGCAGGAGAGGGGTTAAACTTAGTTATCTCTGCAGTGAGAGCTGGCAGTGGACCTGCAGTGAGTTTTAGCAGCTGAAACTCAGACTTCACTATTTTTTGTTTCTTAAAACCCACTCATTTTGTGTTAGGAAGGCTCTGACTAGCCCTTAAATGGTATCTGAATTGAACTTTAATGGATAATTCCATTACAAACAAGGTTTCCCTCTGTCTTTTTGATCATGTCACTGGGGGCAGAAATGTTGGTTCTTTCTTGCCTTTTCTCATCCCATTTTAATCCCAATTCTGTTGCTGCAGGTCTACCACAAATTACAGTATGCTAAAGGAATTTCCTATTGATTTGCTCTGACAGTGATTTGACCAGCTATGTGAATAGCTGATGGAAGCAGAACTTATCTTTGGTTCAGACAGTGGAGCATTGACTAAAGCTCTGAGGTAAACATTTACAGAAGAAACCTAAAATCATAATGCCTTGCAGCTCAGAACAATTTACAAACATGTATTAATTAAGCTTCAGTGCTGGCTCTGCTCTGTGTTAGAGGAGAACAACATCCTGGCTCATAATAGGTTGACATCAGTAACCTTTTATTGTTTATCATGCTCGGAAGTCACCAAGAATGAGGGTGAAGAAATGTCAAATAATCAGGTCAGATGCAAGTGAATGAGTCTTGATGGTTGAAGCTCGGTACCGTGGGAACCATTATTGTCCAGAGTAATTTCTGGAACATGCAAGTTAATTTCTTTCTTTACAATGTTAGTTCATAAGCTGGGGAAATCTGCAAACAAGTTGGACAGTCAGATGAAAATCTTTTTGCTGAATCTCATGTGTGGCGGCCCAGCCAGTTCCTGCCAAAAAGTAGTAAAAGACAAAAAGTTTGGCGACAAAGATAATAGGTCTTGAAGTTATTCTTACTGGAATAAGAAGGCCCTGCACAAACCTGCTTCACAGAAGAGGAAGCTGAGGCAATAAAGTGATGTTTGCTTGCACAGACAATGGGGCGTTGCCTTTTCACTCCCCTGGGCATTAGCATTTCAGGCTGCCCCTCTCTGTACACAGCACACTTGGGGCTTTATTCTTTGAGGGCTGGGTTCTTGCTGTTCACAGTGGGATCACTTGAATGCTTGTGCCTGCCTGCCTAATATATGTTAATTGAAGGACTTTTGTGTCTCAACATCTTTATTAATATTAATGGAACGAGATTTTTAATGGACCTATACAAAATATGCTTGACCTAGCTTGAGCCCTCACTTTTGTTTTTACACTCTGCAGCACAGTGTGGCTTCCAACTAATTTAAGAATGTAATATTATATTCTGTGGCAGAATACACAAACTAATGAAACCTGGATTACTCTTCAGACCTGCAGTTTCCTTGCCATGAGATATAGAATTTATATAACACCAGAATATAATTGTCTTTTTAAATCATGAAATTTAAAACAGGTTTTCTTTTTCTTTGTGCAAGTTATTGCACTTCAGTGACAAGAGTGAGCATTTAAAAGCAATTTTATTTTTTGACCAGGTTTGTCTTATGCCATGCACTCATTTTTATTTTCTTTTTGGAAGAAGTCATCAAAACCTGAAGAAGTATTTCAAGTTAATATTGCTATTAAAGTATAAGATGGTCATCGTAAGGGATAGGTATAAATGCTACAATGCAGCATTGGAGAAGAAATTTTAAACTTCTATAAAAACGTGGCTACTCAGTGTCATTTCTTGTTAACACTTGACAGAAAGTGGTGTTTCTTATTTTGTTAGATGGAAGTATAAATTAAGCACTAAAATACCAGTCTTGGGCTAGGGCCGTGATGCAGGGGTTTTTTTCAGTCCACAGTAGATGATTATGGCATAGACAAGAAGAATAATGCTGTCACTTTTGCACTTTTTCGTTACTTTTTCTGATAAAGAACAATTCCTTGTAGTCCACTCTTCCATTGTTTGCAGTTAATGTCTCTGAAATCACTGCAGTGACTGGTCTACCACAGCAGAACCTCCAGCCTCCAGGTTTTTTCTCTGTTTGCTGGTTCTGTTCATGCTACAAAGCCATGGTGAAGGCCATGTGGATAGTTCTTTGCACTCCTGACTTTACGTGCTGATGATCAGCTTGTTATCCTGCCTCTGGCAGCAAAAACTTGAGCAAATGGGCAGAAAAGGATAATTTCCAGGGTGAGACACAATCGAGATGCTGATATCTCCTGATTCCTGCAGCCCAGTATCACCCACTCTGATTGACAGATGTTTGCTGGCTTATGGGCTTCATCTGAAGCTTCTTGTGGTGAGTAAAATGTTTTATGCTGACTGCTTTGGATCTGAAACTGGCCTAGGGAGAGGTCTCTTTTCTTCCTCCCTACATCATCTTGGCCCTTGAGTCAATAGGCACACCCATTCTTTGGGAAGCATTGCAGCAATCGCTGTTTGGTTTAGACAGATATTTTGAAAATGGGAAGCACCACTAGCTCATCAAGAAAGTGAAGCATGTCTGTTTCTCCTGGCAGACCCCACAATGCATGTTGTACATGATCCAAGGTGGTGCTGTATAATCAGATTTCACTGAATCAGAAGTTCAGTGGAGGAGAAGAGGCTGTTGAAGGGCAGAGAAACCCATTTGTAGAGTGACCCTGTGCTGCTCTCATGGACTGCTTGGACTTACAACAGCCAGGAGTGAAATGAGGCAGGAGCTCAGGCAGTTTCCCAGAGAATCAGCTGCTGCTGCTGGAAAATGCACTCAAGTGCTTGGCATGTAGTGTCTGCAGTTGCCAGATATGTTTCAGTGTACTGGTGCCAAGTGTTTTCATTCCACTCTGCTGCCAGTGTTCTGACAATGAAGTAGTAAAGGCAGCACAACGGCCACCAGAAAGTACGAAGCCAAGAGTAAATGTAAAGAGGTTATTTGGCCTCACCCAAATCAAGCCCTGATAAAGTCAAGTCTGGCATTGGGATTGAAAGATGGGGTGGTCACTTTTGAGGCTTATTGCCTTTGGTAGGCAGGAGATGGACTTGACAGCTGAATCGGCAAAAATGTGCAAGGACATTATCAGTGTCATCCTGGAACACCTGTAGGGGCCAAGACCTCATTCACCCTCAGCTCATGGTAGGAGAGCTGAGTAATTGAGGAGAGGAGAACACATAGTCTGTTACAGAAATGGTAAATTGATTCTGTGTTTGCCAGAGAGAGCTGAGTGGTCATTTAACTGCCCCAGGCACAGAGGGTCCTGCAGGTCTGGCTTAATGAAGACCATGTGTGATCCCAAGGACAGGGTGGGAGCCATGGCAGGACAGGGAACAGCTGATGCCACATGTCAGTGAACATCAGGTCAGTGGTGTGGTGACAAAGGCTTGTGTTCTCCATCAGCCTGTGGGACAGATGAACTACCACTGAAAGGACAACTTGGACTAGAAGCTGAAGCAGAGGCTGATATATCACCATAGACAGTTGAAGCTGGAAACAAAAACGTGCCAGAGTGTGGTCTTGGCCTCTGAGTATTGCAGTGGTTCATTTACAGGTTCTCAGCTTTTGGGTTATAGTGCCATCAGAAGTTTATTTTAGTTGTAATTTCCCAAGCATTTATTGAAAACTACCTTTCTGGTGCACAGAGCAGCACCACAACACTAAGTGACTTGCCAATAGCTCAAGGGCTGAGGGAATAGTATATTTTTTTGTTGTGGCTGTCCACATGATTTATTTAGTCATTTGAAAGAATACAGTTTGGGAAAGTCAAGAACACACTCTAATGTGAGAAGCAAAACAGAAGGAAATGTTATTCACCCAGAATGAAGGTCTGCCTTCTGTAAACCAGCATTTGGTCATTCTGCCTCCTCAGCCCTACTCTTGTGTTAGGATTAACAGAAGAAAATGTGGACGATTTCCCATAGGGCTGTGTTTCCTGTCCACCATCAGCCCACCCTGAATGGTGCCCATATGCTCCAAAATATCTCCCTGGATATCTCCCATGCCATTAACAGCTTAGCCCTTGGATCTGACGTCTTGTGTTTTAACTGCCAATAAAAAGGAAGAGGAATTTATATATTCATACATACTTCTCCGTAACAATACACTGAATTGGTGCCAGTCCTTTAATCTTTATCTTACAATTTGGCATCCACTGTCTGTGAAATATTAATATATTTGTATGTCCATAAAGTTGCACAAGGCAATGCTCTTTATGGCTGTTGTATGTTCTGGTGCTCAATAACTGTACTATGTTCTAGCAACATAGTGAGTATCATTTAAATCAACACCTTCTTGCTTCTTCCAGGAAGGGACTTAAAGATAAGGTTGCTGTGATTTGTCTTTGATTTTTGTGGTAGGTGGATGGATGTTGGGCTGTTGCACAAAAATTGATAATGTAGAGGTTGTATATCAGTTTTCCATGACTTCCTTTATTATTTGTTAAAATATGTTAAAGGAGTAAGCCACTCTAAATCTCTATTTTTATAAAATGTATTTGCTATTGAAAACAAAATCAATTTATTTCAGATTAGTGACATTTCTAAGAATTAGTAATAGTATAAACCTGAAAAACTGAAAGTTCAGTGTCCTATTCAAGTCCTTTTGCGGGGTTCAGTGAATCCACGCAGAGGGGGGATCACATGTGGAATCTTGGGCTGAAACTATTCCAACAGGATGGGGAGTGTAGCTTAAACCCTCTCTTATCTGCCAGCGATGTGTGTGCTGGCTCTCCCCAGCAAGAGGCCTGATTGATTCATAGCAACTGATGGGCAGTTTAAAATTACAAAGGTTTCAGCTTCCTTGTTCCTAACAGATAAAGAGGGTGGGCATTTCCTGATTATATGGTATACACTCCAAATATTTAAGTTCCCTATGGTGCTATTTGTGCCTAATTTACTTCCAGAGCACATTAGCACTGCTGGTTTTCTGCAGTGGGAGGAGTGTATGGCATAACATGCTGTGAAGAGAGGAAATGTTTCACAAGGGCTCCTTCTGGCTTTTCCTCTGTTTGCGTTACCACCTGGAAAGAAGAAAAGGTGGAGTGAGTGACTGATGATCCAGATGGATTGCACGAACAGTCACGTCTTTAGTCACAACGCGCTAAGCAGGGCAGATTCACGCTGAGCAGTGGCAGGATTGTACTTCAGCTCCTGGGAGCACCTGTAACCTTCTGCAGGACAATCTGTGGGCACAAAGAGTGCTTGACTAC
Organism: Scytalopus superciliaris; assembly: GCA_013400415.1. Classification (NCBI taxonomy): domain Eukaryota; kingdom Metazoa; phylum Chordata; class Aves; order Passeriformes; family Rhinocryptidae; genus Scytalopus; species Scytalopus superciliaris. The sequence continues at coordinate 129,033 of VXBX01008600.1, forward strand.
CATCATACCAGTAATCTTCTGGCAGGCAGTGCCCCTTCAGAGGCCACTGAGCAGCCCAATTATTTCTGGGAAAAATCAGGGATATGTTCATGTGTGGGACAAGGGCTTGAGGGCAGGCTCTAGCAGAGAAGTTAGAACCTGAGAGTGCTGAATCAGAGGCTATGCAGGGCACATGGAGCTGCAGAGAGACTGGCAATGGAAGGGCCACATTTGCCACTTTTTACGTTCACTTTTCTAGTTCTTGCCTGTGAAAGTAGATGAATTGTCTCTTGTTTATGGGTGTTGTGGGCTTTGATGCGCTAATTATTTGACTTGTGCAGCACTTCTCAGCAGACCTGTGTCCTGGTTTCTAGGCAAGGGCTCAAGATCCAAGGGCACTTCTTTCACTCCTGCCTGTGGCATGTGCCAGCTCAGGTCCTGTGTCCTGTGGTGCCAGGATGGAGCAGGGAGCACACTCAGACCCTGGGACTAGGAATACGTTTGAGACTGAAGTGTCTTTTAATCACACACCCTTCCCTGATGTCCCAGAGCCTCAGTGACCCTGACAGCACATTCCTCCTCTTGGAGCTTTTTTCTTAACCTGTGGTTAACCTGACCTTTGTTTAACCTACTGTTCAGTAGATTCATTGCAGAAAGAAGGTCAGGCTGCTTAGGAAATCTTGCCTCCTAAATCTTCTGCTGATATATATTTATTTATTTTTTTAGCCATCCTTTTTTAGCTTTGCAACATGCTGAGCTGTCAACAAATATCTCCCTTGTCTTCACTGCATCTTTATTTCAGTAAGAAGGCCTATGCTGTTTAACATAGTGGCAACATCTGTGCAATAGATATCTGGACATCTTAGACTAATTTAATATAAAGAATATCTCATTGAAGAAAAAAGATGCTTTCAGGCACAACCGTCTCTTTGTCACTTTATTTTTACTATTTTCTGAGACCTCAAAGGACATTCCTGGGTTAGAGCTTTGATGCTCCACAGACTATATTTTGAGAGCCTGATGTGCAAGGTAGTGTGTTGAAAGCACCATTGTACAAATGCTTTCATGAAGAAATGCTCTTCACTTGCATGAAAATCCTGGCAAATGGTGCTTGCTGACACAGGGATCCAAGTCCTTCTTGGATCAATTCCCATGGGACTGTAGAAAAGGGAGCATGTATGTCCTCTCCTCACCTTCTTCTTTGTCCTGTTTTCATTTCTCATTCTCAAAGGCAGAACTGATTTCTTTATTGAAAAGACATAAGTAAGTGCTCCCACACCATCTTTCCTGGTTTCCTTAAGAGTCATCTCTGCTAAACACACACATTCAAAACCCACCTGGACATATTCCTGGTAACCTGCTCCAGGTGACCCTGCCTTGGCAGGGGGGTTGGCCTGGATGATCTCCAGAGGTCCCTTGCAGCACCAACAATTCTGTCATCATTCACAGGCTTATACTAAAGTCTGGTGATGGCAAAATTAGTGTAACCTTTTGTGACCATTTTAGTTCTGCAGGCTTTTCAGTGGGTACAAGTCAAACATGGATCCGAATACCTGGACACCATTGTGTTAACACTCCAAATACTGATTTAGGCTTGTGTGTTGGGCTCTGACGTTGTGAGCAGACAGGATCTCAGGAGATGTAAATGGATGGATTGTGTTGAAGAATGGATCACTTTATGCTGAAAACCTGGACCAATATTAAGGTAGTAGGTCTGTGTCCATTTTAGTGTAGTTATGACATGATGTTTTATTTTATACCAAACCAGGACCTTTTTGTGGCAGTTTTTGCATGTCATCAGTTATTTCTACTACAGAGATTTCTGTAATTAGAAAATAGTGCTGAAAATTACTTCTAATCAAACTTCCATTTATAACAGTATTAAAAACTTTTCCAGTTGGGACAAAGCCAGCCAAGTTTCCTGCTTTTAACTTCAGCACAGTTTCTCCAGCAGAGCACTTATGCCATGCTCACCTTTGGGCATCATCCCCTTCAAGTAGAAGCGTTGGCTGATTTGTGGGAGAGGAGTGTGAGTGAGTGTGTACAGCTTTAAACCAGGGCAGAGATGAGTGCAGAAAGGCTGAGTGGTGCAGGTTGGCATCACTTGGCTGCAAGGAGGAAAACAAAGACTTTCTGGACCCATGGTACACTTGGCAATATAATCTGGGGAAGGCAGGTTTTGTGGCTATAGACAGTGCTTACAAATATGAGGCTTTTTCATGGCGTGGAATGCACATGTGAGGTACTACATTTATCCTAGTAAATAACTCCTTATTCAAATGTCCATTATGAACTAAGCTCTGGATGCTAAGGATGTTTGGCTGTTGAAATGTTATGTGGAGTTGCCATTGTACATATTTCTTAATGTGGAAAACTGAGAAAATAGTGAGGTCTTATTTCAACTTGGTGGATCTTTGGGATGCTGTTGCCCTGTATTTTGGGTATAATCGTGTGAATTGCATTCAAGGTTTTACCGAGTTACCTTTTCTTGGACAGGGGGAAAGATACTTGAAGGCACTTAGGCTGCTGTCCTGTTTCAAAGAGACTATTAAAACAAAGACCCAGAGGATAATGTGTATTCTTTCCTGCTCTGCCTTTTACAGTGATGCCAAGTAACACAGTATCTCTAAAGGCATGTGAAAAATAGAAAGCCTTATAGCATAGAATTCCCAGTTATGGGCAAACCTACCATCCTTAGCCTTCACTGGATGTGACTGCATGTTCCTGGGTCATGTGCCATGGAGTGGTGGTGTGGGGTCACCTGGCATAAGCCTGTCCAGGGATGAGCTACGGGAGGGATCATGGGCAGAGCCATGTGGGGGATGGTGTCTTTGAACAGGGCACTTGCAGCAGGGAGCCCAGCTGGGGGCACATACCACCCTGTGCCTTGAGTCTCAGTGCTCAGTGGAGCACAGCCCAGGCTGCTGAGGGACATCCTGAAGGCTGGGGCTGTACCTTGGAGTGGGGAAGATGGAGGCACTTTAATAGAATGGTCCAGACAGGGTCAGATGTGAACCTTCACAAGTTTCTCTTGAGCATTTTCTGGGTTGGTTACAAACCCCTGCCTATAAAACTGAGACATAAGGAACAGAGAAGTTGAAATGCTGAAGAACTGGGAGTTTAATCCAGATAAGCCAGGCGCCAGCCTGACATTCCCACTCTTGGGCCATCTTTGCTTCTTGTTTTCCATTCCCTTAATGGCCTAAGCTCTTTTGTTCCACTCCCTTTCTCCTTCCCACATAGATATTTCAACATATGTATATGTCTGTGTATGTGGAATATCAGCAAAGCTGATACTTCGCTCCCTACAGATTTCCTTGTGACCACTCTCTCATGTAACTAATCCATAGCAATGTATACTCCAACAAGGAAAATTAAAAGGTTGAGAACCACTGACCTAACTTCTTAGCAAGCAATACAGCTGGCAATCAGATGTAACCCGAGCTCCTCGTTATTGGAGCTGCCTGAGCTATTCATAGCAAAGCAAAATTGCTATGGGAATTGAGCTGGATTTATTTTGTTTGAATGCAAATTATCCCAGGTCAGACAGGCTCAGATCTTCTGCCCCCTCAAATTCATTTGCATCAGCTCTGCCAGGCTGAAGTTTCTATCTGGAGGAACTTCACTGGGGAAAAGTGGGTGTGGGTAGTGAACCACCAGCGTGGAGAGCATTTGCTTGGGGTTTGGATGCCGTTGGTGTAAGTCTCTCTGCAGCCACGACTCCTGAACAGAGGGAAGGGGCTGCCATCAGGTAGCCCTGGGTGGTGACCCAGGGCTTGGGCAAGTGTCTCTCTCTATTACCTGCAGCCTCAACAGGGTGTCTTGTAAGGGAGTGGGAGTATTCCAGGCTTGCCTGCTACGCTCACTCATGAAGTGCTCTGAAAGGTCCTGCTGCCAAAGGCCCATCATCACAGGAAAAGCTGTGTTTTCACTAAAAAAAAAAAAACAAACCCACTCAAGTTTGATTCTAGTAAACATGATTATAAAGGGTAAAAAAACCCTCTTAACATCTCAGTTGAAAATCGTTCAAGAAATCAGAAAGAAAATAAAACACCGAAGCCCTTCGGCATTATTTAAAAAAAAAAATCTCATAATTTATAGTGTTGTTTCCTGCAAGGCCTGATTCATGACTTTTAATGTTTGGAGTTGCCTGTCTGATAGGGAGGAATGTTCCTGATCAGAAACACTCAAGCAGGCATCTGTTAATGCTAAGTACCTATGGAAAGGAATTTCCAAGTACTGATTTTGGTTATCTATCATCAGTAATTTTTGCCTTTTTTTAGAGCTGTTCATCTTCTGTGTCACTATGCCCTAATTTTATTGGTTTTGCCTTTATCACCACTAGGAGCAGAACCTTCATTAAGAAGGCATGCACTTTCCCTAGAATATTGGTACATCTAAACTCCAGGCACATAAAATTGATTAGCTGTACACCAAGGCAGAGGAGAATCTTGCCAGAACATTTTCATTTCACCTAATCCTTTGAGCAGCATAAAGAATTCATAGCAAACCATCCTTAGGGTGAAATTCTGCCTTGTCCAAAGGTCTGTTAGAGAGCTGGGCATCTTGAAGCTGCATTTCATATATTTAAGAGGGACATAAATGGTGCTTTTATTCTGTGCTGTTACACAGAATGAGAGGAAAGAGAGAGAGATGCATTTTCTATGCTTTTGAAGGTTTACAAAAGGTCAACCTCCTCTCTCACCTTGAGCATTCCCTGAAGCTGGGCACCCGGTTATGTGGGATGTTAGATTAGGGAACTAAGGTACCCTCTGAAATCAGTTTTTGTGTTATTCTTGATGTATCCTAACTAACTAATCAACTGTCAGACAGCACATGACAAATAATGGGCTGCCTCTTTTTAGGAAAAGTGAAGCATAAATGCACTCATTAAATAATCCCTCTGTTTCCTGTTTGCTTTGTGATGGATTTCAGAACTGTCATAACTAAGAAAAGATGATGTAGATTTTACCTTACAGTCGCAGGGATTTGCTTTAACAGGCCATACCCAAGTGCTTGTACATCTACCAAGGCCAAGTCTGAGCTGTTGGTTTTAGCTAATTGCCTTCCAAAACCTTTATAGGGAGCCAAGGAGCCCTACTGAGGGAGTTGTAAATGAAGTGATCCTGACTGCAACTTGGTAAACCTCTGGTGCTTCACTTAAATGTTATGGTGTATAGTTAGTGTCATAATGCTGTAGTTTACATTAGTATTTTTCTTCTGTTCATTTATCATGCTTTCTTCTGTGGTTTTTTTTTAAAAAAAAAGAAAAACCCAAAACATGAGAAATGAGGGAGCTCACATACTGACAAGCAAGTATTTAATCTGTGGCAAAGCAATCAACTTTGTGTTAGTTCTAGAATATCTCATTACTCTGCAATAAATACCAATTTAATACATTTAAATACCAACGTGACTGGTTCAATTACGTTAAGTGGAGGAACAAATAAGAATATTTCCTTATTTGCCATATGCTGACAGGGGGTTGCATAAAGATGTTTGAAACAAGTTCAGTCAACTGCAGAAATACAAAGGCACTATTCAGAGATAACACCGTCTTTGTTCATATAGGAATAATTAAAGACATGCAATTTTGTTACCTTGCTTTAATAATTGCTGAATGTTCTGCATAGCCCTTCTTTTGAGCAACCAAACAGAGTAGCCTTTCATGAACTAACTCAGACTGGCAATTTAAACATCATAGTCTCCTTCTGTCAGATCCTCAGGTAATAAAATGCTATAGTGTTAAGAACTCATAACATTTTACGTTTGCAAGAAATCTATATTATGTTAGAAAACAGAATAATTGAGTTATTTTTGTGAGTCAGATTCTAAAGAAAAATGTCATCTGCTGACAATTCTCAAGTCAGAATAGGCAACCAATGATTCTAATGCTTCTTTCACGATAAAAATATTTTAGTGTGTGTAAAGGCCATTAACTTAACCTAAACATTTGCTGTGGTACAGAGCCAGGTATTCCAATCTGGTGAAAATCAGTAAAGGTCTGCTGAGGTTATTCTCATCAGCCAAGAACCCAGTCCAATAAAACATCACTCCTGTACTTCCCTGACTCTGGGGCAATCATCAGGAGCTGCCCGTTTACAGACTTGATACTTTTCTGAAGGATGGGTGCAATTTTTTGGCAAACATAAAAGCTGGGGAAAAGTTTAGTTAACTTAAATTCTCTCTTTCCCTTAGTGTGTTTGCATGCCTTTGTGCTGCCTGGTTTGGGATAGGATCAAAAATGAACATGCTCCGAGTTTTACTTGTGGGATTCCTGACTTCAATAATACATGTGTATTATTGGAAACCTCATGAGAGTCCATTCTCACTAGTTTCCCAGAACATTTTCTTTCCCAAATTGGTATAAAAGCACTCTGGAAATGCTTGCAGAGACAATGTTCAGCTCAATGGGAGCTCCTGGGTGCTTAACACTCTGTAAAAGTCTGTCATTAATTTAACAATCTGTGTATGGATTTAGGGTCCAGGCTTTTCACTTTTGGTTGGTGGATCATGGATCGTGTCCCTGTCACGGTGTTTCAGGAGCCTGTTTTACTCACCCAGTTCTTCAGTAACATGGGTAACTGTGTAAGTGCCCTTCTGAAGGGGGACAGAAACTGTGTGGAGACAAAATGCAGCTCAGCTCTGGAGCTGCTGCTGTCCCCTCTGCAGCTACTCCCAGAAAAGGGACTGGAGGTCAGAGTGGAGAGGGAATGAACTTCATTAATTACTGTGATTTACTGCCATTGGCTTGGCTCTTTGCTCCTGATGCTTCCCGAGGGTAAAAATATCTTTCACCTCAGCAACACTTTCTGCAACTCAGCTCCTTCTTTCTGCTTTCCAGATATGCTGCTTGTCATTTTTTTTTTCCTACCTAATTTCACATCTTAATTTGCTCATTTTGATTATATTTTCCAGAGCATTGACATTTTGACCCTAACTTGAGAGAGGCTCAGCTAAGCCATCTCTCAAAAAGTCAGTCGGTGATATCGGGTATCTGCAGTTCCAGGTCAGGCTGTACTATACTGCTGGCTATAATTCTTGGAAGTAGTTTTGCTTATGACTGTAGTAAGGTTATAGTCTCACATATTTTTCAGACTACCAACTTAACCCATCCCAAGAGGTGAGTCTACTTCATTACACATTCTCTAAAGAGACAATAATTTATTTAAACTGCTTACTTGATGCAGGATTGCTTTGAACAGCCTCGTGAAATTATTGGTTGAATATCCTTGCTTTGGGGGAAAAAAGGAATTCATGTGATGAATGTTGACAGACTTAATGGGACCTTATTCTTCCTGAGATTCCTTGGCATGTGTGAGAAAATGATATATTTACTGCATTTTCAAGGCTTCACCCCAAACCAGCTATAAACAGCCGGCACTTTTCCTGCCATCCTGGCAGGATTTTGTCTCAGGCTGCTGTGCATGCACAGGGACTGCCACCTCCACGTGGGCTTCTCCAAGTGTGCATTTGAAATGGATCTGAAATCACTGCTGCTGCTCTCCAAGCTGCTGGCCATGACCTGGATGTTACAAAATACCACGTCCACATGTGGTTGTTATGCTGTGCTTGATCTGATCTGAGCAGATCTGTTGCTTCTAGTTTGGACCAGCCTGCCTCCGGCTGCCTTGGGGCGTGTGCTCCAAGCAGGAGTGGAGGGATGATGGCAGATGTGAAGGTCATCTCTGCTTTGTGAAGGGACTGCCATTACCTGCTGATAAAACCTGAGGGAAAGGCCTCATCTCCCCATCAGTGTGTGGTGGGGTCTGAGCAGAGGTACCGGAGTTGTGGGGAGAACTCTCTTCTCTTCCAGCACATGTTGCTGTGTATCATTTTAAAATTGATATCTGCCCAATTCTAGAGGCCAGTCTGGGCCCAGAGGCAGCTTCTGGCTGTTGTCAGGTAGCTCTAAGTTGTGTGAGTAACTTCATGTTCTCTGGGTCTCCATCATACCCTCTTTTGGCTTCCAAGATGCCTGTTGTTCCAATATGGGGAACAATCTGGCAGACAGAGCCCAAAGGTGGGACACCTGTGAGGCAGTCACCCCTCCTTTGGGAGCAGATATGCAGATTTTGAGTTTCCTCTGTGGTGCCAAAGTATCAGAGATTTAGCAAAGCATCAGGGCAGCAAATAAGAGTTTGATTAAAATGAACTGTAGACAAGATAATTTCATGAGTTTTCCTTGCAAAGTGAATGAGAAAAAAATCCAGTGTGCTGTAACATGAGACGGTTCCAACAACACTGTGATACTGGATTTCTAGGAATCTTTGACCTCAGATGATCTTAAATAGCCAGCAATCAGAGTTCTTAGGTCATCTGTTCTCCTTGTTCTTTGTATTTCAGGGAAACTCTTAATTTAAATTTTTGCTTGTTTTAAGTAGAACTAAAAACTCTATGTCTCTGTACTTTCTGTTCTGTAAATCTTGTTAGGATGTGTTTGAATCAATGATTTGGGTTTTTTTTAAGAGATGGACATTTGGGAAATAAGCAAAGTCTTGGATCACTGTCCACTGCAGTCTGTGCTTTATGCCAATTTCAGTTGGGCTTTTGTCAAGTCTTTTAAAACTTTTCATGAATATTTGGAACTATTTTAATGGGTGTGAAATAACATTTAACTCTTCCTTTTGAGAGATTTTTCATCTTGAGCACATGCACACCCATCTAATGGTGTAGCCTTCACTGATTTCTTTGGCCGTTGTTTTAGCTACTCTCTCTTAAGACAGTGGGGTTTTAACACCTAATTTTATCTACATGCTCATAACACTGAATAAGGCATTCTGGATATAGGTAGTATTCCTTAGAAAATACATGCATATTTTTTAACACTTTGTTTTAGCTGAGATAGTCTTATTCTTGTGCAAACTGTAATTTAACTTTACATCAGTCAGGATTAAGTCGTTACATTTAGCAGACACATTGCAATTCAATTATTCATCTGTTTTAATTCTCAGTTTCCTTTTGTTGTGCTTCTTACCTCATTATTTGCATCTGGTTTCTGAAACTCCTCTCTGACTCTAACATGCATAAAGCTGTTGCCTTTAATTTAATTAGCATGTCATGAAAATGCCTTGTATGCAAACAGAGAACCCACAGCCTTGAGGCTCTGCTGGTGTAGAGCAAGGATTTATCTGATATCTCAGCACTCAGCTTTCTTAAATTACAGGTGAGAAGCAGAAGTTCTGGAAGTGCTTCACTCACTGTCACTGCTCTGGTTTTTATGGAGGGTCTGTTTTTCTGGAGATGCTGAAACCTCACACTGAATCAGGTTTACAGGCTGGTGGGCTGCCAAAGGCTGCACTCAGGGTTTGAGAGCACAGGGGGAGCAAATGGGAGCAGCCTCTGTGCTGTTCCAGTAAGAGGCCAACGAGACCTGTTAGGAAAAGGTATGTTAGTGTGTGGCTCTCAAAACTGTTCCATGTGGGATGACAAATAGTGGAAAATCTGTCTGGTTTTATATAGCTAAGATGAGCTTTTTCAGTGGTTTAAAAAAAATTCTCCTGATTTTTTAGTTTATAATCCATCTTCAGTAAAAAAAAAAAATAATCTTGAAGCAGATACCATGTCATCATTTCCCTTGTCCAAATTTAATTTTGAGATTCTACTTTTGAGACACACCAAGAAAACAGAATAAGTGCCTTACCTTGGTGATAACACCTTGGATACTGAGGAATTTCACAAAGATGTATTGGATCTGAAAATTCCCTTATCCCAGAGCTAAGCAAATGTTTTATAACAAATAATGAGTGGGAGGAATGTTGCCTTTTTGTCTCTTCTCAACTTTTCTGCAAACAAACTACAAGTTCCTCTAATTTATTGATTCAAAATTAATTGCTGACCACACAGGTCAATGTATGTCTTTCCATTTTCTTTCCAATGGCATGGAATATCCCTTACAGAAGGACAGCAAATATGTGTTGTGAGGGAAGAACCAGGGAACAGTGAATTCCAACTGAGCAATCTCTTGGGTGTTCCTTCCCACCATATTCTCACAATTATTGCTATTATTAGTGATAGCCACAGTGGGAGACAGAAGGAATAGACAGGAGTCCTTGGCCTTTTTCATGCTGTGTTGTCTAGACTTAGAAGAATGTTAGATTTTGTCATCCTGTTTCCTCTCATGGTGTTGTAATTGCAGAGAATCTGAAATAAAAATGGAATTTTGACCTATCTGACCCTGTCCTCATGGTGTCCCAAACCCATCAAGGTTAATGGAAAGACATCCCTGATTCAAGGAGAATCCCATGTATACTGAAAGCGATGCTGACAATAGGAAACCCAATGCATAAATTTCCATGACAGCTTTGACAGTATTTGTTCAGTTACTGAAGTATTTGAGCTGGATAAATATATTGCATCTAAGTCACAATTACAGAGATGTTTCATGTGTTTGTAGAAAAAATTCCCACAACACCCAGGAGTACAGACTAGCTGAAATCTGGCCTTCAAGAAACTGGAATTTCTTGGCAGTGTAAAGTCAGAAAAGATGATTCTGGGTCAGTCTCCTGCCTCTGTGCTGGGGCATTTCTCAGCTGGCATGTTTGCCAGCCAACACAACCATAGCCATAGGTCCCTTTGCTTTACCCAACACTAAAATTCAGGAATCTGCAAGAAAACAGCTGGCAGTTGTTGCCCCCTTTGCAGTGCTCCCAAGGACTGCAGCTCTGTCTGAAGCCAGATCAGTGTTCTCAGCATTACTTTGGAATTCCCAAAGCGATTATTTCAATATGAATCCTTGAAACCATCCCATACCATACCTGGAAGAAATGGAAAATGGTCCATGATTCAATGAGTGTCCAGACTGCTCCATGGCACTTCCCCTTTCTTCTTGACAACTTCATAAAACTGGATGTTATCAAAAAGAAGGAATCTTTCACTCACACAGCATTTTTCAATTTGGTGGATGAGTCTGATGTAAAACCCAAAGGAAAGAAGTCTTATTCGAGATTTAAGGTCATTTGTGCTGGAAAAAAGTGGCTACATTTGTAAGGCACTTACTCAGCTGCAGCCTCTGTAAAGGTGCAGCAAAACACATGCAGGGCAACATTCAGTTGCTTCTTCCCCCCCACCCCGAATTCTCAATCCACCCTTATAATGTTAAATATAGAAATTATGTTCGAGGCTGAAACTTGGTGTACATCAGGGACAGTTTCTTACAGGAAAACTTAGAACCCCCTTTCTTTTTTTCCATATGGTTTGAATCATTTACAAAATGAATCCTACAGGAATAATTTCAGATGTGGAAACCTTTAAAATGGGGAAATAAAAACCAGATTCATTACATTTCTGTATTCCAGCTGAAAAAAAAAAAACCCACCCCACTTAGCAGTGCCCAATTATCAGTGCATTCTAGTAGATAAAGATTGCCTCTCAGAACCACTGGTAAATGGTGTGATGACACACATCATCAGGATTAAAATATCAGTCTTCTTTCCCTACAGGAAAGTACTTTGTCATGACCAAATGTGATCTGACATTTGAAATATGCCAACTTACTGCAGTGGGCAGGCAAGTTAAATTCCTGTCAGTTATTTAAATCTGGTCTTTTACTGGTGGGGGCAGTTTTAACTTTCATTTAGAATTTTAAGTAGATACAGGCTGAGATACATAATTTTGAATTAATGTTGAAGAAAGGAGAGAGGACAAATTGTTAATGAGAGTATCTTTTTTGTTTGTTTTCTTATTATTACTCAGAGAGCAATTAGACACAGTTCATAATGTGGGATCTCTTCTATTGTCAAAATTAAGATCATAGTATGATTTTATGAGCACTATTATTAGGCCTCTGTTAAAGGTGCTTATATTGGGAAATACTGCAAAGTTGCCTTTGATTTGGAGCAACAGAAGTGAATTTCCATGAAAAGAGCACAGTAGATGGCTGCAGGCTGTTGAGGGCTTGTAGATCTCTGATAAATCTTTCCAGCTGGAATTGACTTAAAATCAATTTCAGCGTTAGCTTAGTAAACAGTTAAAGCTGTGAAGATTTCACGTGTAACTTTCTATTTTCACTTGCTTTTCATTTTCTGTTAAGTTTTCCTCATGGGAAACAGTTTGTAAAGTGCAGCAAATTCCACAGATCCTTAAAAAATACAGTGCTTACATTAGACATTCAAAGTGCTTCCTTTCAGATATCCATGGCATTCTGGTCTCGGAAGTTAGGCTAAGGAAGAGCATCCATTTCAGAAGGGAATAGGTGATACATGTCTCATATCTGCATTTTCAAAGAAGATTTTTGGGGGAAGGAGGTGAAATCATGGTCTGGGAGGGCTTGAGATGTTGGGCAAGATGCTTTGCAATTGACATTTGTTTGTCTGCACATATTTTTCTGAAGCATAAGAGATATGTAGTCCTCGTGGGATGTCAATTTTGGCAGGAGGGTGTTGGCACATGGTAGAGCCTCACTGATCCAAACCAAAAATCTGTATCTAGTATTACGTATATAATGTAGTGGAATTACCTGATGAAACGTCTTCTTGGTTTTTGACTTGGTAAAAAGGAGTGTTTATTACACCATGTTTTACAAAACCAAGAAACAAAATAAAATCATAACTGATTAATGAGCTGCATGGAAATACTTCCTCAATGCCACCCACATTTCACTGGCCCTGATCCTGGAAACACTTCATCACATGTGCAGTTTTATGCACAGATACTATGTGAAAACTACAGTGTAGTTTTCCCATACTTACTTCTGTTTTTCAGGGATCCAGGAAGGGAAACAATTAGATACTCGCTTTCACTGATTAGCTTTCTCTTGCAGGAGGGTAGAAATTTTTAGCTGTGTCTATTATGATTAAATTGCGGGGAGTTGATTACTGAATGATTGTGCTGAAGTGTTCAGATGCTTCAACTTGTAATGTACATAAATGTCTACTTAGAGTGATCTGAAGCCTGGAATTCCTGTTTGGTAATACCTTGTTCTGAAAAACCCCTGAGTCTTCAGGGTTTTCGTTCAAATGTTTTACTAATGCATGCTTTTATGAGAAGCTGTATTTTCCAAAAGTGTTTCCTTTTTATGTGAGACTATGTCCTGTATGCAAACACATGTACAAATAAATCTAAACTATGAAGAATGGGTTAATATTGCATATGAAATGGGTTAATATTGCATATGAAATCATCCATGGTACTGTGTGAAGGTGCTGTGCTGCCAGTCCCACGGCATTCCTGTTTTGTGTGTTACCAAATGGGAAGCCTGGCCATCTCCACAGTGAAACAATGCATACTTTAATTGGGAAGACTATCCAGCTCATAACTTGAGTAAATCTCATTTAGAGGTGCACATTGCAATCAGTCTGGGCTTTGCAGGAAGATCACTGTAGGACTTAGAAGTTTCCAGCTGTGAGCCTGGACGGTCTTGTTTCTAACTTGTGGTGGTGTTCCTTTTTTTTAGTCAGGTTTGATAAGGACACGGAAGAGCGAGTTCCTTATATCTCCATTACCTCAGCAACTGGCACAGGAGCACAACTACACATCACCTGCTGGACACCATCCCCACGTGCTGTACAAACGAACTGCAGAAGAGAAGGTGCACCGGTACACAGTAGAGTCCCATCCCAAATCCTTTTCTTTTGGCCAGGACAGAATGCACACTTCCCACAAGTATCACGCTCGAGCGAATGGTTACCACCATGGAAGGTTTCAAAAGCAGCATTTTTGTGGACGTCGCAAGAAATGTATGTAAGGAAACTTTCTCTCCTCTCTTGAGATAGTGGCTGTTACAGGCTGTGTGGTGATCCCGAGGTGTGCTCCACATCTCTTCACATCCCTTTGGCATGAGGCCGTAATAATTTTAAATTACATATTGCTGAAGTGCAACACACATGAGAAACTCGAGTCTTCCTTTAAATTCACAGAATCATCTGTTTTATTGAGCCATCAGAATCACTGTTTAGTTTCCTTGTGCTTTAGCTAGATTTAAAGATCTCTTGCTTGATTTGTTTTTACATTGACATAGTTTTCAGTAAGCAGTTCTGCACAGGCCAAGTCCCTGAACTGCTCTCTGTTAGTTTGGGATAAAAAACTAATTAGGCTTGAAGATGGAGAGAAAGTCTTCAAAACCGTTAATTTCTGAGAGGCTAGAGAATAATTCAGAACTCACCATTCGATAATGAAATTTTCAGCAACTAAGATCTTCAAAAAGAACCTCCCATGTAAATTGTTTAAGTAAGATGTTGGAGCCATGTCTTAAAAAATATATTGAAAGATACTATCCTGCCAAGATCTATTCTGAGTCTTTCCTTAGGCCCTCAGATTGCAGAACATTTTAGAGCCCCCTTGGACCCTATATTTGTACTTTCAGCATTCAGTTGATTCTTTTTGAAAGCTGATCAGCTTCAGAGCTGAGATTTTTAATGAGGGTCTCCAGGACTGCAAACAGTGTTGAAAACAGTGTCTCAATCCAGTTATATTCTTCCAACTTCCTACTCAAGCTCTGACAAAATGAGCAGCTTCCTTTTCCAAAGGTGTGTAAGGAAGAAAGAGAAAATAAATAAAGGGGAGGAATGGGAAAGGAGTTAGTGGAAAAGGTGTCTGGCTGAGCCTGAGCCCTATCTGAGGCCTGAAAACAAATGGCTCGTTAAGAATTCCAAAATCCTTCCCCCAGGTTTGAAAGCCAGAGCTCAAATGCCAGATGCACAAGCCTGTGAGTCAACCTGTAAACATTTGCATTCTAATGCAGTCCAAAACTGCCTCTTTACATCCTCCCTTTTCCTCCTGTCTGGTTTTCCTGCTGCAGAACAGGGGGTGATGGTGCTAATTTGGCTCCTCTGCTCTACACTGGTTCATTTTATTTGCATTTTCCATTGTGGTCTTGTGCCTTATTTACTGTTCCTCTGGTGGCTGCTTGTCCAAATTCAGAATTGTACATGTCCTCCTGAGCTTTTACACAGTGCTTATCCCTGTAAGAAATGAGAGCATTTTGATCACTGTGTTGTCATGACCTCCTGGGATGTGAGAAGATACTGTCATTATTCCTGACTTATGAATGGGACTCACAGACACAGGAGAGGTCAAAAATAATCATTGCTTCTGGGCACCAAATTGAGAAACTGAGTTTTTCTTTAAAGTATTTATCAAATATGTGGTTTTGCAGTTCTGCTATTTCTCTATCTATATATTCAGTAATTTGAGTTACAGTTATGAGTTCTTAGCTGCATGTTCAAGCTGGGCTTATGTTAAATGAAGACCATGCAATCAGCATCCAGCTGTGATTAGTGTAAGTGATTTACCCATCATTGCTTAGGAGCTCTATGTCAGACACACTGTTAGGATCTGATTAAACAAGATGGCATTTAATGACCCACAAAGCTCTTCACATCCTGTGGTCTTTGACTTCCTGCAGTCCATACCTAAAACCTTCTGAGAGAAAGGAAAGGGTTCTAAAAAAAGCAACCTATCTGCAGACCCAGCCCTGGTGAATCTATAGAACAAATTGATCTCATGTTCACTGAAAGGATGCAGTGCTACAAATAAAATCACACGGCATTGTTTAATTGAGTAGGGGGAAATTATAGTATGCACAAGAAATCACTCCAGTAATGGGAACACTCCTTCTGTGAGTGTTTAGTCCTTTTTTCTTCTTCTTCCCTTTTTTTTTTTTTTTTTTTTTTTTTTTTTTTTTATTTTTTATTTATTTGGTTTGGTTTTGGGTGGGTTTTTTCATTGTTGTTTTGTTTTTATTTTTGGGGTTTATTTTAAGTTTCAACATTGTTTCCTGGTCTTATTCTGAGGTCTGAAGTTAATATAAGTTTGAAATTTTCAGCAAAATCCAGTCTGGTCACCTGGAATAGAAAATTTCAGCTCAAATGAACAAAGGGATGGAGAATTCAGTGTGACAGAAGGCAGTCCTTTGCTATTGGCTCTGCCTAGTCAAGGTTAATTTATCTTCATCTAAGAATGAAATCAAACTTGTTGAACAGTAAGAGAGAAGAGCACATTGTCACTTTTGGTGTAATAAAAATAGCTTGTCCATGTCACCGTCTTTTAAAATTTCATGTGCTGGCAGTTTGGAAGCACTAGAAAATCCAGCTAATCATCTTCCAAACTCTTCTTCACAACTTAAATGTTTTTAGATCATGAGAACTAGCTGGACTGTAGTTAGTAAATCGTGCATGAAACATTGCTGCTGCTGCTTAGGTTTTATTAGTAGCAGTGATGTTGATTCAAGAGCAAAACTTCTCTGCTCACGGATATTTGTGTCCAGAGCCTTGAAGTTGTATTGCCTTCAAAACAGTAGGCACTGATGTGCCTTGAACTGAGCTCTTCACTCTTGGGTGAGGCCTGTCCTTGTGTCCTGATGTGCTTCCAGAAAAGCTCTTTGAGCTTGTAAAGGACAGTTGTTTATAATGAGTGATACTTTTGAAAATCTTGCTAGCACAGTCCTTTGCAAGGTTGAATGTACTTCAGAGTGACAGAGTTCTTGAAGGAAGGTCACAGCTGTGCATTCTGTGGTATCCTTGATTTCCCAGTTTGGCATGGAAGGAAGCAGTGTCTCTTTGGAATCACTTCCTGATGAGGCACAGGCAGGATTTTTCTTGTTACCTGAGGCTCCCTCACTTGTGTCATGTTACATCCTGTGTAAAAAAAAAACCCTATTGTTCTCTAAAGAGTATGTTAAAGTGGCCTTTAAGTTAATTCTTGATGCAAAAGCAGTGTAGGTTTAGGCAAAAGATGCTATGGATAGCAGGAGCACTACAGGATGTGGGGCACAGGTTTCTTTTCCCATTTTCTGGCTCTCTGAGGAAATGCAGTAGAGGCCGTTCTCTAACTGTGCCATTGGACATGCAACGCCAGCACAAAGGGGAAAAGCTCACCCTGACAATGGGATATGCATTGCCTGTTGTCAAGCCCTCCTTGCTGCTGCCTGACATTTCCCTGTATTAAATAAATATATTCCCAGCAGGAATAATCTCAGTGGCAGATTCGCATAGAAGGCTAATGTCAGTCACAATAACAGGCTGGCAGGAATCTTACTTGTGGTGTGTATCTGCTTTCTGTACCGGCTGTGGACATCTGTTCTGGAAAGGACTTTTTTGCCAACTGCTGTGTAAGTAGTACATGCCAAACACCTCAGGAAGTTATCAAAAGGACAGGAAAAATGTAGATACTCCGTTAAAAATTCTGTTGTATTTTTTTGCACAGATGCTACCATTTTATTAGATTAATTCCTTATTTCAAACTGCTTATTGCATATGAACATGGTTCTCCCATTTCCTTCTCCCCCCGTAGCCATCCTTCCCTCAGGAATGAATCAGGTCTTTTTTAATAAATATAGAAGAACTTAGCCAGAAGTATTAAATCACATGCTGTAAAAATAATCTAAGGCTCTAAACCTGTGATACTTCATTTTCTGATGAAACTGTTCATGGGTGATCTGAACCCTTTCCAAACCAGTTTGATTTCCTTTCAGATGCACCTAAGCCACCCACAGAAGAGACATACATTCGCTCAGATGAGTACGGGACTTCTGCCAGGTTCAAAAGATCATCTGCTAAAATCCAGAAAAATGGAAGTCTAAACGTTGAAACCCTTGTTGTGGCAGATAAAAAAATGTTGGAGAAACATGGCAAGGAAAATGTAACAACTTACATCCTAACAGTCATGAACATGGTAAGGTGTGGTGTAACTGAAGTGTGTTTTCTCTCTGGAATGATGTTATGTCAGAGTAGGCTCTTTCATCACACAGTAGTGGTACCAAAAAGAGCAGAAGGACCTTATACAAGCCTTTCTTTAAGCCTTATCTAATGTATTACTTATGTCAAAAAGCCTTTTTAAATAGATCTTTAGATTGTCAAAGCTCTGGGAACAGTACTGTTGAGTAAAAAAATTGAAACCATTTAAAATTTTAAAATACAAAAAAGGCAGATACTCTAAATTTGAAACTTTAATTTCATTTAGTATTATAAAAGCTTAGTCTATCTGATGTGTCTCCCTGAAACAAACATTTATTTGAGAGAGAACTAATTTATTTTCATAAAATTCATATATTATAACTAGAAATATATTTTCCTGTGTGACTTTGCTCTTTAGTTTTGTACTACAAAACTTGAGCTTGAACTTTGACCTTGATTACATTTGATCCAGGAGACCAAGGAGAGGACAAAGCCCATTGAAGTCAATAGAAGGTTTTCAGGTTTTTTGAATAAGTGTAGTGGTTTGGGGCATGATTCTTCTGGCTTAAGCTCTTTTGGATTAATCCTACAAGATATATAATTATGTTAATTTGTACTGAAAATTGAAGCCCAAGGCAATAACTCAAGACATATGTTTAATCTATTAAAAAGTATTATGCATGTAGGTGATATTTCCTCTTCAATAATCATTGCAGGTCTCTAGTCTGTTTAAAGATGGAACAATTGGAAGTGATATAAACATTATTGTTGTAAGCCTGCTTCTTTTGGAACAAGAGCCTGTAAGTTGTGTCAGAAGTTTTCTCTGAGCTACTTCATTTGCTAATGTTCACTGGGAATATTGGGTGCTCCCATGTTGTGTACAAGGAGGTTTCTTAAGGCATAAAGCATGAGAAGATAAAAATCACAAAAACATCCAAAATGACACTTTCTGCACTTTCCCTGCTTCTTGGGTTTGGATACTAAATTCCTTCATTTCATATAAATGTTCTTTAGAAGCATTGAAATGTTTCCAGTGAGATAAAATTTAACAATTTCCAGCATTTTCTTAAGGAGAAATGTCTGGAATCAAAAATCTACTTAGTAAGTATTTAAATAAATAGAAAGATTTTGAGCTGAGTTTTCTGGATTTGATGATCAGAAGTGTCTGGAATGAGAAATCTATGTAATAAGGAATTAAATAAACAGAAAAATTTTAACTGGGATTTCCAGGAATTGATGATCAGAAGTGGTAAGGAGCCAAAAGTCCCAAACTGAAGATAGCATGAAGCAAAAGGTGGGAGTGGAGCCAAATTTTTTTATCAGGGATACTGAGACAAAATAAAACAATATCTTTTGCTGAAAAGAAATTTGTAATGGGTTGATCTACTTGGATTTTACTTCTCCATATAAATCACCAAACTTTTAATGACAAGATTGAATATGGCTTAGTGTTCATCTTTCTCAGGAGTTGAATATATTTGTATATTTGTCCAACTACTTCTTTTGGAACTATCCCTGTGTCTGGGGAGAGGTGCAGTTTTATTTTACAACTGCAAGAGATTCACTCATCAACTGATTCAGTCATCACAGACAGTTAACATGGGAGTACATAAGTTTATGGAGAGGAAATACGGAAAAAGAATTCCCTTTTCCCTAACCAAGTCCTATTCTTTCAATCAACTTTCTCAAGTAGTGATGGAAGCACCTTGTTTCTGTGTCTGTGCCATCCCTGCAGGGTGGGTTATTGATCAACCACCACGCCGACCAGTCCCTGAACAGCTTTTGCCAGTGGCAGTCTGCCCTGGTGGGGAAGAATGGGAAGCGCCATGACCACGCCATCCTGCTCACGGGTTTTGATATCTGCTCTTGGAAAAATGAGCCCTGTGATACCCTAGGTATGATCCCAGAGCACATACTGATAAACTTGGGGGTGTCCACAGCAGAAACTGAAAGGGTTTAAAATTTAAAAAGCCGATTTTTGCATGTGCTGTCAGTTTTCTTGAAGAGGGAAGAACAGTATGATTTTTACGTATTTGTCTTTGAGGTATCTAGAAGAAAAAGCATATGCTGGTATCACTGCCCCAGAAGTGGCAAAATAAGCTCTCTGAAGAGACTCTTTTAGATTGTGACCTCTTTTAGGAATATTTTTGCTTTTGAGAATATTTCTGAGCCACTCTTTTTTCTTTTTTCCTTTCTTTGTGACTATTTGTCCTTTTTGAATGGGATTCCTCCCTAAGTTGGGAGCAGTAAAGGTATGGGAGGTGAGGTGAGAATAATCTTTATAATAAAGTGTAGTTTGGGAGGTTAGGTTTGACTTACCCTTCTTATGCAGGAGTTTCTTTATTGTCAAATAAAAGTCTGCTGTAATTCCTCCATGATAAACCTGATGAAACAGACTAGTGTCTTCATGCACTGAAAGAAACTGGCTTATTAGGACCAGTGCAGATGATCTGTGTGCTTGCAATTCTGTAGAGGAACAAGCTATTCAACTGCTTCCTTCCTGCAGGATTTGCCCCTATCAGTGGCATGTGCAGCAAATACCGCAGTTGCACCATTAATGAAGATACAGGCCTGGGACTGGCTTTTACAATTGCTCACGAGTCTGGACACAAGTAAGTTTCTTTTTCGATAAACAAACACATAAACGAATGGAAATGTAGCACCATTAACATAAATCAGTTAAATATAGATAATTTGGATTGGGTGATTCTAAACATAGATCATTTGGAGCCTGGAGAGTGGTGGTGAATGGAGTTACATCCAGCTGATGACTGGTCACCAGTGATATTCCCCAGGGCTCAGAACTGGGACCAGTCGTCTTTAATACCTTTATTGATGATATGAACAAGGGGATCAAGTGTCCCCTCAGTAAATTCACAGATGACACCAGGTTGGGTGGGAGTGTTGATCTGCTGGAGGGCAGGAGGGCTCTGCAGAGGGATCTGGACAGGCTGGATCCATGGGCCAAGGCCACTCTATGACATTCTATAAGGTCAAGTGCTGGGTCCTGCACTTGGGTCACCACAACCCTCTGCAGCTCCAGGCTGGGGCGGGGGGGCTGGAAAGCTGGAAAAGGACCTGGGAGTGCTGGTNGGGGGACCTTCTCGCTCTCTGCAACTCCCTGAAAAAGAGGGGAGAGCTGGGGGTGGGTTGTGCTCTGCTCCCAGGGAAAAAGGGACAGGACCAGGGGAAATGGCCTCAAGTTGTGCCAGGAGGTCTTTAGATTGGATATTTGGGAAAACTTCCTCATCAAAAGGGGTTGTCAGGCATTGGCAGAGGCTTGCCAGGGATGTGGTGGAATTATCATCCCTGGAGAGGTTTAAAAGATGTGTAGATGTGGCACTTGGGGACATGGTTTAATGGTGGCCTTGGCAGTGCTGGGGGAATGGTTGTGCTCTATGATCTCAAAGATCTTTCCCAACCTAAGATTCCATGATTCTATGACTCCATGATTTATAGAGAGCTATAAAATTATTAGAATATATAGAGCATCCAGTTAATGCATTGAACTTATTAAATATAATCTGTTCAACAACGATAAAAAATAACTACTCCGGATTCTGATTCCTTTTTCTGCCGTAGGTGGAGGGGCCTTATTCAGATGCAGATATTTCACTACTGTTTCTAATTTGACAGGAAGCTATAGGAAGTTTTAGGCCAAGCAGAGTCATGACTCCTTACTCACAAGTGTGTCCTTTAGCATGAAATGGTAAATCAGCTCTCCAGGGTGCTTTCCTTTTATTTCTATTTTTTTACATTTTATGTGTTCCAGGTGATAATCTACAGGCTTCCCACACTGCTACCATGTTTTGGTAGACAAATTGCTGGTTGCTCCAAAAAGAGAAAGGTCACTGCAGCTTCACTGGAGAAGGGATCTCTCTGAATCCTTTCCCAGAAAATCCAGTGTTTCATGGGATCTGAGAGCCATTCATCCCATTCAACTTGTCCTTTGTTCTCTCTACCTGTTTAATGTGTGATTTGGCAGAAAAATTCTTTTGTGCTGGTTTCTGCCTTTCTGTATCTATAACCATTTGATTTCCATTTGATTTCCATTTTAGTAAGACTAATTTTCCTAAGAACCTGCTGTCTCTCATACAAAATCAGTAATAATCTTCCATGAAACTTCAGCTATTCTTCAAATTGTTGAAGTAAATTGAAAGAGGATGATCAGGTTTTTCTCTGTTGTTTTTCCCCCCCCCCCAAATAATTTTGAATGACTCTTTTACAACTTCATGCATAGTTTTGATTTTCAGCTTTAGCATAGTTCAGGCTGGAGTCTGTCTGGCCAGTGGCAGCAGAGAAGCATAGTTTGTGTGGTACAAACCTGAAATCAAGAGTCAAGTAAAGCATGGGCTTAGGATCTTTGTTTTGTGCAGCACCATTAATGCACAGGGTATCTTTGGGAAGCAGTGGTGATGTGTTTTGCTGATGGGTCAAGGCATGGAGCCTTCTGATTCTGCATGACTGGATCAGGACTATTTGGTTTTCATTGTACAAATATGCTCTGCAGTACATACTATGACCTAATGTCTACATGAGTGACCCTGTCAGAGATTTCTGTACATCTGAAGGGAAACGAGGAATTAAAGAATAATCCAGCTACCAGTGAAGCCTGTGGGACTTGTGCCAAAGCATTCAAAGGGACCAAATATGTAAAATACATATTGTTTGATCCTCCTGTCACAGTAATGCAATTTCATAGACCTCAGTACGTTTTTATTGATCAGTATTAGGAGATAATCAGGCCCATAGCTTATTTTTCAAGAATTATCCCATTTAGTCTCCTAATGTTCACCTCCCTTTTTATCTTCTTATTTGCTTTGAGAGATTATGCTTGGAAATTTTTTAAATTTTTCTTCCTCTCCCCCTCCCATTTTTCACTGCTGCCTTTGATTCACATATTATTCAACCTTTCTTTGGTATGCTTCCATACTCCTGTCTAATAAAATGCATCGTATCTCCTGGCAAAAGGCTGTGCCAGATACAAAATGTCTTTATTATCATTTGTGTTCATGTTCCTAAGACTACCTAATATGTGATGTAAGACAACAGAATTTGGTCTCTGTGATAAAGAGATTCCTGGAAGGAAAAAAGACCTGTGAGAGCCTTGGAAGTGCTGAGGTCCTCTGTGAATGTACTAACCAAAGGGTTTCATAGGAGAAGAATATTGTACACTGTATAGGTCACAGTCTGTGATCCACTGGTTAGACATTTTAGTGGGCTGTTAGACATTTTAATTGTTTTCTTTACTTTGTGTTTTTACCTGAAAGCTTAACAGCTCCTCAGGGTTTTCAGGGCCCATTGTGTCAGTGGGACATAAACTGGGTATGCTCTGGCTGCACTGCATGGGAACAAATTGTTTTATGAAGGATTCTAAAATACTGGCTCAATTGGTACTTTTCTTGTCCATTTATAGAAAGAGACATATATTTTTAGGAAGTTTGGAGCCTCAGCTGGTGGCAACACATGCAGTAACTCTGATGAGCCTGTAATGATTTATAGCAGTGGAGAATTGAGTCCAGTAAATTAGATATTCCCTGCACATGCAGAGATTACATTCATAAAGTCACCAATGTACTACAATGTTGAAGTAACAGATGATGAAACTTCTATCCAAGACACATAGAAATTCACAGATGTCTTGTACAGTGAGTAAATAATATAGAACAATGAAAGGAAAAATCATATACACATGCATGTTATTATATCCACAAAATGCCCATAATTTGTCATTATAATGTCATTTTAAAAATTATTGCTGATTATTCTTTATATCATCCTAACACCTCTCCTAGTAAAACCAGGGCCTCATAGTGCTCAGACTGAGCAAAGCACCCCATAAAAGCAGTATTCACACTGAAGAATTCAATTCTAAACAAAGTAAGTGACACTGTATAACAAAGGTGAGGAAAATAAAGTGATTTTCTTGAGATAATATAGCAAGTTAGTGACCAGAATTAGAAAACCAATATTTTTATAGTCATACCTTGTATTCTTTTCATTTATGCCCACTTCTTCTGCAGATTGAATGCAGCTCTGTAGCTCTTCCCTCTTATTAGGAGAACAGTTAAGGTGTGTTCCTGTGGCTGGTATTTCCCTGGATTCTGCTCTCCATGCCATTCATGTTAACAGGCATTATCCCTGGGCACAGACAGGCTCACACTGCATGTTTTAAGCTGACAGATTCATAGGCAAGTACAAGTGTGGCTGAGCATGAGATCCATGACTTCCATCCATCCCACCATGGAACAGTTCTTTGGGAATGAGAAATGGGTAAACTGTGAAACTCTGGACACAGTCTGCAGCACCAGTGTGGGTCTCCCTTGGAACTTGACTCTTTTTCTCATCAGACAATTGTGTGATGACAAAAATTTGGGATTAATTGGAGCTTGTTTTGTACTAATAGCCATTTGTGTAGTGCATGTGTTTTTATCCCTTTGGAATGAAAGGGATGAAATCCATATTCTCTGTGGAGCTCAAGCATAGTGCTGCTACCCAGAAAGTGTTTCCTTTGCCCCAAGTTTTGTCTTGCTTCTGTTTAATCTGGATTTTCGCTCTCCCACCTGGTTCTCTTTTCAGCTTTGGCATGATTCATGACGGAGAAGGAAACGCTTGTAGGAAAGCTGAGGGAAATATTATGTCTCCCACACTCACCGGAAACAATGGCGTGTTTTCCTGGTCTGTTTGCAGCAGGCAGTATCTCAACAAATTTCTCAGGTAGGTCAGATGTAAATCTGGGCTGGTGCCAGGGAATGCAGCTTTAGTAACTGGGCTTGAATTCTTGAACAGCATAAAAATTACCAAAGTGTGAAATTCACCTCTTTTAAAATGTGCTCCAGCCCATGTAGTGTGTGAGCCCACACACTCGGGCTGCTGAAGAATAGAGGTGGCGTGGCATGTAAGTGCTTTTGTCCTGCCTTGTTTCAAAAGCATGAATTTCACCCTCCAGGAATACCCTGCACTAATGACTGGCATATCATTCTTTCCCAGGCATTCCTGTCAGCAGCTGGGTTTATTAGAGAATTAGTAGGAAGTGTACACAAAAGAGGGCAGACACAGTGGTACCGAAGTCATTACTGAATGTAAATTAACATTAGTGGCCTTTCTCACTGGAGTTTCTCTCTTCATCTAGCTCCTGACATGAGTAAAGGACAGTTTGCATTTTTCACATCCTATTTTTGGGGGAAAGAAAAAAGGAAAAAGAGAAAGATGTCAGTTATTTCTCCAGCATGTTGACATAACTCAGTGATGCTCTTAAAGGAACTGTTTTTCAGTCAGTGTTAAATTCATTATTACATTAGAATTTCCCTTATTTTGTTTGTCATACATAGGTAGACTCTACACAATTACTAAAGAATGTGTAGGCAGTGCTGCGACCGAGAGCAGCACAGGCATTTTAGATGTTAATTCCTGAGAGGGAGAACCAGACACCTAGGGAATTCTGTGGATCTGATCCTTGAATTCCCAGTAAATATCTGTGAGTAGCAGCCAGGAAAAGTAACAGAGTTCTGGGGAATTTTTTTTTCTGCTGCAGTGATATAACATATTGTGAGCACAGAAGAAAATTGCAAACTAAAAAGTCACATGTCAGTCAATTCATAGAAAGGGAATGTTGGGATAGGACATGCCTGCTGATTCTGTTCATCCCTGATTTGGGGAATCCATTTAAGGGAAAGAAGCAGACTAGGTCACCTTGCTCTTGGTTACCCAGGAATAAAGGGAGGGAAAAGAATTTGACATCATTCTTTCTTGTTGTCACAACAGTCCCAAAGCCTGGAAATTCCTGCTTCCTTAAAACTTTGCAGGTCAGGCTACCAACAAGATGTCAAGATCTTTTGGCTCCCGCAAGCAGATATTCTCATTTCAGAGCATACCTCTAAAACTAGTTAAAGGTACTGTATACCATATTATGTGTTTGTGCTGGTCTGTAGCAAATTAAAATATTTTGATATAAAGATCATAGTCATGATTAATTTACATTCTCATTATAGTACAGCTCAAGCTGCCTGCCTGATTGATGAACCTAAGCAAACAGGACAGTATAAATACCCTGACAAACTGCCAGGGCAGATCTATGATGCTGATACCCAGTGCAAATGGCAATTTGGAATGAAAGCAAAACTATGCAACCTCAGCTTTGTAAAGGTACCTATCGATATACTTTTGAGAAGTTAAATGGCATTAGAGAACTGCAGTACACTGACTAAGGACAACTGAAACAGTGTTCTTCAGAGGCCTGGGCTGTTTCTCTGCCTTATCTTGCTTGGCAATTTGCTTTGAAGGCACTGGCCTCTTTTGAGGAATATCTCAGTCCCAGGGGAGTTTCAGAAGGAAATGTGTTCTTTCCAGGAGTCATAAGGAGTGCAGCTGAATGCATGTCAGCCCTGAGCCCTTGCCTGCTATGCTAAGGGAAACTAGCAGGCAGTAGAGTTTTGATCAAAGCTTGCGTGGGGTGTGGGGTAAGAAGGAGTAAGTTTCTTGTCTTTTACTTTTATGCCTTGACAGCAGAAAGTTTGGAAGAGATCTATAGGGTTATTTTAGAGCAATGAAATGTAACTCATACTCTTGACTTCAGGATGAAGGATTAGTTTAGATTAACCCATTATTTTAGTCACTGTTATGCTCCTTACTGATCTCTTCAGAGAAAGGGTTTCTTAAAATAACCTGGAGTGATCATTCTGAAAAGAAGTATTGTAATTTTACTCCTGTTATTGTCTTGGAGTATTTTGATTTATTTTATGCTAACCACATTTATCAGGTGATGGCAGCTGTGTTTCTTCTACAAAGAAGAGAGAGTGAACAGCACTGTGCACAGACTGTCTGTCCAGATATCTTGTGTGGTTTAGAAAATCTTGTCTCTTCACTGTATTATAGTTCCTGTAGACCTGATGAAATTTTAGCCTTGAACTTTTTAACACTGTTTTTGTTCTATTATAATCTCACACTCAAATAGTTTTAAAAAATACATGGTGAAATGGTGCACAGACGAGAAGCCAATATACAGGATATGGCTGTGCTATGAGCTTTAAACCCAGGCTTTTCTAAATTCAGGGAAGAGTTTATTTATATGTCTTTTAAGGTAGCAAAGGCATGTATCAGTTGTTAGTCTTTCTAAACACTGTGAAATAATGGGAATTATGAGTAGTGTAGTGAGTACTTTCTCCTTTTCAGGATATATGCAAATCTCTCTGGTGTCACAAAGTGGGTCACAGGTGTGAGACAAAGTTCATGCCCGCAGCGGAAGGAACAGCCTGTGGTATGAGTATGGTAAGTTGTTTTATAAATACAATTCCAACTTGTTTTTAGACTGTACTGGGACAATTACAAGCTCTCATCAAAGGCAGTTTTATACAGACCCCCCACCCCCAGATTTGCTCTGTGAAAGATTCCCTTCTGATGCATAGTCAGGGTGAGTCCTCCCAGTGGTACCTGTCTGACAGCAGGGTGTGATGCCTCTCCCATGGAGGTGGGATAAGATACCTCTGACAAGTCTTAATCAGTAAGAAAATACATTCATGGTAACAGAAGTTAGATCAATGCTTCAAATGAGCATTCCTTAAGATGTAATATTTCCCATACAGACTAAGGCCATCATGCATATTGTCAGAAGTGATCCCCACTGAAAGAGCTTATTTGCTTGAGTCTAACTTTGTAATTCACTCTCATCTTATTTGTTTGTATTTACTCTCATCTTGTTTGTTTGAGTTTGAGTTATTTGTTTGAGTCAAACCTTCTAATTTACTCTCATTTGTAGTTACCCAAAATATTTTCTTTTGCTGTAATGTTTCTGCCAGTAGAATACTGCTTTGATTTTCAAGTTAATGACAAATGTTCTATTTTGCTTTTTCTCCTTGTGCAGTCTTTCCTAATTGAATCATAAAAGGGAGTAATTCTAGCAGGCTATTTGTAAATTACATGGGAAATGTTGAGGCTCTGCAGCACAGGACCATAAAGTAACAGATTTTTTGGGGAAGAATAAGCCAAAAAATCACTCTCCAAGAGAATAGTTTTGTAAATTTGTACCTCAGAGATCTTCAACTCAGAACTTGGAAAAACTTTAGGGCATTACTCACCTATACCACTGGATGGAACACTGTCCTACCTCAGAGTCCTTGTTCTGCTGTGAACTATTCATTGCCCGGTGGGCGACCTTACACCAAGACATGGATTTTTAGTTTTCTGCATCTAGTAGGTAGTTCTAACTCTGTTGGGATATTTTTTGACATTCTCTTGGCAGTGGTGTCGAAGAGGCCAGTGTGTGAAATATGGTGACCACGGGCCCAAGCCTGTGAATGGCCAGTGGTCTGCCTGGTCCGAGTGGTCGGAGTGCACTCGCACGTGTGGAGGTGGGGTCACGTTCCAGGAAAGACACTGCAATAATCCAAAGTAAGACATAGATATGAAAAGGTATTATTTTTATACTAACTATTTATGTTCTTAGATTAAAAAACTAACAGAGTTCGTTTCTGTAGGGAAATGGTATCTGTGGAAATGTTTGTGTGACCTTTCTTCCATGTCCAATATGACCAGTGGCTGAAAGACACAACTATGTGCTGGCTCTAGAAAGCAGTGTCTGTCTGGAGACTGCTGGACTAGGGAACATCTACAGCCCAGTTTTGGACATTTATTTTGTGGCACTGCAGTTCATGAAATGCCTGCAGAAGTAATGAAGCACCATACAGACATATTCACACCTGAGAGTCTAAGAGCAAGGGGGAAAGGTCTTAAAAGCTATTAAGACTTCTAATGAGATCATATTATCCAGGATAATAAACCAAAACCGTTTAAAGTCAGCATTAAATTGGTTGTAGACAGTTGTCTTTGTATGTCATGGTCTTGACATCCTTTTATGTTTCATGGGTCAGAGTAAAGGTGCTGAATCCTAGAATTGTGTGCTAATTCATGAAACATTTCTGGTATTTGCATCTAATTAATGTCTTACCACTGTGAATGCTACTATTCCTTGTAATGGTATTTCAAAGTAGAGGAAAAGTGTTATCTGACCAGCATCTTTCCCAAGTACTTCACTGCAACTTATGTGAAAAAAAAAGGATTTCACTGTTTTATTTCATACACAAATTCAGCAGGCATAGACACATGTATTCCTCATTGCACACAATAAAAACAGCATTTAAACTGAACTAATAAAAAACAGAGAAAATATGACACAGTTTATATGAGGCTGTAAAGAAGCCTCACACCTACTATACAGTGCTGCAGTAATAATATCCACGCTTCATATACTGTGTTATAGGAAAATGTGAGTTAGTTAAAATAGCCTTTATTACCCTCAGTCAAGCCAATTTTTTCAGATCCTAAGCAGAGCATTTTCTCAAGCTTTTCTGTTGTTTCTCAGTATATTTTGATAAATAAAATTACTTGGATAGTTTCCTTTTTAAAGTGCTTAGTAGGAGAATTCAGAGTCTCAATTACAGGTCATATATATATCACAGAATCACAGAACATGCTGAGTTGGAAGGGACCCACAAGGATCATCGAGTCCACCCCTTAGCCCTGCACAGGACCATCCCCAGGAGTCACACCATGTTCCTGAGAGTATCAATTTATGTATTTTGGTCTTCCTATTTTGGTCCCTATTTTCCTTGCTAAATTTGTCTGTGTGCTCATTGTTCTTTGCATTTATTCATAAGCCCTCCCTTGCTCTCCCAGTGTGACAGGGGAATGTCCAGCAGTGGAAATGGTTCAGTTTGGTGCACTGGTATAACTGATAAAGATTTCCAGGGGTCTTCAAGCAGAAGCTCTTTAAGGTGAACTGTGTCAGTTACCATAGCATTATGTGTTTAGAACCTCCAAGCAGAGTATTCTGTCAGTTCTAATATAAGTAAAAATTGATGCAAGACTTGATGTAGCCAAGTCAGCTTGATGCCAGAACTGGATCATGTTTACACCAGATTTAATGTCATTGTATTAATGATAATTCAGTTATAGCAAAGAGAAGATAGTATAATTCTCTCAGTTACAGTGATGAAATCACAGGGCTATAACTAAGCCACACAATAGTGCACAAATATCCAAGTACCTGTATTTTCCATCATAGCATTTTGTGTAACTGTGGAATAATAAGAAAAATAATTCCATCCATTTTCAGTGTTACACCACATGGAGTGATTTATAGCTTAGCCCCTGTTCATTGTTCATCTCTGTAAGTACAAAGAAACACGGAATAATGATTCCTTGCTTTCTGAACTTCTGAAAAGTATTTCAGATGTGTATGTATTTCACTACATATATGTATATTATTTTATATGTGTTATAGTTATTTCACTTTTCCTAATCTAGCTTCGTGTGGGAGCTAATGTTTATTTTGTTCAAAAGCTTGATAAATGATTTTGGATAACAGAGTTTTGAAAATGACAGAGTGAAATTTCTGTAAGAGACTAGAACAGGGGCTGTGTATCCATGAAGAACTGAAGGAGGTCAAAATAACTCACTTCTTGGGAACATCAAGGGAAATTTCTTAGTTTCTTACCAAAAACTTAGACAGGTGAAGAACACAGAATCAAGCTGTTGTGTATGAAAATCTTATTACCTGTGTTGGTGAAATTCTCCTCCTGCAAATAATATCCAACCCATTCCATTCCCTTTCTTCTTCAGACAACCCTTGTGGCCACACGCAAGCAATTCTGGGTATGGCTTCAGAATTGCCACCAGAGCTGTGCACAAATTCACACCAACAAACACCCATGGGGGTCACCTGTGGTACACAGAGTTGGGCAGATTTGCTAAAATAATTATGTTTCTGTGAATTGTCACAGTGTAGTTTCATGGATCTGGTTTTCATACACCACAACACTTCACAATTGAGGTGCTTTTCCAAGATAGAAATTGATAGCATAATTTAATAGTTTAGCTGGAAAGAGCCTGAAGAGTGCCCGAGAGATTTGAATTAATACCTAAATCATATCTGTGGGACTGCATCCTACCCCTTCACAATAGTGCATTGTTCAGCAAGAGCAGAAGAGAGTTATAGGCATGTATGCAATCAAAAATGCTTGAACACATTTTTTTTTAAATCTTTTGTGTACAGTATCCGTAACAGTGATTATAGACAATGCAGATGTAAACTGATGCAAAGTAATGATGCCATTTAAAATGCTTCTAAATAATGAAGACTGTGAAAGACCTTGTAGAACTTTCAAATTAATTCAGAATAAAATAGCTTTGTGATACTATCATAATATCATCACAATATGAGCAGAAGTGTTCCTACTTGAATTTAAATGATTACAAAACATGAAAAAAGTAGAAGTCCAGAATTTCAGAGCCTCAGTTCCTGTTGCATAAAGTACTTTCCCCGATCAGATGAATTCCAGGGTTTCTCACTCTCCGTGTTGCCTCAAGTGAATATCATTGTTCATAAAGTCTGTCCTCAGGAGGGAACTGCAGAATTAATTTAAGCTGCTCTTGTACCATTTTAATAGTTGAGTCTTATATGAGGTGGAGTATTTACATCTTTGCACTTAAACTCCTTTTCTGAATCTGTCTTTGGAGACTTTTTTTTCCAGTTACCCTCAGCAGGGCCTCGTGCATGTCAAGCTCTGTATGGCAGCCCTGGGCATGTCCACAGAGGGATGACAGCTTTAGGCTGTCTCTGTGTTAGGGGCTCTGTACTACTGCAGAAATACTGGAATACCCTCCATGCAGTCCATGGTCCAACCAGGGTGGTTACATGAACACTTTCTGGAGGCAGTCAACTCAAGATCTACTGCTGGTAGAAACATCCCCAAGGAAAGTGTGATTTTTGTAAGTGTAGATAAGTCTTTTCTCAGAAATTTGGGGGTGTAGATCTCCATCTAGTTTCCTGTGAATTACTTAACTCTTACTGACATCTTGTTTGTAAAAATGAAGGTGGGGAAGTTTCCATCATTCTGTAGCCAACTGTTTCAGTAATGGGAGTGTCCTGTAATATTAAAATGTAACAGAGCTGGGAAACAGAATGTCTCTTTCAGAGCTCCCTTAGTTTGGGGGAATTTTATCCCATCCTCAGATGCAAGAGTGCAGCTAGAAATCACAATCAAGCCATAAATAATTCTATTATATTGTTGTTTGGTGGTGTTTACTTGGAAGGAGGTTGCTTCTTGTCCTTGCACTGGAGCAGATTTGTTCTCTGGGGCTGAAGGAGGTAAAAAATCATACATGTGCTGAAGCTGTAAAGAAAGTCAGTAGAGAATTAAGTCAGGACCCGAGGGCTTGGCTGCCTTAACTCAAAGCTCTCACCAGCTTCACAAAGTCAACATAAATACTCCCTGACTTCACTGATGTTCCATGTCCTCCCTACCCTTCACAGACTGAATTGCCACCAACTAGGATCGAAAACTTGACTTTATTTTAAGATTTTCACCATTACACCCAGTGTCAGTGTAGCTAGCAGGTGGCCTCGAGAAAAACATCACTGGAAGTTGTGGGGTGTTTTTTCCACAGCACATTTTGGTGGTACTTTAGCACAGTTTAAAATATAGTAGCAAGTGAATTTCCATCTCTTCCTCTGGAAGACTGTTTTTTTTTTTCTTTCTGGAATTTCTTTCCAGAATACTGGAAAAGGCAGATATTTGGTATCCACAGCTGATTCAAAACACAAAAAGGCAAATTCCAGCTTGGTTAGAGGGTTAGATGTATGAGGGTTAAAATTTATAATAAAGCAAACAGAAGAAGCACCTGGATGTTCTCCTCCTTGTTGCACTGAGCTGTCTCCATGTTACTCCAGGCATGAGCATGTCAAGAGAGTTCCATGGGATGCTTGGAAGTGTGGAATAGTTATAGCATAATGTTTAGGGATTTAAACAAACAGTATATTGCAACTGTATCTTTTATACTACTGTTATTTTAAATATATATCGTTAGTTAATATATTACTGTTTTTCAATATATTATGTATTATTCTAGTTTTTTTCCTTAACATGTGGATAATATAGGCCAGCTGTCCACTGGAAGTTTATAGGTTGTCTTCCAAGTGTGTATGTTCCCTAATTTTTTTCTACAAATGAGTGCAAGTGCACCTTTGGTACGTTTCTTTTCACTTGATGCACAAATCGTATAATACAACAAGCAGTTCTTAGAAGCTGGTGTTTTGAAGATTTGGTGTTTTGAAGATTTGGCTCAGTACTTGCAGATGTGTATCTGAGCATTGTGAGACTGCAGAAATGACATCAGTGAATTCCTGAGTTGAAAAGAGCAACTCTTGCATTTTACATTTTTTTACAATGCCTGTGCACAGACCAAATAGTTAAAAGACTAATGTTCTAATAATGTAAAACATTAGCAAGGTAATAGAATGTGCTCTTTCCATTCTGTCCAAAATGAAGGGAAATGCCCAGGTAAGGTCTGCTGAAGTAGATGTGGCATCTTTAAAATTATCCCTGAATTCCAATGTTTTCCTAAAGCAGGACAACTGTGCACAGTCCTTGTTTCCTCTCTTTAAGAGCACATTTCTTCAAAACAGTTTACAAAAGAAACGAACAAGCAAATGTAATCAT
Organism: Scytalopus superciliaris; assembly: GCA_013400415.1. Taxonomy (NCBI): domain Eukaryota; kingdom Metazoa; phylum Chordata; class Aves; order Passeriformes; family Rhinocryptidae; genus Scytalopus; species Scytalopus superciliaris. The sequence goes on from VXBX01008600.1 coordinate 162,118, forward strand.
TCATTCTCTTTATGTTTGATCAGTGTTATGTTATCCTTTATTAACTCTAATTGCAATAGGTAATTCTTTGCACATGTTCCTGGGCTACAGCAGAGTAAAAATAGCTCTATGACAAGATTGAACCCGGCCAATACCAAATAGCCCTATAAATTTAAATTAGTGAAAACATGACTCACCTCTAGATGGTTGCATCTTTGCTGAGTTTGCAGTGATCCAAGTAGATAATTCATGGCAACTGCTTTGCTTGGGTTTAGGAACTATGAAAATTAATGGCTCATACAAGAAATACTGATCTCCTAGGACATCCTCTCCTTTTCTCTGTGTTCTCATACACATGTAACACGCCAATCACACAGGAAGGACATTTTGCAAAATCATTTTTTTCTCTTTTTTGCTTTTCTTTTAGGCCCCAGTATGGTGGCAAATTCTGCCAAGGTTCCAGTCGGGTTTATCAGCTTTGTAATAAGCAGCCCTGTCCAGCAAACAGCCTGGACTTCCGTGCCCAGCAGTGTGCAGAGTACAACAGCAAACCTTTCCGGGGGTGGTACTACAAGTGGAAGCCGTACACCAAAGTGGAAGGTAACCATGCCCCACTGTGATGGACAGGCAGTCACAGGAAGCCCTAATTCACCCCTATTCTTTGGGCAAATATCACCCCGTGTAAGCAAACACAGATCCAGCTGGTTTGTTTGGGATGTGTTGGCTTCCTAGGAGAGCTGAATCTGGCCTCCTGTGTGACATGCAGAACTGGCTGGGGCTGTGAATTCAAATCCTTGTCCTTAGCATGACTCCCTGGCTGTTGCTACCCCCCTCTTGCATTTTATGTTACCTATTGGTTAGTCTAAAACCCAACCAAAACAATTTCCATGGATATTTCAGCATGGGAAATGTAAGCTTCCACAATAACACTACCAGAGTCTTCCTTCCTTTGGAATGTTCTCAGATTTCGAAATGTAACAGTAAGTCAACCTTTTGACTTTTCTGCTGGTATAGTCCCATGGCAAGTGGAAAAACAAACAATGTACTGGCATACATTTTTTAAAGTCATCTTTTACTAAGAGATCTTTATCAAGTTCAGGTCTCGATAACTATTTATTCTTTTTTGTGCAAGCAAGTTTATTTTTACTTTAGGCATCTTAATTTTGTGGATATTTTGAATCAGTATTCACTTTTAGCAGAGAAAACAAACATTTTCTCTAGTTTGAAAGCCCAATTTGTAGCTGTAAGTACTTGAATAAAAGTGTGTGGATTATATCACATCATAGCTTTGTTTAGCACCTCTACAAATTTGGTTTTGATGGTAATAAGTGCATAATTGAGTATATATACACATGCATGTACATACACTTCTTTATCATAGCCTGATTATATTTTCTTCAAAAGTCTGTGCATACAGTTTTGGGGATGTTTAGAAACCTGTGTCCCAACAGGCCAGTGTGAACAGAGGAAAGAAGTAATATGATTTCACAGCATGTAACAGTGGATGTTGTATAATAGGGAGAATAATGCATCTTTTTTTATAGAAATTAAGGTGGCTTACATTGGATTTAAAGGTAGGGGCTGTGTTTAGTAAAAGGAGCTTAAAATTAGGCACAATATTTGTAATTTTCCAAAGCAAGATGTCCCCACGTGACTCTGAAGTTGAAAGTGTCTATCCTTAGTCTCTTAGCTGCTTTGCAAAAGCTCCCCCAAGATATACGTTTGTAGTCCTGAAAACATGAGCTGGTTTTCAGAATTGTTACAGGTGCTTTTCCTCTCGAGAAAGGACTATTGGAAATCCAGCTGCTGATTCAAGAATGAAAAGATACTATGTGGAATCCAATTTCATGTTCCTCAAAACTTTGTTGTGTTGTTTTATTTGTTGCACTTACTATTTGTACTAAAATCCTGTATTTTACCAATTGTGGTAATATTTACAATTGTATGACTTTTTGTCTGTGCAGAATTAACCAGCCCTTTATAAGCACAACACACTGTCCATGTGTGAGAAGAAATTTGACAATGGTTGGGGACGTGTTGGAGGAAAAAATGCTTTTGTTGGGGGGAAATCTGGCCTCAGTCCTAGCTTTCAGCTGAAAATTTTCAGCTGATCATTTTACCATTTTTTACCTTTTCCAAATTTTAACTAAACTTCAAATAAAATTGTTACAATCTCCCATTTCTCCTAATAAAAATGCAATTTCAACCTGTGAAGCAGTGGAACTAAAATCAGGGCACAGCAGCAGAGCTAAGGCAACGTGCATACTCTCAGACTGGGTTTGAATTCTTGGTTCTGTGTGCAGACAAGCAAACCCACACATGCCTTTAAAACAGCATCATCTAAGCTACTCTATTTAGTTACATTTCTGCCCATCTTGGTGTCCTAAGATGTCACCATGCACAATTAATCCTTGTAGCTTGTCCTCTGGGATGCAGGAAGAAACAACAGCAAGGGTGTTTTTGTTTTTTTTTTTCTTTAAAACCATGCTGCAGGTCTGCTAATGCTTCCCTACCCTTTTTTTTTGTTTGCTTTTTCCTCAGAGGAAGACAGATGTAAATTGTACTGCACAGCTGAAGACTTTGACTTTTTCTTTGCAATGTCCAGCAAAGTGAAGGATGGAACTCTGTGTTCTCCAAATAATTATGATGTTTGTATTGATGGAATATGTGAAGTAAGATAAAATTAAGTTTCTTACAATCCTATTGTCTATCTTTTTTTAAGTGCGCAATTGACTCCTTTATGGAAAATGCAGCTGTTTCTTCACATTCCCTTATGTCTGAGTCCTTCACTTGTGCCTTTTGGTTGCAGCAAGTAGGGTGTGATCATGGACTTGGTTCCAAAGCTGTATTGGATGCTTGTGGAGTTTGTAAAGGAGATAATTCAACATGCAAGTTCTTTAAAGGCCAATACTTGATCCAGCACAAAGCTAATGGTAAGGGAAACTGTTCCACATGGTCATCAACTCATTGCTCTGCTCTATCCCCATGTAATGTATTTGACTTCTTGCTCATTTGGGCAGTGGCTGAGGGTCCAGATGTGAACTGAAAATCACAGGGAGAGTGAGAAGAGAGTTCACATTTCTCCTGTTTCTTGGTAACACAAAAGCTATGAGCATAAGTCTTGGTCAGTTAAGCATTCCTCTTGTTGCCTAAGCCACATTTTTCCTGTACGTGTGAATTTCCTCTTAAAAGAGATTTTAGTATTCAGACAAGTAAAAAAATAGCTGTCAGCAGCTCTGACTGGAATGGGACTGTAGAACATATAAAAAGCAATGCACAGCATAATGCCAAACATGACAGTATTTCCATGTCTATTTTCAAATTAAGTTGGCTGGAAGCTGTCCAGCTGGTTCAGTGGAAGATCCAGTCACTGGGTGGTGGACTTTTCTTTAGTGGAACTGTCACAGGCTTCTTGGGAAATAATCCCACTGTGCTGCACTTTCTCAGGCATAAAATGTAGGTAAGATTTCTGTACCCACAGGGGTGTTTTGAGGGTCCATTTACTGCTGATCATAAGACATGTCAATACTGCAGTAATATGGGCCAGGAAATTGTTCAGGATATAGTAACAGAGCACTGTCTGTCAGCAGGGAGATCCTGCAGTATCCCTGGCTTTGTGAAGACTCTGCACATCTCAGTGCATCTCACCTCACAGATGGAAGCAGTACCTCCCCACTGCTGTAGGGAACTACCAGGAAAACTTGGTAAAACAATCACAGTGGAGCCACCATTAGCGTGCTCTGCATTTTATTAAGGTCAACTTGCTTTTTCTCATTTTTAATCACAAAAAAAAAATAAAAATTCAGGAATGGAGATACCTCAGAGTCACTCTGACTATGGGCTGCATAACAAAGTGGGGTTAAAATCAGAGCTGGTGAAAATGGAGTAAGTTGGTGGGTCGGAACAGCTGTCCTGGTTAAACTGCAGTAATTTCAGACTGGCTCAGGACAGATAAGCCATCTCTGTCTGTATGACAGCTGCAAACACGCTGCTTGCTTCTTTCCTTCCAGACTACTACGCGGTGGTGACGGTGCCAGCCGGAGCGCGCAGTATCCAACTCCAGGAGATGCAGATCTCCACCAGCTACCTGGCAGTCCGAAACCTCAGTAAAAAGTACTATCTGACAGGGGACTGGACAATTGACTGGCCAGGAAAGTTCCCTTTTGCTGGAACAGTTTTTGATTATCAACGCTCTTTTAACCATCCAGAGAGTCTCTATGCAGCAGGACCGACTAATGAGACGCTGGTCTTTGAAGTAAGATTTCTTCTGTTTATTCTTCCCCTGATGTCTATTACAGAATTAGTAACGACAGCTGGAGCTCTGCACTGGAGCTCTCAGCAAGATTAAAGAATAGTGTTGAGTCACGATAGCATTCAGACTTAATTGTGTGGTCCTGCTGGATTGAAAGGCCTTTCACTACTTTATCAATGTCCGAAGTTTAGCAAACTGTCACAGACTCAGAGAAAAGGAAGGTGCATAAAACACACCATACAGCATCATTCCTCAGTTGCTGCAAGATGATAATAGATATCATAAATGCATCCCATACATGGTATACAATTAAACCCAATAATGTGAAAATTAAATTTAACATTGTGTCAACACTCAGTGGTAGCAGGTTCAAAAAATGCTTCGGGAACTGCAGGTGCATGGAGCTCTTTTCACATCCACCTTGGAACACAGTCAAAGTACCACACAGGTTCCTGTAGCATTTCTGTTGATTCAATTGTTTTATTATATATGTTTATGTCACAGTTAAATTTCTATCCCCTGCTTTGTCTGGCACATGTCCTGTGTTGTAACTATAGTTGGTAGAAAGGAAATTTGGTATTTTCATTGTTTGTTCCAGTTTTGCAATTTTGAAGTTGGCTGCTACTGATGCTGTTCTAAGAAAAATCTCTTCCTGCCTTGGTTTACTTAACTAGATTTCTTTTGAAATGCATCAGAGCATCTGAGGGTCCATTTCTGGCTGAATCACCAAAGTCTTTGCTCCCCATTAACTCTGTTAGTTTGCCTGCTTTGTCGGAAAGCTCCAACAGGTCTTTGGCTTTGTAGCTCAGCTGTTTTGTCTGTTTTGATGAATCCTTCCTTCCCTGTGAGAAGGGATTCAGTTCATAGTGCACCTGGGGAGCAGGTGCTGTGCCCCCTCTCCAAGGCAGCATCCTGCAGTCCTGCCTCCCATCCCGTATCCCTGTCACTGAAATCCACTCCCTGCAGCTGGAGCAGGGAGCCCAGACTGCTCCATCCCACTTCCTTACCCAGCTTGCTTCTGTTAAACCAAGAGAGAGAGCAAGCACAGTCTGTGACATGAAATATATTCTTCGAGGATTACATAAACTTCCACAAGTATTCAGTAAAGTGTTTATTTGGAATGCTGAAGAGCTTTACTGCTATTCATACTGACTGAGTAATGTACTTAAACGTGTCTTTAAGAGCCACTGAAGTCCATGGCCCATGAACACATGTTAAAGCACTTCAGGGTGAACACATGTTTTAGAATGGACAGTTTGACATGGGCTAAGGGTGTGTGTTTTCACAAATTGCAGTCATAATTCTCAATGCTTTTTAAAAACATTTCTCTCCATTGAAGAAATTTCATTTTGGGTAGGTATGTTAATAGGGATCTTCTTTAGTCCAAGGAAGAGTTTGGTCTGTAAGTTACAGACATTCTCCCCTGTCTGCAAGTCATCTCTAAAACTGCCTTACACCAAAGAAATACCCACACTTACAAATACTATGAAATGTTAAGCTGAGATTTCAGGAATCTTACTTGTCATAACACAAAGTAGATTTGAGCTGTATTATTATGGAGCTAAAGTATGAATAATAAATCTCCTGCAAGACGACTTGGCTGCATATTCTGCACATACTTTGCAGAATAAAGATTAAAGAAAAAAATTTTAATGCCAAATAACACTTCTATTTTCATCCTATGAAATTATGCTAAACAGTTTTATTAAGATGTAACATTTAACTGGAGGCTGTTTCTCCTTTCAGAGCTTATTTAAGCTTCCCTTGTATTTTTATTGAAATACCTACACCACTGGCATTGGTAGCTAGGGATTCTAATGACTGAAAATGTTACAGTTATGTATTCCCCAATTACACATATCTGTGAACTGCAGTTAAGACTTTTTCCCTTTTAATAATTCAAGCAACATTCAACAAGCTGAATTATGAAAAAAAAAATCAAAATTTTGTGTTCAGAGATCTGCATTATTTATGATTTACCAGTAACTCTGAGATGCAAAAATGCCAATGAAAACTGAAGAAATGTGCTTTGATGAGAAAATACACATCTTGCTGAATATCTGCTTGGAGCAGTAATAGTGAAACTTCAGCTATAAACACCAGAAACTGATAGAAGGCTGGAAAAAGGAGTGTTTAAGCACATTACAGTGTAGCTTTGTTTTCATTTTTATCTCATCTGTAATTTTCAAAGAATCGTACGGGAAAAGTCCTGCCAGCAATTTTTTTATTCAATTAGGTTAGTTTTTGATAAGATAAGGTTTTCCAGTGTTTGGACCTCAACTTCTTCCTGTAATCTTTAGATTTTCTTGTCTTCATTTTGTAATTAGGTTGTATTCAAATGATATTTAATACTTCTTCTCTAGATTAGGTTTGTTGATTTTTTTTCCAGAATGCTTCAGTGTGAGCCCTTGTAAAAATGCACACTGAAGGTATTGAGGACTTCAATAAATCACATGTATAAATACAGGAACTTTTATTATTCAGGTGGGCAGAAAATGTAAGGTTTTTGTAGCTGTATTTATTGCCATTCCACTCTGACTGAAAGACAGATTAGCGCAGCTTGTGCCCGTTTCATTCTGTGGTTATAATTTTGCCACACACTCGTGCGGTGACTCAAATGGCTCAGGTTTTCTACTTTGTTTCTTCAAGCAAACCAGGCTGTGTATCCAGAAAGCTCAGGTTAGGCAGGTCCTCTGAGCAACATTCCCAGGAGAGGATGGGACCAGGCAGGTCTGGCAAGTCTGTGCTCAAGGCAATCACTCCCTTTGAAATGCAGTCATTCCCCAAAATATTTTCTTGAAAGAGACATCTGAAGCACGTGTTAAAAGAGAAGGAGGAGATGCAAATAAGGAAAAAAAATAATCTTTAGATTGCCTATTGTCTTGCATACCACAAGTTCAGCCTTGCAGTTCTATAAAATGTCTTGTATTTATATTTTCTTGGACAGCATGTTCCAGTGTATCTGCTTTTCTATCAGGCTTTTCAATAGTTCAGCTGAGCACGTATCATTTATTCAGACTCTGAAGTCCTCAATGCTATTCAAAAATGGGTGAGACAAGAAAAAGACCTATAAAGTGCTTTTCTTGCATATTCTAGAATTTCACACACACAAAAACCCCCACACATATATATGTTTATATATATTAAATGTATATAATTATGGAAATAGGTCATACCAGAAAAGACAAAGGACAGTGAATCTGTAATTTAACTGGGTTGTGGGAGAAAAAAATATAAATTACAGTGGCCAAATATTTTCAGTAGAGGAGGAGGAGAACTTTGTGAGGTGAATGTGGAATGAAATATGTATGACTAGTATTTCCCACAACTACTGGAAGGGTAAATTTTAGGATTCATCAGAATCCTTTCTGGATTGTTCAGGAATTCATTTCACACGTGGAAGGAAGGGGAAAATGATGTCCTTCAGAACTGGTGTATCAGTGCCCCTCTGATGTTAATATTATTGATGTTTTGGTTATTTGTGGGTATTTATAAACAAATAACAGCTGAAATGAAAAATATTCCTGGATTCAGAAGGCAGTTCCTGAAATGGCCCAATTCAGATTATATGAAATAATAGTCAGTAGTCAGAGCGGTAGAAATCTGATAGTTAGATGCTAATCTAGGATGAGAAATGGATACCAGGTTTTTAAAATATAGTTTCCATAGCATATTTATCTCATCTTAAATAGAAACATGCTGGATGATTTTTTTAATGTGCTTTAATATATTCAGCTCATTTATCTGTAATTTGTTTTTAGGTAATCCAAGGTCAGCACTTTCAATTTAAAGACCTTGTCACTGTTTTTCTGTTAACAGAAAAATATTTAACTTGAGGAGAAGCAATCAGTATATTTATCGTTCATTTATGGAGCTTTGCAGACAAGGGCTGCTGGAAATCCTTGGGAGAGGAGGCTGCCAGAGCCCAAGGGACGTGGCCATCACAGGGCTCTGTCACTGCACAACTCATATGGGGCTCACTTGTGACATCCACTCGGGGAAATATTCACCCTCCACAACTCACTCAAATCCTGGGACAGGTTCTGAAAGAGCAAAAGAAATTGAACTATTGTGTGGGCATTAAAAAACCTGCACGGCCTGGGATTGATGAACTAACTGAAAAACACAGGAGTTTTATGATTTGGCAGTCCGTTCGATCAATAAACAGAGGAAGAATTGACTGATTTGAGAAGTCAGATACGATTTGAGAAAGCACTGGACAGTTTTCCAGGATCAGTATCCACACTGAAGTTGACCTCAATCTTGGTGAAACATTGAATCAAGAAATTGTGAAATCTTTGGGAAAAAAAGAGAGTTTATTTTGACACCAATAAGTAACAGATGGAAAGGATGCTTTGTAAAGAGGCAGACGGCCATGGGAACAGAAGGTGAATGGAGCTTCAAGGCAGGAATATGTCTAATTAAATCCAGTAAATCACTTCCTCTTCATCAATAGGGGAAAACAGGAGAAAGGGGGCCAGGTGGAATGGCTTTACTGATGATGTAGCTGCCACTGGGAGAAAGCCAAGTTGCAGTTATAAAGGATTACATTTATTATTAGCTACTAGATGATAAATTTGTACTGATTTCCCCTAAAGAGAAAGTAGGCTAAAGAGAACTAAGATGTGCTTATAAGATACAGATGTTGATTCAATACAATGGATAAAAGGGTTCTCCTGTAGTGCGGAGAGATTAGCTGGACAGTGTCCCTGAAGGTTGTACATTTAGCATGTGAACAGTGAAAAAATGGAGACACTGTAACAACGGAAGATAAATTTGAAACAGCTGAAGTAGAAATGAGATCATATAGGACCTTTCGAGGATGCTTTTTTTTTTTTTCTCCTTTCAATGACCTTAGTGGACTTTCTTGAAAAACAGTAGTTTTTCATAAGCTTTTAGTTAGGATTGTGTTTAAAGTTACTTTAGAAATATTGAAGAGATAAAACCCCTTTTGTTTTAAGGATTGGCTTAAGTACTCAATGGGTAATTCTTCCTTTACCACTTTCCAAACAGGTGTTCTCTCACTTTCCTTTGAAGCCCTGGTGTTAGCCACTGTCAAGGATCCCATCCAGTAACTGCCCATTCAAGACACTGGTCCTGTTTTAAAACTTGTTTTAGACAGTTTTCCACCAGCACCATATGCTGCATGTATAGATTTATCCTGCTGAAACCAGAGTAAATTCAATGGAATTAATCTTGATTGAACAGATAAAGTGAAATCTGGCTTAGCATGTTGGATGTTACAGTATTTATTGAACAGCATGTATGTCCACAGTGGATGAAAACTGCAGGTCTCACGCAGAGCACAGCCAGGCACTTGTCTTCCACTCAACCTTCCCCATCTGCCCTCCTGCAGATAGATTAACTTTGCTACATCCCCCTAAAGAAATCATCAAAGACTTCCAAAGCAGTGGAAGTGCTTTGAGTGACTTCCAAAGAGTGACCCAGGAAGTGTAGATGCAATTTGAAGACACAGATCAAAGCTCCCGTGCATGCTGGGGTGCAAAGTTTGTTCCTTGGGCACATGCAGAAGGTGTGCAGATGAAAACACTCCTTCACCTGGCTTTTTTCTCTGTGCTCAAGTTCACTCTGTAAGTGATTTGTAAGTGTTTGTCCTCCACAGACATAATGAGCTTCTTTCAGCTTGTTACAAGCCAGGCATTAGGATGCTTTCCTCATACATTGGGCAAAATATTGTGGAACAAAGAGGAGTTCAGCTTGTGTAAATGAATCTCTCTTAATTCACTGTGCTGCAAGTAACTTCACATACACATCTTACAATAAAAAAAACCTGAGAAGCACCAACTCAATGCTAGCAAAGCAGTGTTGGTAGTCTCTTTAAAAATCTGACTGCAAAGTAGAACATTGTACTGGAGACTTAGGATGGCCATGGGAAAAAAGTAAAATCTCAAACAAAGGAGCAGATGCACAGCTAGTTTAGAGAATTTATTGGTTTAGCTCTCACATCAAAATTAGCAGCAAAAGGAAAAGGTTCTTTACTCAGGAGAGTTCAATTTATCCATTGTTTTAACATTTTGTGCCCTAAGCAAAAGCCACAGTTCTTTTTCTCCGGGATAGATCCGGCAGATTCCAGCCGGAGAGCCTGTGGTTTTCGAACTCAAGAAGCTGTAAATTTTATAACTCTGCGCCCTGCGGTCAGAGCTGCTGAGTGTTGTGTCTGAAGTCAGGTGGTTGGTGTGTTAAAGGTAGACATTAAACAGTTCTATTGAGGAACTGGAAATGTTTAAGGAGGTTGTTTGCCAGCTGTAAATTTGGGAGCAAATGCCAGTTGGCTGAAAAGATGCTGGAATGCGTCCAGTTAAGTAGACTAGCACTGGAGGTCTTTCCAAATTTGTAGGTCTGATAACTTGGCTGAATATGCAGACTTCAGTTATTGGGTTGTTAAGAAAGGGCTTTATAATGAATGTTTGAAAATACGATAGAAAAGTTTTTATATGCTCGTTACTTTGGCAAAATTGCAACTTTGCAATAGTATTGCATTCCTGATGGAAACACGGTTGAACATTATACATGGTATACTATTTTTCAGCTGAGTGCCAGGGGCTTTAAAGCATATGGTTTTTGCCTGGCAATATTTTGTTTCCAATACTATTCCATAGTTTGATTTTGCCATTTTCCTGTGAAGCTGGGATGATAGAGGAGGAAAGACACCTGACTGTGATGCAGCTCTTGGTTGGTAAACATTCCCTCTTGCAGTCTGCTGGGTGGGAAGGGGCTCCAGCTTTGGCTGCCAGCCAGGAAACAGAGAGGAAGTTCCCTTCACCTGCCTATTATAATTGTGGCTATTTCCCAATGTGCAAGGAGGGGATGTAGCCCAAGGTCTTAAAATGTATATGGCCCAACTTGCCTGGTGTGCAGATTTACCCCCCGGGCACTCACCCAGCTGGAGGCTGCGAGTTCCTTACACCATTGTGTGGTTGTTCTCTGAAGTGATAGATACTGATGTGTCTTGTTCTGACTCGTCCAAGATCATTTCCTCTTCATTCCTTACACTCTGTTGAAGCACCAGGAGAATATTGTTTTAACAGGAATAAAACTGTTTGCTAGTTTTACCTTCTCATCCTCCCTCTTTCCTGTTCTGAACTCTGTGTTCAGGATGCTTTTGTTCTGTTCCTTGCCTCTACTGTCACAAAATAATGAGCACTTTCAGAAGACGAATGTTCAGTCTAATACTTCAAGATAGTTTTATTAGAAAGGTTTTAAACTTTACTGGTTTTTTGGCCACTGACACAGCACAGTTTTATGACAGTTGTCAGAGTGAAATGAGACGAGGACTAACCCTTACACAAGGTTTTGTGGTATGGACAAAAACTCCTCCTCTTTTGACACTACTTATTAAAAGGCCAGACAGAATTTCAGTCTCTGCACTTGAAAGAACACAGAGCACCTACTGAAATGGGAGAAAGTGTTTCTGGCTGCTTAAGATGCTGAGATCTGTGCTAATACCTTGGACTCGTAGGACCTTCGGATGAGTAAAAGCAAACTGAAACATTTTGAGGTCTGGTCTGTAAGAAGAACCAGGGAAGGAATTGTTTTAATTGAAGATTAGTTTTCCAGGGCTCAATTCTGACCAGAGTTAACCTCCCCCATTTTTTTCTAAAGCACACATTCTGAAACGTTACACTTTAGATATTTGTCTCTGTTTGTCCTTGAGAGAAGAACAGTAGAGTGAACAGGTTATTGCAACCTGTTTTACCTGGAAACTCTAATGCCCATGGACTTGGGGTTCAAAACTCAAAATGGAACAGCTATTTTACCAGAGTTGGACTTTCTGCTATCAACAGTCTGATAGATTTTTAAAATTAAAAATTCATATAGAAGAGATGTTTTCCTCCACTTAAGGGGCTGCTAAATCTTATAAAACATTTACATCAGATAGTGATGAATAGACAAGGAAAAAAGAAAAGTCCTGAAAAAAGTTACATTTGAGAATGGTTTGAATAGAGTACAGAAATAGGGCACAGAACCACACATGGAGAAATGAGCCCAAAGTAAAATACAGGAGCTTCATGATGTGCTCATTAGTGAGCACCGTGTGCTGGGAGCACTGAACGTGGTAGAGGGTTTCTGGGAAGCCAGTCAGAGATCCAGAGATTTGGGTGCATCCCTGCAGGGCACTGAGAAGTGGCACAGCAGTCTCAATTGTAATTTTTCCTCATTTCAGAGTGTTCGATTTTAGTCCTGTTCTTGTAAAATAGTTGTGAGAAATACTTGCATCTGTGACTCACCTCTAAAGCAGATCTCACTGTGCCATTTCTACCAAGAATTTTTAGTTAAAGAACTCATTAACTACTCTCAGATCTGTTTCTTCCATAATCTCATAGTGTTCTAAGGTGCTCGTGAATTAAGCTTGGATGGGGGAGATGAAAATATTCACATGAAATAGTTCCATTTACCTGTGTTTGAAGGAGCTTCTGATCTGAATCCTCCCATGAGAAGGCACATACTCTCCAGTTCTTTAGGAAGTATTTTGCCTTTTGCAGCCTTAATTGCTGTATTCTCAGTCTGGATCATTATTGAGGTTCCCTGACTGAAATAAAATCTTTGGCTACTGAGACTGGAAAATGCAGCATCCATTTTTCTTTCTTCTGGAAAAGTAAACAGCGTGCAGTCCAGATATCCTTCATGCATTCAACATTATTAGGCTGGAAGTCATGTAAATTTGGTCTGAATTTTCAATGTCATGGGTAATTTCTGTTTTCCAATAGGCACATTTTCAGAATACTTGGTTGCTTTTCAAAATGTTGTTATACTCCTTAGTCTTAAACACCATAAAGCAACTTTGTTGGTATTTTATGAAATCAGTCTATGCAGAGATCAGTTCTACTTACATGGAATGCTTAAATGCTCAGGTCAGACATCATGTGAATTTACTTGATAGTTTATTAATGTTTTGAATGGCAGTCATTAATAGACTTAAATTGTACTTGAAATGCTAATGCTTATCAAAAAGCATATTTAGGAACTGAGTGTAACTGCACCTGCTCTTTATATTACTGTGACAAGATCCATATTGATGAAGAACTGAAATTTATTAGAGCTCAGTAACTAAACTCTTGCACTGTTTCTATTAAGTATGAATATAAATGCACTTTGCTGCCAAAAAGTTTCTAAAATAAATGTTGTTAAGTAGAAATTTCTCCCCAAATTTAAGTATGTGTCAGATGTTCAAGCATCTTGCATTGATTATAATTCAGTCTTGAAATGAATACAGTGAATTTTAGAAAGTTGCCTGCTTGAATACTGCCATATAATTCACCACTAAAATAGTACACCCCCGAGAGCTGGGCTGCCTCAGTTAAATGACAAAGATTGTTATTACAGTCAGTAATCACACTTTCTGTAAATTTTCTAACACATTATGCTAAAATCGTGAAGTAAAAGACTTTTCCAATCCTTTTTCCTCTGTAGACACCCAAGGACAGGTTCTCTCCTTGACTGAAGCTTTATCAGCTTCAATCATCACAAGAAAAATATCAGCTGAGGGTCTTCCAAACAAAATGTATCACCAATCTGCAGAGAAAAGAGCTTTTTTTTTCCCAAAAAAACTTGTTTTATACCCTCAAACCATCTCCCATCACCTCTGCTCCCAATCCCACACAGCTTCACTACTGCTTTGCTTCTTCTAGTAAAGGGTTTCAGTCCTGCTTAGCAGGCACAGGCTTCTGCCTGCTCAGAAGGCATTGTGGAAGGGTCAGCCTGGACCAAAAGAGAGGAAACATCTCCCACCCCAAATCCCGAATCCATCCCCTGCAGTGCCCCAGATAAACTCCATCCAGCCCCTGCCAGTGGGTTCCCAGTGAGTGCAAGACCAGCCTGGTCAGGGCCAGGAGCAGGAGCAGAGCACCGAGAGCTGCACCGGGGCAGCACAGATACTGCAGTGCCAAAAGTCTTGGGTGATATTCCAGGTCTGCTGAAGGCATTTGTGCTTCACCAACCCAGTCAGATGCCCCCTGGTCTACAGGAGCACTCTGTGCTTCTGCACTCCTCTGTTACCTGCAGGTGTTAGTCCAAGCAATACTTTGCTATCTAGGAATTGCTTTGATGGTTTTTCCTTTGGGTCTCCTGAAAATCCTTTCACAAGCATAGTGTGTATACATATACTACATCATGCTTAGTT
>VXBX01008600.1:176506-189776 GCA_013400415.1 Scytalopus superciliaris
CGAATTAAAAAAACCTTTTTTTTTTTTTTTTTTTTTTTTTTTTTTTTTTTTTTTTAAAATAAACCCCAAATACCCCTTTGTAGATCCTGTTACAAGGCAAAAATCCTGGGATTGCTTGGGAATACACATTTGCCAAAACCAACACAGAAAACAAGACATCTGTCAGAAAACACAGCTACTCCTGGGTGACGGTGCAGTCTGAGTGCTCAGCTACCTGTGGTGGTGGTAGGTAACCTGCCAATTGCTAAGCCTCTTCTTTTTCAGTTTTTAAAAGCATCTCAAACTTTTCATCTGCCTTTAATTTTGCAAATGTGTATTGGTACATGCAGGGGGTTACACTGAACACCTCGTCCTTGTTTTTTCACCTGACAATTCAGAACATAGATAAAGTACCTTTGTACTTCCTTTATAGTTAAAAAAATAATAAAAAAAGATCCATGCCAGTGTCAATTCATGTCACTATGACTCAAGTCTTTTTTGTTTGGGTCAATCCATATCAATATGATACCTTGCTATTGAAATAATGTGGGAATTAAATATGTGCCTTGATGTTGTAATTTGAGAATATTGAAAGGTACTGAATTGATGTAAATTAGGTAAAATCAGGAAAGAGAGCAACTGAAGATTAAAATATTATCAAGACCTTCACTGAAAGTTGCACCAAATCTTCTCACTGTTTAATTACCACTATTTTAACTCTGCCAGGTCAAAGTCTGAAATTCCATATAATCTAAGAATTTCTTATTCCTATATTCCTATTGCTTTGCACAGATCATGTGTTTGTTTTTCTAAATCCTGGATGTGCTGTCAGTGAAAGTAATTCTGGGGTGTAATGAAAGCAGAAATCTGGCATGTGGGAAGTCTTTAGTATGAAAGGATAGGAGTGGGTAATGAAGGAAATGCCATGTTGTGCTCCTGTATTGGCAAAATAGTCCATCCAGGTGAAATTAAGGAACATCTTGTTGTCAGACTTTGCAACATCTCAGTAAACAGTTCATTGAAGAAAGACCCACCAGGAGCACTGCGGCCATAAAATATGACGGCTGTATTTTCTTCCTTTCCTTTAAAAGGTTGCAGCATGGATATAAAGTTGATGGAAACAACCGTGTTTCCAAATTTGACCTGCTGTGCCAAATGAACCGTGTGTGAGGTGAATGATAGATCACAGTTAAATCTAGAGAATCACTTCATCTCTTAAGGCATTTTCAGTGTTCTCTGTAACCTGTCCTGATGCTGACACTAGATTGAGATTAGGTACAGGGACCTGCAAGATTGTGGAGCCTGTAAAGATATACTGTAAAGCATTTGCAGAATGTTTATTTGCAGTTTGCAAGTGCATGAGGAGGGCTCTAAGCAAGCACTGCTAGTGTCTGCAGGGAATTAGGACTGGAAGAATTGCTAATTTTTGCTGGGGGAAGATACTGCAAATATGCTGCTTATAACTAAAATGTTTCATCTGATTGCAGTAATACCTGTGCTGCAGAGAAGGAAATCAATGTTAAAAACATGATGCTGGATAGAACCTGACTTTATTTAGTTCAACTCAGTGGAGTTGTACCAAGGATGAGCTTGGACATCTTTTATTAAAATTGTTCCCTACTACTATTTCTTTTGTATTTTGAATAAATGTTTATTATAGTGTAATCTGTTCTAATACCTCCATAGGACACATTACAGCAAAAGCAATTTGTTTAGAAGATCATCGTGTGCAAGTCAACACCTCCCTGTGCGGCCCAAGGATGAAGCCTTTGACTGAAACAAAGCTTTGCAACACCAGTCCCTGCCCAGCATAGTAAGTCCTCTGTGTTTTTGTACCTGCTCGCTGTGCCTGAGTGTGCCACAGAGGAATTCCTCTCCAGCAGGCACATGGAATTGTTTCCCTGCAAGGCGAACCCCTTTGTGTGCCGTAACGTGAATTGTTTAAAGATGTGAGTGGCGTGGCTGCTGCCCAAGGACAACAGTGTCGGTGTGTCTGATGTGTGAGCAGGGCTTGCTGGGGGCCCTGAGCTCCGTCACCGTGCTGGGGTGAGCTCTGTGACACGGAGCAAATCCAGCTTCTCACAGGCCTCTTCTGCCACCTCTACTCATCTTGAATCACTGAGCCCATTTCCTGAGTAAAGTGCTACTCCCTGTGTGCAAGCTTTGGCCCCACGACTCACATTGCGCATATTAGATTAGGTTAAAAGAGTCTTGGGAAGTGTAATTAGTGATTTTTGGACAAAATGCCCCATGGAGGATCGTGATACCGAGAAGAGAACTATGTAAACCAAACAAATTGTCAGCAGTGCTCCTGGTGCCCACAGAAATAAATATGAAGCCATTGCCTATGTGAGCAACCCTATTTTCTAAAAGATGTAAGAAAGGTGAGATGCAAAGCAAGACACTGACATGTAGATAAGCACTTAGAATCCAGCTGGTCTAAATCAATTTAAAAACCAAGGGAGTTACACTGATTTATAGTAGCTGTAATAGAGGGGTCCTTTTGAAAAAAAAAACACGTTGTGTGCTCATATAATTAAACACAGTATTATATGGCTTAGAACATAAATAGGAAGATTGGGATATAAATGGCCATCTTTCTTCTGCTTTTTTTTCCCACTTTTGGATTCCTGACTTTGCAACCTTTGCATTATTTTAATTGTATAGTAAAGATCAGAAAAGCTGTGCTATGTCGGACAAGACATTTGGGCTCCAGAACAGGAGATTGTCTAAAGTGGTATGTTGAAAAAATTGAGTGTTTCAGTCAGTGGGAAATAAATACACTTGAAGATGCCTTGAAGCAGAAGAAATGGAGGAAGGGTCTAGACCTGGTGTCATCTGCTGGTTTTACTCTCTGGTGATAAAAGCAATGGGGCAGTAAAAGCAGTTGGCTAAGCCCATGCTTCATAAAATAACATATTTAATGAAGTTTAATAGGAAGCATTCCTCGTCTCCCCCAGAGGAGGATGATGGGGCAAAGCAAAAAGATGCATATGCTCTGCAGTGACTTTGTTTTTACTTAAAAATCCATACTTAGCAATATGTTGAACATACTAAAAAATAGTCCAGTAATAGTTTGGAATTTCCTGCAAAATTTAATGATTACAGCAGAGTACACAAAATCCAAATGGCAAATTATACACTCTGACCACAAAACGATAGAGATAAGGTTTAAATAATGGTAACATGTGACATGAGAGCCCCATGTTCCTGCTTCAGCAGTTTCTTTACATTGCGTTTAGCCACATGATTGTCTCAATACCAATTTTAAGTAATCTTTGTAGCCAAACACAATCTTTTCATATGCAACTTATCTTCTGCCAGAACTATTTTTATCCAATGAACTCAGTATTGTGCATGCAGAAATGTATTGTCTGTGATGTCCCCAGGAGTCTATTTAAGCTCTTTCTGCTTACCTTTGTTTTGATGTGCTATAAATCTCCACCCAATTCAAATTAATTTGTATTGACCACACACACAATTTCCATTTCTATTAACCTGAGATCCTGATGTACTTTGAACATCCACTCATACATCTATCACTCCCAATGCTCAATATCCATTTTGACACCCAGTGCAATGTTTTCATGCTGGAATTGCAGCTATTCTATAATTTACTACCTTAAAACACAATTAATGACTTGAACTCTAAAGAGAGTACAAAAAGAAAAGATGTAAAAGCCCCAGGCGACTCTAGGGAAAAACAGTTCAACACACTAATTAATTATTCTTAAAATCCTTAGGATATATTAAGGCATGGGGGATCTACATGTAGGCCCATGCCTTAAATTAACACTTTGCCATTCAGCTGAGTGAAACTATGCCAGAATGCCTGTGCTGAGGAATCTGCCCAGAAAGTCACAGCATGTAATATTTCCCATAAACCTGAGACTGCCAACAGAAAAAAAAATGTAGGATTAATAAAGAGCGTGGAAGAATGCTTAATAGCCAGCAAATAAAGCAAACCCAAAACCAGCAGGCAGAACAGGCAAGGGAAGGAGGTGACTAACAGATGAGATACAAGTGTGTCAGTTTTGGGACATAAAAGAGGCTCCAGACTTATAAAGGTCAGTGAGGAATAATTGCTGCATAAGAACAAAGGCTTATTAGTCTGAGTGGGACCAAACTACTGTCCCAACAGTAAGAACACAGAAAGGCACCAGTGCTGCACTCTGTTGTTGTTGGATTTCAGAGCTGCCAAATCTGGTCATAATTATTTAGTTATTTGAGCTAATGAAAGATACTCTTGGATCACAGCCCAGATAATCTTGGAAAATGGCAGTTTACTAGAGGACATTAAAGTAGGTTTACTGCCATCTCCTCCATGAAGAAGGGAACTTTCTGGGCAGTTATGGTGAATAAACTCTTAAAATGAACACTTTTGGTTGGTCTACCAGTCACGGTTGTCAGAAACTTCAAGGCAAACTAATTAAAACTTGTAAAATGGATTAAAACTATTTTCCCAGAATTTTGTAGTGCAGTGGTCCAAATGTTTATAAATCAGGCAAAAAGGAAACTTCTGATGTGTTCTGGAATTACATAACTACTGACTCTTCACATTAATATTTCTTTGTCCTTAAATTAGTGCCTTTTTTATTTCCCACTACTTTTGGCAGTTACTGAAGTTTCTAGACTCTGAGAGCTGGGATTTCTTCTATTCCCAGAGGGATTTTTCAAAAATAGGCTTTTAATGCATTTTTTTACAAATTAAAATTAGCTTTGTTTTCAGGCAGATATGTGCAGACAGGCAAGTGGGATGCTGCACATCTTTCACACAGGAGGAAGAGAAGCTTTCTTGTCATTAAAACTGTATTTAAGCAGCTGTTCCAGTGGTCACAGTGCTGTGAGAAGCTGTGGAAGCAAGATAGGCCAAATGGTCAGATTTGAGGCCTTTTCTGTGAAATAAATTATTAAAAATTTGTAAAACTTTTCTCAAATCCTCAGTTTAATTTCAGTGCTGGGTCTTTGAATAAGAGTTCTCAATGAGTAATGATCTAGTCATTCATAATTCCCTCTGTTTCTTCACTTCTGTTTTCCTATCTGGCTGTTATTTATGGCCTTACATTGGAAGCCTTCGAGGACAAAGACACTTGGTTGAATGTTTCCCAAGTGTTCCACAACGGCTGGGGACCCACTCAGGGCTTCAAGAATAGAAATACCGAGCAGTTCTTGGCACTTCAGAACTGAACTTACCCCAAACAACTGGCAGTGACTCCTCAGACTTTGTGTCACTTCAGGGACATGACGTGTAACTGCAGCATGTCTGTGCCTTCAGCACAGATTTGCCCAACAGCTTGTGCTGGTTAAATTTCCTGTTTTATTTAGATTCTACATTGTCTGTCTGCCAAATTTATTAGTCTGAGGACATTGAAATCATTGAGCCACAGAATCACAAAATGGTTTGGGTTGGGAGGGACCTTAAAGCTCATCTTGTTCCATGCCCCGCCATGGGCAGGGACACCTCCCACCAGCCCAGGTTGCTCCAAGCCCTGTCCAACCTGGCCTTGGACACATCCAGGGATGGAGCAGCCACAGCTTCTCTGGGCAACCTGTGCCAGGGCCTGCCCACCCTCACAGGGAGGAATTCCTTCCTAATAGCCAATCTAAATGTGCTCTCCTTCAGCTCAAAGCCATTCTCCCTTATCCTCGGGCATGTCTTTGTCCAAAGTCCGTCTCCCTCTTTCATGTAGGCTCCCTTTGGGCACTCAGATGCCACAATTAGGTCACCCCAGAGCCTTCTCTTTTCCAGGCTGAACAACACTAACTCTCCTAGCCTTTCAGAACCTTTTCAAACCCTGAAGACACTAGTGACAGCACTGTTGCTTTTAGCAAGCAAATTCTTTTTGGTCAGTATAGGCCAGTAAGGTTTGACAGACTTACCCCTGGCCATTCACATTTGCCACCCTGTGTGAGTGTATCTAAGCACAAACATGGTAGGTATGTGCTCAGCTAAACTGGCCCATATTTTCCCTTCCATGCCAACTTTTCCTTCTATCAGTTTAGGTGAATCTTTCTCCCCCATTCTCTCTTCTGAGAGAGATGTAAAAAGCAAAAGCGATACAACAAAGGGCAAAATGTTCTAATAATCTTATCTCTTTACAGAACTCTCTCCACCTATTTGGCTTCTTCCTTTGGCCTCAGTCTGTTATTCTATGTCTTTTAAGCAGCTGCAGTGACAAAGGTGATCATCCTATCACTTCTTTAGAAAACATTTTTCTTTTCCTGTGTGAGAGAGATGTTTTTAATAAACAGCACAGATGGGGTTAAAAAGGAATGGTGATTTGTTAACCAGACCTTTATATCTTCTGAATACTCCACCAGCCTCAATGGCAGTGTCAGTCCCCATGGAATTCCAGATTCCAAGTAAAATTCATAGGCAAGCTGGTTCTAGTAGATGAGAACTGTAAATAAGCAATACTTGTTTTTCTAGTTGTGTGACTTATATTTCATCCCTAGCAAAACGTTTTCCGTGCTTTGAAGACAGATTATGTAACTACAGCTCTCTGATTGCTTGAACAGATACCAGTAGATCAGGAGATCGGCTGAGCAGGATCCCTGAAGGGTTCACATTTGATAGGGGGCTCAGATGTATTGATTTTATAAAGCTGATTGCACTCCTGTGTTTCTAACATACCTTTCCTCCTTTAAGCTGGTCAGCAGGTGAATGGAGCACATGCAGCAAGTCTTGTGGAGGAGGGCAGCAAAGTCGTCTCGTTCAGTGCGTCCAGAAAAGGGCTTTCCAAAGAGAGGAGGTCGTGGCCCATTCCCTGTGTCCTGTCAGCACCCCAGCACAGGTGCAGATGTGCAATAGTCAGGACTGCCCACCCGAATGGAGCCCTGGCCCCTGGTCTCAGGTAATTTGGAGAAAAACTTGCATTTTAGTCTGCTGATGTAAAGAAAATATTGCAAAAAACTCTCCTCAGAAAGAATAGTGCAACCTTTGTGGGGATCAGTGTTTTGCAAGTGGTTTCATTCATGGGGAGAAAATGTAAACCATGTATGTATAAACATGTAAACTAAATATGCATTGCAAGCACCCTTCAGCAGTGCTCAGACAGGAGGGCTTGCCAGAAGCAGACAGGTGGTGTTCTTTAAGATACACACAAAGAGATGGATAATTCTTCCTGGTTTCATAACTTAAGGCTCTATGAATTCTTCAAGCCATTTACCCCTCTGACATTATTTCCCAAGCAACATTAAGTTCTCTCAAAGATGACAGGGGCAGTCAAGGAGTGAAGAAATATTTGGGTTAGAGTTGCACACATGTATATGGATTTTTAGTTGATAAATTTGATAAATTTACATGTTCAGTAATTACTTCTGTACTTCGTTAGAGCAGCTGCTCTGCTGCAAGCAGTGCTGCTGCAGGTATTGCCATGAGGGGCACGAGGCCCATGGGCAGATTCCTGTGTGTACACACCCTGCTTTACACACCTGCAGGGTGTCTGACATAGAACCACCTGAGCTAAAACACATACACACACACGCTCAAAACTCAGCCTTGCTCCATCTTTCACTGCTAGTGATGCTGTTGTGTTAATGTAAGGATAAGTGAAAAGATCTGGGATTTAAGAGAGAACTGGCAGTACACATATCAAAAGGAGCCACATTAATTTTATTTTTCCATCTTCATTGAGTGAGATTCGAGATGGATTTGAATTTACTGAAAAAATTATTGCTTAAGTGTTCTGTTCTTGGTACTGTTACTCTTTAGGTGTTCAAGAACACCTTGACCTCAACATTCTCAGCGGAGAAGCACGAAGTGCTTCTCCAGGGAAGTGCCCTGGAATGTACTGTGACAAACAAGTAACTACTCAGGAGTGCATCCTAGCAAAGTTTTAACACTCAAAAAGGAACTTCTTCTTCCCAGTGTGTCTGAAGGAAACCTGAGTGTGGCAGGAGATTATAAAAACCAGATCTTCAAACACATTAACACTTTCAAACTTTCCTTCCTCTGAAAAGAATAAATAAATAAATAAATAAATAAGGCAATTGAGAAAAATCCTTTTTTCTCTTCTGTAAGAGGTGCAAAATTCAAGCTGAGATTCCACTATCCCAGGTTGCTCCAAGCCCCGTCCAACCTGGCCTTGGACACTCCCAGGGATGGGGCAGCCACAGCTGCTCTGGGCAACCTGTGCCAGGGCCTGCCCACCCTCCCAGGGAGAAATTTCTTCCTAATATCTAATCTAAACCCAGCACCTCTACACAAATCAGTGTAATTTTAAATAAAAAGAGTTTTTTGTTTGTTTGGGGAAGGATTAAACCCACAGATTTTCAGCATGCACATATTCCTGTTACATCCTCAACACAAACGTACTTTCATGAAATCTTTTAAAAACACTTCTAATTAGAGACAAGTAGTGATTCTACCTTGGAACATGCCCCATAATTATTAGCAGAAAGAAGAATAATTAGAAGAGGCTGCAAGAAGGTAGGAAGCTGGCAGCCTTATTTCAGGGCTGCTTATTTCTTCATTTCATCAGAAATTGCTCTTTCAGGCATTTTGTTGTACTCTAAGGCAGTGAAAACTACAGACTGTCTGTGCCACTGAACCACAGTTCAGCAATGCTTATTTATTCACTGGTGACTTGTCCTATGCTGAAGTTGGCAATTAAAATATCTTTGGTCAAGCTTCTTAACCATTGTCTGTATCAGATTCTGTCTTGTGGTGAGATTCACTTGGTGAAGGAGTTATGTATTGATTCCCTGGGTGGTTTTCTCTGCCTCCATCTCATCCCCCTAGGCAAGGGTGAGGACAAAATAAATAGCTGAGAGCATCTTGCCATGGGAGATTCTGCCATAGGAGGTTAGGACCAGCTTTCAACTATGCTGAGCAGGGAGTAAAGCATTTTGCTCACAAAAGCATTTTGCTCCCAAGTCCAGCTTTCCTCATCTGCAGAAAAGAGATATTACTTATCTGTCCTACGTGGAGGCTGTGAGAGTTCACAGCTTCCATTAAGAGAACACTTAGTGCAGTGCTTTAGAAGTGACATACAGATGTTACTGGTACTTACACAATAGAATTTGAAGTTTGCTTGTATATAATGGCAGCTACACAGCATGTTAGCCATGACTTCTGTGCTCTGCTGTAACATACAGACAATGCCAATTTCCATTTCCTCTAGTTCAAATAAATGTTTCTTTCCATCACAGTGCTCCAAGACTTGTGGGAGAGGTATTAAGAAACGAGATGTCTACTGCAAAAGTACTGGTTCTCCCAAGGTGAAAATCTTGCCTGAAAGTATGTGCAGCAGAGACCACAGACCTGAGTCCCAGCAGACCTGTGTGCTAGGACGCTGTCCCAAAAATGACCGGCTCCAGTGGGTGATTTCTTCCTGGAGTGAGGTAAAGTGGCTCAGTGCCTGCCTTTGCTGCTCTTGGAAGTGCTGACTCAGGGACACACACAAACCATGGGGAGGGAGGAAAGAAAGCTGAGCTGTCATTTGAAAATCAGGTGTTCCAGGCAGGCCACTATAAAACACAGATGTAGTGAGATGTACCCTGCTGTCTTTGTTATTCAGGACTTTAACTGACTTGGATTCATATTTCAGTTTTCCCATTTATGGAGCATGGTCTTTTGTGAGTTTAGTTCTGTAATGCTTTTATAATGCACACTTTGGGTTCTCTTGCACATTCCCCTTTATCTGAACATGTTTCTGTAGATGTAAGAGGTGTGCTTTGCCTCTGCAGTGCTCAGCCTCCTGCGGCCCAGGCGTGCAGAGACGAGAACTCAAATGTGGGGAGAAAAGTATCCACGGGAAACTGATCACCTTCCCTCAGAGACGATGCAGAAACATCAAGAAACCAAACACCAACCTGGAAGAAGCTTGTAACAAGGGAGCCTGTCCATCACAGACATTGTATAACATGGTGTCTGGCTGGTATTCCTCACCCTGGCAGCAGGTAGGAATGGGAGGCTTTCTCCCCTCTCTCTCCTGTCCTGGCTAGTGCTCTGTGAGCAGCACTGTCTCATGTCTTGTCTCTAAGGAGTTTGCAAAAGGACCAAGTTTCTCTATGCAGGAGCTCAAGTTGGATCCCCTGGTGCTCTTCCCTACGCAATGCTACAGAGCGAAGCACCTGCATCATGACTGCTTCCTCCTGGGCAGTGCCTGCCTGGAATGCAGGCCAGGTATCAGTGCTGGGTTTGGAGAGCACCACACTCCATCATATCCCACAGAAGGAACACTGGCTGGAGTGGCACAAACACCTGGTGGGTGTAAAATGCTGGCAAACCATGCCACTGTGAACATGGCAATGTGAGCCCAGGCTGCCCAAATTAAAGCTACTCCAGCTTTACATTCTGCTGTAGTCAAAAGCCATCCCCAGTTCCCAGGTATCCTGCACGTAGCCATTCCCTAAAGAAGACCACACCACTCAGCCACTGAAACATGATGCAGCTGGTCCACATCCATCATGTCCTTTGGTGCAGCTCATTTCTTTGTCCTGAAACTGAAGAATGTAACCTAAAAATGTTCTTCATGCTTGGGAGGCACTACATTCCACACTCATTTTCCAACATTTTCTTCTCTGTCTCCTTCAAAGTGCACTGTGGTTGAACTATTGCATATCTCTGTGCACAATGTATTTGAGCATCTGCACAGATTGCCTGGAATTCCCTAAATACTATGATTAATTGTGGGATCAGTCTGTATTTGTTTCTACATTCTTGCAAACAAGCTTCTGTATTTCTGGAACTTATCTACTTTATGAGTCATATATCAATGAGACACGCACTCATTTAATAATATATACATGAAACAATGTATGCCTGACAATTGCAATCAGATGAAAAATATCACATTTATCTTAAAGACAACTTTTCATGAAACACATACAAGTAAAAGGCTTATTAATGTTAAAATACTTCATAGCTCTTCCTGCAAGCACATAGTGGTTTTCTCCAGATACTGCCATAATTATTGTCCCAACGGGAGTTTTATCTCTGTTCAGGCAGCAGGATTGGGCCCAGAGGCCCAGAGATCAAAAGAAACCAGTGCAGACAGTCAGGCACAGGTTTTCTAAAGTGTTCAGTTTCTGTCTCAATGCCTAAGTAAGGAACCACATTTTCACTGAGTCCTTAAATAACCAAAACACACACACATCTTTGAAAAGTTGGTCCTGAACAGCAACACATCTGAGCCTGACCTTTGAAAGTCTCATCCAAGGCCCTTGAAAGTCTCCCCTTTGGCTTTCACGGGCTCCCAGAGTCTCTGCAATGAAAGGCAGCTTTTCCTTTTCTCCTCTGCTCAGTGCACGGTGACCTGTGGAGGGGGAGTGCAGACCCGGAGCGTGCAGTGCCTGCGCCAAGGGAGACCAGCTTCAGGGTGCATGCCCCACCAGAAACCAGCTGTCCTGAGAGCTTGCAACACCAACTTCTGCCCAGTCCCTGTGAAAAGAGGTAAAACTCAGCTCTGTGTGCTGCAGCAGAGTTGGTTTCTTAAAATTCCATATCCAGCAAAACCCACCTTTTCGTTACATCCGCTGATTTGGCATGTTCCTTCAGAAATGATTTTTTCACAGGCTTCCAGACTGACATTAACTCTCTTATACTACAGCATGTCTCTTCTCAAAGTGAGCCCCCTTAAAGCAAACCTGAGAGTACAGCTTACACAGGAGGTTTTAAAAACTGTACCTGAAAAGGTTATGCTGCTTGGTTTGGAGCTGCACCTTTATACTCTCTTGTTGAATAACAGAAGCATCCTATGCTGGTATTGCTTTGTGGTCAATAATATTGACTTTGGATCTAAGCAGTAAGAATTTGCCATTTACTTTTCCTCTTTTGAAGTCAGACCAAGCCTCAGATTGCACCCAGATCCTGGGACTCAAAAAATTCATTGTCTAGAATGTCCTCTTTTCTTATACTTTTGATCAGTGTGTGACATGCAGTCAGGGAACATGAAATTAAGCTCTCTCCCCATTTGTATGTCTACTGTCCATCTCTACCTCTTCAGTGTGAGGAGCAGGGAGGGGTGAGAAGTTTTGGGCCACTTGGAATGATGGAAGGGGAATTCTCTCAGCACCACCACAGACAGAGAGTGGTGTGTTACCCCATCCCATATATTTGTTTACAGAATGGTCACTATTCGTGACTCCTTCTTATGTGAAAAAAGCTCCTGGACCTCCAGGTTTGTGACGTATAGCATTGGTTATCTAGGTATGCTAAAGCACTTTAAACATTAGCTTTCAAAATACTGCACATTAATTGACTTGTTGCCATTTTAAAACTGGGAGCTGAAAGTAACCTCTATAAAACCTAAGCTGGATTGCAAGAGGAAGGTGGTAATGGAGTTGGGAGCAGAGGTCAGGCTCTGGCCCTGCATCTTGTAAACTGACATTAGCCAACCACCCCCACGTCTGCCCCAGTTCCTTTCATTCCCTGTGCATGGAAACCCTGTGAAACCCAGTGAGATCCTAACAGGCCATTCTACTGCATCAGCTCAAGACATGCAGAGTATCAAACTGATCTATCGGGGGACCTTAATCCAAACAAGGATATAGACATGAAATGGTCCTAAAAGGGATAAGTAAATAGCTCTGCTGTTTTTATCAGTAAATGTTCCTAACACTTCAAATTAACCTTCCTAAAAGGTTCTGCTGTACTTTGGAGTTTCTGTATAACTCCCTTTTCTGTTACATAGCAAGGACTTTTCTTTCACCCCTGTTTTCCCTTGCTATATTTCATGTCTGAAGTACTGTCTGTTATTAATTTTGGCCTTGGCCTGTTTCTCTCTCTCCTCACATCTGCAGGAGCCCTTTCCCCTTTATTATACCTGGGTCGTCAGGCTCTAGAGATCAATTATCTCCTCACTGCTCTCTAACTTTCTGTCTAAACCAGCAGAAAGGGAGGAAACCAGCTGTGCTGGAATCACATTGAAGCAAATCAGTCTCTATTATCAGCCGTGCAGCTCCAGCTCAGTGATCACAGGCAAGAAATTAATGTTTCAGGGAGAGTTTGCACACTTCCCTAGACAAACCAGGTAATTTCCACCCCTCTGCTAAAAGCAGTTACGGTCACCGTAACTCGTAGTAAATCCAGCTGCTTAAAATGAATGAAAATCTGACCAATGTATAAATACTTGGGTAAACAGAAATAAGGAACTGACAGCCTGATCCCCATCCACTGAGTGTTGTGGGACTCTTTGTGTTCCTTCCAATAGTCCTTGGATTAGGTCCCAGGTGTAAGGTTTTCAGCCATACCTCTGTGATATTAACATTGCCCTCTGATCTTCAAAGTGGGCATTAAGATTTATTAACGTTCCCTCCTCCATGCTCATGCTTTTTTTTTTTTTTT
>VXBX01008600.1:189818-202280 GCA_013400415.1 Scytalopus superciliaris
TAATTTGTAATTTTTTTAAAAATTTACCCTTTCATGGCTGAAGAACTTCTGTCTTACCCAGAACAGCTTTCCTTCCTCTGTGTGGTGTGTGCTTTTCGTCTCGTGTGTGCTTTGGGTCCTCCCAAATTCTGCCTGGTGGCAGCAGGTGAAGGAATGGGAAAGTTGGTGCTGAGCTCCAGCTGCATCCCTCCTGATGCTCCAGGAAGAAGGGAAAAGCAGTGCTGTGCAGTGGGAAGGCTGCAGTTCAGTACTGAGCTCCCCTTTCCTGGACAAGTGTTTGTTCAAGAACAGTGTTTTCTTTCCATACCATTAGGTTTACAGACAGGTTTATGTTTTTAAAAGCTAAGGGAAAAATGGCATATTAAAAAAAAAAGAAATTATTTTCTTATTAATTTAAATGAATTTGAAGGTGATAAAGGCTTACAAAATCATCTTTGCCATCATATAAAAGGGAATTAAAATAAAAGCAGTGGTGATTAATCCAAATAATTTCCTATAGAGAGATGGAGATGACTCCTGGCCCAGGGAACATGAAGAAGTTATCTGTGCTATGTGAGGGAGCATCTATCTGCTGTGACTCAGCTTAGCTTAGATTTTTCTTCAGTCTCCTTGTAAATTCCTTTTGTTGACCATGTAAACAGTAGTTCTGAGAGTTGAATGAAATCTTTTCCCATACTCACAGGAGATTTCAGTTTAGCTATAAATTTTGCTAATCCTCATTGAGTCTTACTGCTCTCTCAGACATGGTGAATTTGTTTATAAATCACCCGTATGAATCATCACTCTGCTCATTTAAAGAAACATAAAGCATCCTCTACAAAACGACATGGGAGCAGTTTTAAAGCACCAGAGCTGTGTTTAGAAATGATCCATACAGAAACTGAGGAAAAATATCTTAATTGAAAAATGCTATTTCCCTGTGTTTGTAATTAAGGGGCTTTTCAGAACTAAACACTGTCAGCCTGTCTCTTTTCTCACTGCAGTTAATTAAGATTTCACCAATATGGTGTAGTCCAAGTCCTAAAAGCCTGACTCATGGCACCTAACTGGAGTGTCTGAGCAAAGAGATTTCTGAGGTTCCCTGCAGAGTGGAATGGAGAGAAAGAAGTCCCTCTGGAAAGTGCTGGAATGCAAAGATGGAGCAGAGCACTTTGTGCACACGTGTGCTCAGAGCAGGGCCCAGGCATCCCCACTCCCTTGTGTTTGTGTGTACACCCACTCAGAGCTGACAGTACCTGGAGGTGCAGGTAAACTCCATGTGATGGTGGTGGCAACACCTAGCTGGCATCAGGTGTGGAGCAGGCTCATATGTACAAGTATCTGGCTTTAGAACAACATTTGTAATCAGAGATGTAAACACAGATAACAATTTCTATCCTTTAACGTGGAACTTCCTGTTTTCCTGCACTTCAAAGTGTGCTCTGAATTTTTTAACTTGTTCAGCCTCTGACCCTCCTAGGATATTAGCTCTATCTCTGTACATTAATAAATTTGACCTCTTAACAAATTTAACAGCTCTTAACAAATTTAACAGCTCTTCAAAAATTAAAAAAGGAACTAGTATTTTTTGAGATGAAAGCTCATTCATGGTTTCTGTTCTTTGCATTGAGTCACCCATCATGTTTTTAATATTTACAATTGCATACAAGTGCGTGGAAATATTGCCCAACTTGCAGACTTGCTAAAACACATTCTTACCATATTGCTTGGATTTCTTTCCTTCAGATGATCCTTCTTGTGTGGATTTCTTCACTTGGTGTCATCTGGTGCCCCAGCATGGTGTCTGTAACCACAAATTTTATGGCAAGCAATGTTGTAAATCATGCACAAAGAAGAACTGATAGTCCTGTGGTATCTGAACCCTTCGGTGACAGGATTCTCTTCTTCAATTCATGTTGGAATTATCTCTACTCTGAGGCAAGACATGGTGCCACATAAACCACTGATGGAAGAGACATGTTTTTTCTAAGGGAATGTCTGAGGTACAGTAATTGTTGGATATGTGTTGAAAAAGGAATGTTTCTTTCTTTTTTTTTTGTTTATTTGCTGACCTCACTAAAGCACAGGGTACTATGGATCACTTGAACACTGAGACTCGAGGGGAAGTTCTTCTTTCTTTAAAAGTGTCATTTTGCACTGTCACATGTTACGAGGAAGAAATTAAGGCAAGGAAGTCTTTTCTGGCTAATTTACCAGAAAGCAAAGGAAAAGAGGTGGGGAGCTTGAGGAGGAAGGCTGCGCCGTGGCAGCAGGACAGACCACACTGTCAAAAGCGTGTCCTTTCATAGTTTTTTTATGATGCTGTTGTCCAGGGGGAGGAAGGTGTTTGCTGCCACAGGGGGACATTCCGATGGCTGTTGGCTGGAGAACACAGTGTCACTCACACGTGTGACCACCAGAAGTAAATAGTGCACTACAAAGATTTATGGTGCTTCTCTATCAGACTTGCTGCTGGAAAAGCAAGTCTTGCATCATGCTAATGTTTTTATTATTTTGAAGAATTCATTTTCTGCTTTGTGTAGAAACTCAGAGGTGGTTAACTAGTAACTTGAAATGTATTCCTAGAAATACTCAGCGTTAGAATATTTGGACTTTTAATATTGCTGTGTTACAAGTAAAATAGGATTTCATATTTCAACTAACTCAAGGAACTCAGATTTATTGAGCTCAATGGTTATGTTTTCAACTTTCTAAGCTCATTAGATATATAATTTTAAAATTTAAACTTGATATTTTAAAGTAGTTTTGTTTCAGAAGCTAGATTGTTTGAATGCCAAGATACTGAAGAATGTCTTCTTCTTAATCTCAAATCTCTGCGAATTTTGATTCATCCACTACCCAAAGGAAATAAGAGGAATATTACAGTCCATTAATTCATGCTGAACTTCTCTCAACAGTTATTTATTCACACAGGTTATGTGGAAAAAAGAGCATGAAAAGATAAATGGATTATTTACTCGAACCAAATAAAAGTCACGTCTATTTTTATACACTCTCCTAATACTTGTATTTAGTTCAGAATCCACCAGCAAATAAAAAAAACTGTAAGCATAATATTTGTAACTGTTCAGTATCGAGGTGACACTATCAAATGGTACAATTAAGAAGGTTTCTGCATTGAAAAAATCCCCAACCTGTTTGCCAAACCCATGTGAGACAGAGCTGTGTCCTACTGTAATTTTCTGGGGAGTGCCTGTGAGGGACATATTTATCTAATTCCACCCAATCCCACAACTTTGTTTGATGAATGTAGTTCAGTTTGACTGTTTTTTTTAAAGTATGGTTTCAGCGTAAGATTAGCCAGCTCAGCACTAATGCCAGACAGTGGTCACTTAAAATTAGCAGTTCCCTCTGCAACAATTTAAATTAAAAACATGTATTCTGTGATACTCTAAGAAATGATGATTGGAAACATATCTCAACCTTCACTGCTCTGTCTTGATATTGGACATTGTGTAATTATAACTTTTTTTTTTTTCTAGGAAAACGGCAAGGTTGTTTTTGTTTTGTTTTTATAATGGTGTCCTTTTTATTATTTTATGTAAAATAATTAATTTATTAATGCATAGCTTTTCCTTTATATTTCTTTGCTCACTTCCTTAAGTGACAACTGAGGAAAGAAAATGGTAGTGTCACAAATTATGAATTATGGTGTAAAAAAGGCAAAAAACTATAAGTGTAATATTTAATTATTTTATAAGCTTTGTAATAAAATACTCTAACTGTTTCATTATATTTGGAATTGTAAAATTCATGAATAAAATATGGAGGTTATAAGTAAATATCAAGTAATATAAGTGCTGTATGCATTCCCTTGCATCTGTGTTGATGGTGCCATAGTAGGTTTAAGGCCAACATTATCCTGTTACCTCCTGCTACGTAATTGGCAGAGCTTTGTGACTCTGAGCTGGTCCTGTGGAGCAGCAGAGCTGCCCACAAGAAAAGTCTGTCCTCTGGGGAGTGACCATTTAGGAGCTCCGTGTGACCTCCCTGCCCAACCATGGCCCTGCCATTCAGGTCCGGGCTGGGTTCATGTTGGGGGAACCCGCCAAACAGTGGGGCTGAGTGTTAACAAGCCATGATGATGAATGGGATGGAGGTCATTCCTTTCAGGCACTCAAAGTCAGGCCTATGTGCTAAGGTCATGTGAAACTTCTCTGCTTTTGAAGGTCCCATTATCCTGCCTGGGGAGGAATGCACGGCTCCCTTATTCAGCCCTCTGAATATATTGGGGTTGCCTCTTAACAGCAGAAGGTGTTTCTCAATTTGAATGCATGCCCCACCACTGAAACAGCTGGTGTGATTGTGCCCATTTCAGGCCCCAAAAAGGCAAAATGGACAGAACTTCATGGTTTTATTTTCATAACAACACAAAAAATTACACAAAAATACAGCTCTATGTGCAAGACAGACCTGACCCATCGCTCCTCTCACTAAAGACAGTGGAAACTTGTGTGTCCCTGAACCAGCAGGATTCTTCCCTGTGTGTGTTTATCTGCAAGGTGGTTTGCAAGATAAGGAGCCTCACTCAGCACAGCATTAGGTTTTACAGCCTCTCCCATCCGCCTGGGGATACTTTATATTTCTAAAAATGACTCGTCTGAGAAGTTTCCAAGCCAATCCCTAATAGGGACTATATCAATTCACTGGATCATTTCAGATATATTCTCTCACATATATTTGCTGCTTTCCCCTTCATTCATGATCACTCAGTGCTCTCACAACAGCCAGTTATACAGAGGGTTGTTGATAGGAAATGCTGAACATGCCTGACTCACAGTACAGTCCAGTAGGCGATAATAAGCAATAGATCAGTCTGCTCCTGAAGGACTCCCAGCAAGCTCTTTGGAACAGGATTTAGACTAGTGATTTAAATAATTAATATGCCCACACAAGAATTCAGACTCTATAAACTATTTAGTGTTCTGGGCTAGAATTTTGGAATTAAAATGAACCCATGGTTGTCAGTGAATTACAGTGTTGGAGAGGGATGTTGAAAGAGGAAATATTGCATAAAGATGTGCTGTTGTGTGCTTGGATCACCCCCAAGTCCACAACTGTTTTATTGCTGAGCCCTTACAACGGTATTTGGTATACAAAGCTTGGCAGTTTTCTAAAAGTGTATTGCTGCAAGGCTTACTTTATAAAGCAGAATGGGGTCTTTTCACAAAGGAATAGCTCCATTTCCTGTAGTCAGATTTCATCACTCAGGTAAAGGATGCATCTGCCTAAAACTCAAACAGATATTTAATGAATAGCTTGATTGTGTAAATCAAACTCGACTCTCTCGGATGCCCAGAAGACATGAAATGCTGGAGACAGATGAATGTTTCGCTGCATGTGGTTTTATGGTAACATGATCCATAGCCCGTATTTCCTTTATTTTTCAGCAAATCCTAGTCAAAAGCATCAAGAAAATAAATTAACATTATTATTTCTATTGTAATTGGAGTGCAACCCTACTGAGACACTGGGATCCCATTGTGTGCAGCGCTGTATGCACGTGTCATGAGGGGCTCACAGACCTCAGTGTGCAAAAAGAAACTACAGGAAGAGAACCTGTTATCAGGGAGCTCGTGATTAGGAAGAAAAGTGCTGCTGGTGGCTCACTGTCTGGACACTGCAGAACATCTCAAAGACATCTTCATGCAGATAAGATCTGGAAAAGCAATAGTGAGAAACTTTATCTTGACTCTGTTTTGAAAGCAGATGCTGAGCATTGCTGAGGATACATCAGAAATGAGGTGTGATCAGTGCTGAGTCTTAATCAAGATAGTGATTGCCCTGAGAGGAAAGCAATTGGGGACTACAGAGATGTGAGGCTTTAGTAAGGCAGTAAGGCTTCTTTTCATTAAAAAAATTGCTTAAATGAGGAGATACAGCTTCTAGAAGGTACTTTAAATGCCTCCCCAGGCACTACTGTCTGAACATCAGCCAAATCAAGTTGACCTTCCTGCCTGCTTCTCCATGCTGTGTACCAGTACTGTAGATATTCTTCATCCCTTGCTCTGCAGAACAAATCCAGGTCCAGGCTGGGCTGGAACGTGTCCTTTGATGTCTGTCACACTCTGAAGTTCTTCAGTTTATAAACAAACACACTTGCTTCCCACTGGCACAGTCAGTGTGGAACTGATGGCCAGCCTTGCCCTGCACAGGGCACAGATGCAGGTGGTTCACAGCATCTCTCTCACAGTGCCCAGGGGAAGCCACGGCCCCTGCCCTGAGCAGAGGCATCAGAATCACATTCTGGCCGGAGACCTTGTCTTCCATCAGCCAGCACACACCAGGCAGGGCTAAGGGAAGTGGTGTACACATTTTCTATGAGAGACACCAGGGCAGAAACAGCCTGAATGTCCCAAGTGGGCTGAACTAGAGACAAAACACGAATTTCTCAATCCACAATGCAATGTAGTCACAACAAAAGCAGTTTTCCTAATGCTCCCTGAAGATAAACATCTATTACAGGACCTGTACTTCAAACTACTAAATATTTTATGTCCTTTCTGTCCAATAATAAGAATTATTCAGTCATGAACAGAACCTGTTTTAATTTCTGGATTCTGCCAATGGAGGCAGGAACCTTCAGCTAAAGTCTAACTTCCAGCTTACTTTCTAAGCATTAAATCAAGCTGTTGGCCCCATATACAGTTCAGCTTTAACACTGCTGTGTGCCTACTGCAACTTAGGACAGATCTTTAGTATCCTTAGGTGACTCGAGCTGCCAAGCATTAATTTATTATGTTCTGCTGTGATAATGTTCACTAATCCTTTTTGTAATAACAGGGGGCCTGACACAAAAGCTCATTCAAAAAGAATATGAAAGGGCTTATAAGGGAAATGTTTACTCTTGAGGGTCTTATCTGTGGGGGAGCAAACAGATCTCGGAGAAAAGCACACACAAGAACTGCCTCTTTGGGATCTTCACCTTCTCAAATCACCTCAACATCTGAATTCAGTCTCTCTGATAGGAGAAAGTGAAGGTATTTTTCCCAAAGCTGGGATACCCTGCCAGCACTCTGCTTCCATGGAAATAATGACCCTCACATTTCCATACTGTATATTCAAATATAACTGTTGAGCAAGTAAAAAGTCATTGAGGTCTCTATTTCCTCAAAATGCACCCCCAAAAAATTACTTTTAAAAGCTACTAAACAAACTATTTTGCAGTTTTCATTTTGGGGGCTTTTGGTAGCTGAAATGCAACTTTCAGTGAAAAAAGACAAAATAAGGGTTCTAGATATATTTTTAATATCCCAACAGATCATCTCACTGATTTTTTTCCCTCCATATGACACAAACAGGAAAACACTGCAGAAAGTGCTCACAGATTATTTGTGTATTAATGATACGTTACTGTTTATCCACAGGAGCTAAGATTCGATGTACAAATCATTATTTCACCTTCCACATTCCATTAAAGAAACTTTAATGGTACATCACCCTCCATTGATAGATAATATTTTAGCTGGGTCAGAACATTTCACTTCTAGAGAGAGAGATTGCCTGTCAGCAGAAAGCTCATCAGCTCAGGCTTTGCAGAAATACACTGCAGATGCCAAGTTGCCCAGAACTGCCGTGACTTGCTCGTTCTGGTCTTTGCTGGTGTGTGGAGAAAAGTCAACCAGCACAGACAACAACAGGCTGTAAACACATATCTCTCCAATTAAATATAGGATATACTTCTTTAAAATGTATAATTTCCCACAATTTCATTTGGAGAGTTTTGGTGTCCACGTCCAAAATACCAGTTGCAAAACCAAAATTGTATATAAACAAACTGGAACATCTAATTTGAAAAGCATCCATTGAGTGAGGCATTAGATGGTATAAGGGCTGCTGTGATTTACAGTGACCATACTACATGAACTTGAGCTGGCCAGTTAACAGCTAATGCTGAGTTGTAATGGAACCTGTCATGAAAATCATGAACTTGGTACAAGGTTATTGTTCAGGTAAGCTCAAGTGTCAGCAACAGCCTGCTAATCTCCAGCTACAGCAGACCCAGGTGACATTAGAGTTGAGAGCAGACCAGTGCAGCTCTCACAGCCTGGTAGAAACATTGAAGTCATTGGCACATCGTACATCTGAAACACTCCTCAGCCATTTTATTCAATCCTTACCACTGTGACTCTACCCTGAAACTTACACAGCATTTAGAATCCTGCCCAGTTTCACCAGTCATACTACTAAGGAGTAAGGGAATAGTAAAGCAGAAACACAAACAGTAAGGCAGAGCTAAAGCCTCTGTGCCTCCCTGCCTCAGTGCAGCACTGCAGGTTGGGTGGGAGCATTGGGGAAAAAAATGGCATCTGAGAAGGGAAAAGTTCACAGAACTGCTTATGGAACAGGTGAGGTCACAGGCAGAGCTATAAATGAAAGTTTGGGACTACAGGACTCGTGATCCTTGCCCTGTTGTGATCAAGACCTGCGAGGCTGAAGGGAGGCCAGGCTGAGCTGTGCTTGCTGCACAGGATTTGATTTGCACTGAACTCGGCCCCCTCTTTGGTGTTTCTGCTGGTCTTCAGCAGGAACCAGGAGTGGGGTTTTCATCTTGAAGTATAACTTGAAACACAAAATAGAGAGGAACCTGTCTGCTGACTCACAAAAAGCAGAGACCAGATACTTTTCAAGATTTGCCAATACTCTCTTGCTCTTGATTTGCTCACTCTTTTTATAATCGATGCTAAATCTATGGTCAAGGAGGATTTTTTTACCCAATTAAGATCATGTGGACATTTTCAAATGCAGTCACAAAATCATAGCATCATGGAATGGGTGGTGTTGGAAAGGACCTTATAGCTCATCCTGTTCCACCCTTTGCAACAGATTTGCCCCACAGCTTGTGCTGGTTGAATTTCCTCTGTTTTATTTAGATTCTGCATTGTCTGTCTGCCAAATTTATTAGTCTGAGGACATTGAAATCATTGTGTCATAGAATCATGGAATGGCTGTTGGAATGGACCTTAAAACTCATGTCATTCCACCCCCTGCCATGGGCAGGGACACCTTCCACCAGCCCGGGCTGCTCCAAGCCCCGTCCAACCTGCCTTGGACACTCCCAGGGATGGGGCAGCCACAGCTTCTCTGGGCAACCTGTGCCAGGGCCTGTCCACCCTCACAGGGAAGAAGTCTTTCCCAATATCCCATCTAACCCTGCCCTCTGTCAGTGTGAAGCCATTCTTCCTTGTCCTGTCACTCCAGGCCCTTGTTCAAAGTCCCTCTCCAGCTCTCCTGGAGCCCCATTAGGCACTGAAAAGCCACAGTCTCACCCTGGAGAGATTCCTGGTATCAGTGCACATATTTTAACCTCTTCTGCAATCTTCTGTGAGTTACAAGAGTTTGAATCTCTTATAGTCTGTATCAAGTCTGCCATAAAGAAGCAGACAGTGTTTCTGCAAGTTCCTGACTTGCTCTGAGGAAGGAAGAGAAGTGGAAGAGAAAGGTGAATGCTCTGGATTCATTCTAGACTGTAAACCTATGACACAGGTTGTGGACAGAGACTGGATGTGCTAAAACAAGTGATCTGTTTTAGTCCTCCAACCACCTCTCTCTAGGTTGCTATATCCAGTATCCTCTTTGATTAGTTGGTTAAATGGTTAATTTTATTTAGGGCAGGCACCACTCACAGTTCATGTCTGTACAAAGGCAAGTGCAATGGGGTCCTCATGTTAACTGATACAGCCCTGATCTGCTCAGAGATTATGACTTAAAGGCAGACTAAAAGTCTTGTTCTTCTTTTAGGTCAGAGATTCCTCTAATAAAGCCAATTTTTGAACTTGCTACCCAAACCCTAGTTATCCACATGTATACAATATATATTGTGTACATCTTGCAGGCTGTTAATCTAGCTCTTTTTTAATATAAGGAACTTAATTAAGGTGGAAAAAAATCCACAAACTATTTCATACATACTATGTCTTATCATAAAACAGCCAGAGTAAAGCAGTTCCCCAGCTTCCTAGATTGCACAATCCCACTTTGCCCAGGCACAGAGTGCTGCAAGAACTGGGTTGTTCTTGGTGCTGGCTTTTGTAAATGCTCTTCCCTGAACTTCTCATTAACCTTCTGAACCCCATGCCTGCTGGATGGATCCCAGCCAGCATCCTCCACTACTAAAGGACTCTTTGAAAGGAGAGTTTACACCTCAGGTTCCAAATTGAGTTACTGTGGCACACTAACTACATAGGAGAGGAATGCAAACAGTGGATTTGCCTTTGTAAAAACAGCGGTCGATTAAAAAATAAAGTACCAATAATGTGAGAATCATACAGCCCTGAAACCTTCAGACATTTTGGCACATAGCTCTGTCTCTCTCGGACAATTGCATCCCCTTTTTCACTGCTTCCCTCCTCCTGTTCCAAAGCTCCCCCCCGAAGCCATCGGGGGGTGGGAGCAGAGTGGGTTGTGAAGTGTCCTGGGGTAATCCACTTTGACAGGGAACTGTGCTGATTAAAAGTTATGGCTTTGGAACAGTAAAGCTCCCACTGCTGTCCACGTACGAGTTGCTGCTTTCTATTTAAACCTTAACAGTCACATCTAATCAAGAGAAAATAAGGACATTTTTATGAATTCCATGAGAAAAATTCCCCTCAGGTGTAGGTTGCACGGTTTGATCAGCTCCAGTATCATGTTTTAGCGTTTCATATTAATCTCACCGATTCCGAGCCAAGAATTTAGCTTTCAAACTCGCCTGACGGCCAGGCAAAAACATTTTGGCAAT
The DNA here is from genome assembly GCA_013400415.1 of Scytalopus superciliaris. Classification (NCBI taxonomy): domain Eukaryota; kingdom Metazoa; phylum Chordata; class Aves; order Passeriformes; family Rhinocryptidae; genus Scytalopus; species Scytalopus superciliaris. The sequence goes on from VXBX01008600.1 coordinate 200,539, forward strand.
TTGTTATAATTCCAGCCAAACTTGCAATATGCAAATTAAGATTTATGGCAAATGAAGGCTTAAAACTGTGCATTTATCTTCACGTGGAAGAGGTATCATGTAGTTGCAAGGTGCCAAAAAATACCAGAGCTGGGCAGAGAACAAGCGATTTACAACTCCCAGAAGGCACTGGAGAGTTGTACATCAGCATTTGGTGTCCTGATGACAGGAAACAAACTATTTCACAGTCTGAGATTTTCTGGAAGATATGGAGTTGACCCAGCCCTCAGACCAAGTATCTCATTTCAGTGTTTCCAACTGAAAACTGTTAAAGTGTCAGGTAAATCTAGGTTTTTCAACAAGGCTGAACTAAAAGAAAAATTATTGTTTCATGGAATGCAAGTATCCTGTTGAAAAGAGTGATGGGAAAAAACTGATTAAGTACAGATAACATTTGCAGTCCTTTCAATCCTCCCATCCTCTCCCTCATTTCTCCATGCATAAGCAATTAAAGTCATTCCCAGCCATGTGCCAATTCAGCTTTGCTGCGATCCCAGTAAGGCAAAGAGACAAGATACTGCCAATTCCCTGCCTCCTCTTTCTGGGGTAATCCAGAGGAGCACAAACCATGCAAGCCAGATCCAGAGGTGCTCTGGAGAGATGCATTCATTCCTGTGTGGTCTAATTCCCTGCTCTATATTCTGCAGAACTGAAGACAATAGGATGACACATGGACTGGAGATACATCCGTGCATACTTTCCTTTGTAAGTCAGGGTTTCCAATGAGAACCATTGGAAAACTGAGATACATGCCCGAAGTTCATCTCAGACTGAGCCTTGGGGTCCAATTTTCATCTCAATCAGAAATCATTTCCCTTAAGTTAAAGGATTCATAACCACACAACATCAGTGTGCACCAGCCAAACTCAGGCCACATCTGGCAATAAGGGCTCCAGCAATAAGAATGTTAGGAGAATAGCACAGATTTTTTCTCAATCTCTCCCCTTACATGCAAACCACAATTTCCACATTCTGGAAGCTGCTTTGCCTCACTCCCCTAGCTTACTGGAAGAACAAATTCTTTATGCACCTTATTCCCAGTTTTCACCTGATTCCTTGGAATACCACATAGAATTTAAAATTTTGGTGTTGCAAGGAAATAATTCAATCAAGGCTTTAATTTGGTTGATATGAGTATATAATTCTGCCTTGGAGAACAAGACTGGTTTAATTGAAGTGAGCTGGTGTCCAGGACGTGTGAGGCTGGGTTTGCTCAGCCCTGACCGTGCAGTGGCACCTGATACCTGCTGTGGCTGAGGAGAGGGTGCTCTCCAGTGTGAGAGCAGAGAAGGGCACAGCAGTGAGAGTCGAGTAAGAGACCAAGTACAGAGCAAGGAAAAGACTTATGTGTGTTCTTAGACAGCCACCTAGTGAGTTTTGGGAGGAATCAAGAGCTTGAAGAAAATGCAGTGAATTCTCACAGAGACTTAAGAGTTACCCTACAAATATAGAGCTAAACCAGTGCTAAACTCTGCGTGTATTTCAGAGGGGCTTTGCCTCAGTCTGGGCAGTAGCAGAGCAAAAGGGCTCTTCAATTACTGAGCATCTGTGAGACAAGATTTCTCATCACTTTGCAATTCTAGAAATGAACTTTTGGGTGAGACTTCAAGTATTAAAAAAGAAGTCTGGGGTTTAAGTGAATTTAAACATTTTGATTAGGAACAAGTATATATGTGTGGGTTTTATATCTATCTATATCTATA
>VXBX01008601.1:0-10349 GCA_013400415.1 Scytalopus superciliaris
CAAAAAGCCCTGAGGCATCAGATTCATTATCACATTTTCGCTTCAGCTTACTAGAGGCCTTCTTGTCATCACTGAAGCAGACCTGACAGGGGGATGAGTGAAGGATTGGGAGAAAGTTTTCCTCACCATGTGTAGGTACCACTCACTCAACACCCAGAGGTAGCAGTGTAAATCAGGACAGGAGTTCCACCTTGAAACCATATTCAACATGAGACCCACAGACATTGAAGTCATAGCAGCATAAAGCCAAAGTAAGAACTGAATAATAATCACAGCCATCTGAGTTATACTCAGATTTGTTAAGAAGGCTTAAGCCTGCTGCACCTTTTGGCATAAATTTGTACCAACAAAAAAGCTATATATTGTACAGTGAGGTCCAAATGGACCCTAAACTCAATACACACATAATGACACAAGAATTGTTACCCCTCTTGGCTCGGGCCCCAACACTGGGTGTCACATTTGTCTTAGGAAAACTAAGATGTCTGTGTGAACTAGGAAGGAAAAAAAATCAAAACCTACCACAATTCTTTAAATTTAGAATAAACTTTAATTAGGAAGAGGTATGGAAAAGGATAACAGTTCTTAACTACAATATACTTATCTGTCTATCTCTGTATCTATATATGTGTATGTATATGTATCTCCAAGAGGGGGGAAAAAAGTCCAAACAAAACAGTTTGTAATCATCACCTTTGAATAAAAATATGTGTCTGCAACCCCTGGGTGCAAATTATATTTACAGACAGCAGATGTCGATGTCGCGCCTCGACTGCGGCGTTGGCTTCCCAGGGATGTGGGCACAGACGCTGGTAGCTTCCAGTGCTGGCAGCCCCGTGTTGGCTTGCGTGGGTTGGCAAGTGCAGAGGGACGGGGTGAAACTTTTTCCGTGTAGCAGGGCAGACTCTTTCCTTGTCCTTTGTACAAGAGGAGCAGCGTTGGGCCGAGGGGCAGGGAGGGCAGCACCTTCTCTGCCGATGACTGTCAGCCTCCTCAGGAAAGTGTGACACAAACTCAAGGCAGCGAGGACTGTCTCTCCCTAAGTACAGGGTGCCCAGAGCTGGGGTTGGAGGGGGTGAAAAGGAGCCAAGTCGAAGAGAGGACTCCCTCCGAGATGCCTCCACTCCCAGCAGTCAGCAGAAACCCAGTGCCAAACCCAGCACACAAGGGGAAAAAAAGGAAAAAAACCCCAAAACCTCCCCTCCAGCAATCAAGTCGGAATCTCAAGCCATCGGCCACTTCTTTGTTAGCTAGTAGTGGGGGGTTGGCTCCCAAAAACTCAAGTGTTGGTAATATGAGAAAAAGCTCTTTTATTAAATTTAGAAAAATGGTAAATACCTGTGGAACAAAGAAATGTAACAAGCAGGAAATTTTGATTACAGCACATGTCGGGTGGCGAGGCCACCAGAATGCACACCTAATTTCAAAAACCATGTGTTTTAAATGTTTCCAAGGTCCCACCCCATTACGTAACAGGAGGGGTGTTCCTCTTTCTCTGGTTGGTTATGCTGTGTAATCCCTCCCCGTGCCAGGAGGTGGGTCCCAGGCAACGTCGAAACGTTCATTTGTCCGCGTGGCCAGCCACATGGCAGGGGGGCTTTTTTAGTTGATCTATTTCATATTTTCCCTATTCCTGGCTGCAGCTTTCCTTGGCACCATCTCCAGACAGGATCAGGTACCTCACAACTGCACAATACACCTATAGGTTAAACAAAAATGTGACCCCTAAGTTGGTAAACCCTTGTTTAATTAATTTGCTTGTAATAAAATAAGGGGTTTTTTCCTCATAGTAAGGGGAGGAAAATTCCACCATTCTGAAGTTATAACAGTTAGCCAGAGAAGCTGTAACTGCTCCGTCCCTGGAAGTATGAGAAACAAAGCAGATGGTTTTATTACAAGCAAATGAATTTGAATAGAGGATATTAACTTAGGAATTTACCTTTTTGGGGTTTTTTGTTTATTTTATTATTATTACAAACCTCTAGGCGTACCGTGGAGTTGTAAGATGTCTCCTCCTACTTGGAGCTGGCATCAGGGACCTACCTGGACGGGATCAGGGAAAATGCCTTTGAATATTGGTAAAGAAACCCCTTGCCTCACATGGTTGGTCCTGGAGGCCGCCGTAGTGTCCGAGACCCCACTTCCCAGCATGGCATAGCCAACCAAGGAAAGGGGAACGCCTTTTTTGTTACGCAAGTGGGGTGGGATTCTGGAGACCTTAAAAGAGGGAATTTTAAACTCCGAGGTGTGCTTTTTGAACCTACTGGGCCTGGGCACCCAACACGTGTTGTAAGTAACAGTTTCCTACTTGTTATATTTCTTTGTTTCACGACCTTTGTTATTTTTTGTACCAAATTTAATAAAAGAGAAATTTTTATAACAGAAGTGTCCAAGACCAGGCTAGAGAGGGCTAGGAGCAACCTGGGATAGTGGAAGCTGCCCCTGCCCATGGCAGGGGATGGCACGGATGGTCTTTAAGGCCTCTCCAACCCAAACCATTCCACAATTTGATATTCATTGGGAAGGAGAAGGGTTCTGTTCCATTCTGTGACACTGTGAACAGCCATCTTCCCTTTAAAGTGACAGCAGTGGATTTACAGTGGCTTTGCAAAGACTTAGAGACAGAAGTAAAAGAACAGAATCAAAAGCATGAAATTTGGGATTTGGTCCCTAAATTGTGAAGTGCTTTGGGGTTTAAGCAGATGCAGAAACCCCTCGGGCAGCAGAGGAGTTTCAGTTTTCCTTCCTCACCTCTCCAGGCTGAAGCAGCCCGTGAAGAACCAAGTGGATAACCTTATAATTTCCATTGGGCATATGTTGTGCTGGGTGTTCCCAAGATCTGGCAAGTTTAATTTTCCCAGCACAGCTGCTGGTGGCTACTGTTCCCTGTCAGGGCTCGCTTAGCCACATCAAAGGCACCAGGACACATCAGAGGGCACAGAAGTGCTGCCATCCCACCCTGCAGCTGAGAGGATGCTTCAGGCTCCAAACAAACTTCAAATCCTGAGCATCCCGCTGGCTCTGAGAGTTCCTGTGGCTCTGAAGCTTCCCTCTGCCAAGAGATCATACTGTATTAGTACACTGTGTTGTGATTGCTCAAACTGAAACAATCAAAATGCTGTGGTGTGATCTGGTTGTGTCTAAGTGACATTGGCAATTCAAAGGGGACCTTGGGGTGGGATGAGGGTTTGCAAAATTCACTCCTCTTCCAAAAAAACCCCAGAAAGACAATTATAATATGCCAATCTTTGTTTCATCGTATAGTCAAAGCTGGATCAAGATGTTAAAAGGCTCCATTTTCCCCTGATATTTCTGGTGTTGAGACCTAAAGTGGCTCAAATCCTCAAGGCAAATCCTGTCATCAAAAACAAACTTCTAGTTATCCCCAAAAGAAGCCAAACCAGAGTTTTCCATGCCTGCCCAAAAGATCCAGATGTGATCAAGTTCTGATTTGTTTTATATTTTATATTAAGAAATTATTTTATATTTTTCTCATTTTATATTTCAATTTTATGTCTAACTCTATTAGTTCTAATACACAGGGGGAATCACGGGGCAACCCTTGTCCAGATGAGATTGGGATTATAGATTTGCAAAATTCACTCCTCTTCCAAAATACCAGGAAGACAAAGAGGACAAGTCATGAGTTCATCGTGCAGGGCTGGGTCCTGGGAGAGGTCTGGGATCCACAACCTAAATGAATCAGGACTTTGAGGAGGAAAGATACCAGAAACTCAGAGCTTTCAACCACCTGAGGAGCATGCTTGGCACAATTGCTTCCCTTTGTTTATCACACCTGTGTCTTCCCAGCATCTCCCATTGGTTCCAGCAGGAGGGATCTCTCTTTGAAGCCTTCCTTGCATTGGGAATGAGCGTCTCCATTCCTGGGAATGTTTGAGGTGGCGCTCGTGGCTTTTTTCAACACTCTGTGTGTTCAGATCCTTCAGACTCCCATGGAACATGATAAATCAGAGCCGTGGGTGGAAGGAACAGCACAAGTGTGTCCCTCCAGGTGTGGGAGGTTCCCAAACAGCTCTGCCTGAACAAATCCTTTATTTCTAGCAACCTGCACACAGAGCTGCTCTTGGGAAAGTGGCACCAGGCACTGCTGTGTTTTGGGTTGACTCTTCTTGTAGTGTGTTTCTCTGGATTCCCAATAAAAGATGCAAAAATGAGGCTTTGCCTTTCCAGACTCATACAGCAAGGACTTCTCTGGAATGTAATACAGGAATATTATCCCTTTCCAGGGTAGAAAAACCTGAGGTGGTAAAAGCTGCACCCTATCCATGGACTGGGTAACCTTTAAAGGTCATTGCCCAGAGAACCTGTGAATTCCTCATGTCTGGAAATGTCCAAGGCCAGGTTGGACAGGGCTTGGAGCAACCTGGGATAGTGGAAGGTGTCCCTACTTGTGGCAGGGAGTAGCACTGGATGAGCTTTGAGGTCCCTTTCAACCCAAACCATTCCAGGATTGTGTGTGACTGGTGTTCTTTGAGGAACATGGGAACTTCCCTCTGCTGTGGCCAAGGGGGTCATGGGCTACAAGGAAAGCAAGATGATGGAAGCAGAGTGGAGGAGAGCTGCTCCCTGGAATCAGTCATGGACAACCACTTCTGGTGGTGCAGGTGTGCCTTGGTGTGTTAGAACTAATATAGCTCAATATAAAATTGAAATATAAATTAAAAATGAATAAAATTTTAATAGAAAATATAAAGCAAATCAAATTTGATCACGGAACTTTTGGGCTTATCAGTGATTATTAAATTATTAGAACTGGAACCTGGGCCTGGAAAGAAATTGCAAGTGTCAAAAAGTGAATAAATGGGAAAAGCTGAGGTCGTTTGCCAGGAATTTGGGTGAAGTGGAAGCTAATCCTTTACAACCCATCATGGAATATTCCAGGGGGAACTGCACTGGCTCAGGGAAGGAACTTTCTGTGCACCTGTGAGTTGATATGGTATATTCCCCTTTTTGCCCTGCATGTCTGTAGAAGAACTGGGATAATCTGATGTGTTTTTCCAAAAAATTCAATGTATTGTATCTGGAAATCCATGTCGCATGGTCATGGATCACCGAAGTGTCATTTAGGGAACATTGGAGAGGGAATTCTTTGCCATCTCATCAAGCACTGCCCTATCTCTAGTCCCTGATCCAGAGGGAGAAATTCCTTAGCAGCTGTGCCACCCAGGGCGTTTTCCCAACCTAACGTAAATAGGAAACACTCCAGTCTGGATCTGTGCCAGCTCCTCTGGACTTCAGAGCAAATTAGGGAGCAAAAAACATTATGTGGTCTTGCATTATTCATGGATGAAAGCAATTCCCACAAGAGCTCCTTGGGGTCTGTCCAGCCTCCAGCCTGCTCCCACTCCTGGGAATTTATAGGTATAAAAAGGACGGATCCTCATGTGGGTTTAAATCAGAGCAGGGATTACTGGTTTGGCTCTATGCTGTAACCAAGACTTTTGGTGGAGCAGATTTAATTCAGCAAACCCTCCCAGCTGAAGAGGGGGAATAGTGGCAAATGTCAAAACATTCTCATCTGAAAGAAATGTGCATTTTGGAAGCGCTCCAGTGTTTCAGCAGGAATTCAGGAGAGGGACACTGTGTTTAGAGAGTGGATTTGTTCTTGAAAACAGCCCTGAATGAGACAGACATGGGTGTGATGTTAAAGCCACTCCTGGCCGACCTGCAACTCCAGGTATGATTTTTCCCTTCCCTGAAAATCCAGAAGCTGCCAGCTTTATTTCAGCCTGAACCAAAAACCTTGATTTTTCTGTAATTTTTCCCAGTTCAGCTGTGGAACTGTGAACCTCTGGTGAGGTGGTGTGGAGGAAAATTAGGGTTTCTTCCCTGACATAGATGTGAACAGGAACACACATCGAAAGGTCAGCTTCAGAGATCCAAAAATTTTGTTTTGGGATTTAATTGTGGCAGAACTGACCCCTTGGAGTCTGATCCCAACTGTATGATGCTTCCCCTCTCCTTCTGTGTCTGCTGAGAGCCAACAGGGCTTTGCATGGAGGCAGAGGATTGAATGCTAGGGGTGGTTGGTCTCAGTTTGGCTCCATGACAAAAGGGTCCCTGGCTCCAGTGTTCGTTTCCCTGTCTATGCAGGAGATCAGCCCTTCCCAGAGTGGACCATCCTGGATCCCTGAGGTTCCAGTAGAAGAAGCCTGGGGATGCCAGGAGATGGCACTATCCTCCCGAATGGACCTGCCACTCTGTAACATCTCTTCCCCTTCCAAAACGCTTGTCAGGTCCTGGAACAAGCTGCCCAGGGAATCATTAAGGATCATGGAATCATTAAGGCTGGAAAAGCCCTGAGTCCACGGCCAGGGTCACCACTAACCCATGTCCCCAAGTGCCACATCCACATGGTTGTTAAATCCCCCCAGGAATGAGGACTTCACCTCTTTTCTGTGAGAGAATTTTCCCAATATCAAATCTAACCTCTCCTGACATAACCTGAGACCATTTCCTCTCAATCTAGTGTCCTCTTGACAAGTAAAGGGAGTACCTGAGGGGCAGAGGCCCTGCTTTGGAAACATTCGGGATTTATGGAGCTGGGATGTGATAAGGATCATCCAACATCTCACTCAAGGACACCTCTGGTGTCCAACTAAGAAGGAACAGGATTTTAATAGGAAACTGTTGTTCTTGGCTGTCCCAGTGCAGCTGCCTGTCAGTGCAGGATGAACCTACAAAAATTTCTGGCCAAAGGAGTGTGGGGGAAAAAAAGGGATTTTTGTCCTCTTTTCTTTTTTTATATTTATCTCTAGTTCTGTCTGCAGAGCTGCTGGCACATGGATCAAGAGGTTGGCACCTTGATCTTGGTGCCATCCCCAACCCAATTGATGGGGGTATGACACCAGTACAGCGCAGGATCCTCCCTGGCACTGTCGGTTGTGCCGGGATGTCTTCCCTCTTCTCAAGCCAGGCACAGGATCTCCCCCTGGACCATGAGCCATGCCAGGATGTCTCCCAGCTCTCAAGCCAGCCTCCTGATGGATTTTTCAGCTATCTGGCTGCTGCCCAAGCTGTTTCCCTGGCCTTTCAAAGGCTTTTCTTGTTCTGCACCAGCTCCCAGAGAAGGGCTCCTTTCACAGTCACATAGACAGAAATTGTCATTTTCCAAACACAGCTTCCCTTTTCCTGGCCAGGAACCTTTCACCTCCCTGACATCAGCCCGCCTTTGTGGTGCTCCATGTGAAATTTTGTGCTTCTTGTTCTTTTCACTGGGTTTAAATGATCAGGGGATGAGGGACAACAGGGAGGCTACAGTGGGATTCTGATGGAGCTGGTGGATTGGCACTGGGATCCAAGCAAAGCTGGAGGCCTGGGAACCAGCACGGAGCCCTGACAGATGTGGATAACTTTGTCATTGAGTTTATTGGTATGATTAGACAAGAAAAGATGAATTTTTATCATTATTATTCCCATTATTCTCATTAGTCTTCTCATTATTATTATTATTATTTATCATTATCGTCATTATTATCCTGTCTTTTACTAATTCCTGGGTTTTTGGGGCTGTCTGCCAAGGATTTTCCAATGTGCTCACACAAACCATGGTGCACATCAGAGGGACCACAGCTCCATGTTCCTGAAGAACTCCAGGCACATTCAGCACTGGTCTATCCTGAGGGGATGAAGGCTTCTGGTGCCTTTTCCATGACAAGGAAATGAGGATGAGGAGCCGGCATAGACATTGCAGGGATTGTTTTCCCTCTTGTGAACCCCCTGGGTGCCATCGCTGTCTGAGGTGCAAAGTCATCACTCAGGAAACCATTTGCAATGTGATCCCAAAGTAGCAGCAATCCCCAGAAAACTAACCCTCCACTCCCTGCCCTAATTCCCCCTCCAGTCCTGTCTCCTGGAACCATCAAAATGCCTGGAAGACAGAGCCCCAGTGGTGGTGGTGGCATCATCCCAGGGTTTGTCCCTGCAGCCTCAGTGACTCCCAGATGTGCTCATGCTGCTCCTGGCACTTGAAATTTTCCAGCCCTGGCCCTGGCCCAGCATCAGGGTTTGTTTGACAGCGATGCAGAATTTGCTCATTGTTGTTGCTGGGGCGAAGTTCAGGTCTTCTGGGCTCTTCCCAGTGGAAGGTTTGTGTGTTATCCCACTTCCCACCACCTGGGATGTGTCCCCTGGACAGTTTCCTTGGCCTTAGGGCTCCATGAGATCACATTTGATCCTTGAAAGGGATCTCAAGGATCTCTCTTTCAGGGTGGAATGGGCTGGCATGTCAGCTCCTCATCCCATTCGCCCCTTATCCATGCAGGGGGCCGTCGTGGTGCCACCACCCTGTCACCTTCTGTGTGAAGGTCCTCTGGCACAGCTTCTGGATTCACTGGAATGCACAGCATTCTAATATACTGGTGGTGTCCCTGGTCCCCACCACTGCCCAGAGCAAGGGCACCGAGGTGGAGGACACCAAATTCCTGGGCTTCCTGTCTCCCAGGTTATTTCAGGCTCTTCCCAGCTCCATAATGAGCCAAATTTGGAGCCTTGGAGTGGTGTAGGGTCTGGCAGCAGCGCCTGCTCATGACCTTGCCGGGATCAGGAGCAGATCCCATCCTTTCCCTCCCAGGTTTGTCTCCCTTGGGAATGCAGGTGTAAGCTATGTATGATCTCAGGGATCTGCAAGTGCCTGGGAACATCCGATGGCTCCAGGGTCTCGCTCTGCTTCCCGGAGGAGTTCCGGAAAGCGCCTGGACCTGTCAGACCTGTGTGCGCCTTCCCGGGGCAGGGACACATTCCAGCCGTTCCTGCGGGCTGAGTCACGCGTAGCTCCCGTGGCTCCCAGCCCGCGATCCTTCAGCCCCATCTCAGCTTCCGAAGGTGAGTCATTCCCGTGGGAGGGAGGTGGGAATCACCTATCGCGGCGGGGAGGCTCAGCCTGGGGCAGGGACACAACACGGTTGTTTTCCCACGTTCCCAGGGAAAGATGGGAGCTCTGGGCATGATCCCATGCAGCCGAGAGGTTGTGCCAGTGCCATCCCAAGGTGCTGATAAACAGTCCAAATCTCCTAGCTCCGGTTCTGGTAATGCCATGCTAAGGTGTCAATGCCACCCCGGGGTGCTAATAGCATCCCAAACATCCCAGTTCCAGTTCTGGCAATGCCATGCCAAGGCACTGATGCTATTCAGAACCTCCTGGCTACTGTTCTGCCAATGAATTACCAAGGTGCCAATGCCATCTCAAGATGCCAATGCCGTCCCAAGCTTTCCAGCTCTGGTTGTGCAAATGCCATCCCAAGGTGCTGATTGATGCCATCCCAAAACTTCCAGCTCCAGTTATGCCAATGTCATCTCAAAGTGATTATGCCATCCCAAGGTTCCAATTCCACTCCAAGACGCCAGTGTCATCCCAAGCCTCCTGGCTCCAGTCGTGTCAATGCCATCCCAGGTTGCTGATGGCATTGCAAAACTCCCAGCTCCAACTGTGCCAACAACACCCCAAGTCTCTCAGCCCATGCCAACCTAAGGTGCTGATGTCATCCACAATGCCGATGCCATCCCAAGGTGCCAGTGCCATTCTCAGGTACCAATGCCAACCCCATGTACTAACACCATCTCCAGGTATCAATCCCTTTCCAGGTGCCAACAGCATCCCCAGCTACTGATACCATCCACAGATGCCGATCCTATCCCCACGTAGTGATCCCACCCCCAGGTTCCAATCCCATTCCCAGGTGCCAGTGCCATCACCCACCTGACTGCAGGAGTGGATGGATTCCCGGGTGGTCACCAAGTGGAGAGTGGGGCCATGGGCACTGGCTCAGTGCTCCAAAGGGTGCGGAGCCACTCCTGCCAGGCCAGCACAATGGGAGCGCTGGATAAACAGGCAGAACAAGGACAAACAGCTCCTGCGGGGGCAGTGCCAGCATTGTGACTGCCCGGATTAATGGCCCGGACACTGAGAGCCTGGTGTTCCACTGCCGGCTGCTTTCCGGGGGCTTTTTCCCAGCCAGACACTCTTTCCTGGCCCTTTGCCCTGCTCTGGTGACTCAGGGAGAAAGGAAGGACACAGAGAGGAATCCCAAGCCTGAACACCTTGGCTGGATGATTGGGGGTCCTACCTGCACTCTGAGGGTATTCCAATTCCCTTCCCAGTGTCATTTGGGAATGCTGTCCCCTCAAATGTCACTCCAACACCCTCTCGCCCTTTCCCACACAGCCACTGAAAAGCCTCAAAGGGATCCCAAGAGGGAGAAGGAGAACCAGAGCATGGATTTGGGGTCCCACCACAAAGCCCCAGAGGGAATCCGAGCAGGTGGAGAACTGAATCGAGAATCTGGGCTCCCATTGCAAAGCCCCAGAGGGAACCCAAGGAGGAGGAGGAG
>VXBX01008602.1:26760-38666 GCA_013400415.1 Scytalopus superciliaris
CCCATCCCCATCCCTGTCCCCCCATCCCTGTCCCCCCATCCCAATCCCCCCGTCCCCTCTCCGGCTGCACCGCCGTCCCGCTGCCCGCAGGTGGCAGCACCGCCCCGGCCAGGGAGGGCGCGGGCCCTGCCGGGGGTCCCGGGTGGTCCCGGGGATGGGGGTGGGGAGGGGGGATCAGGTCCAAACCCCCCTGCAGGGGGAGGGTCTGGCAGTGCCTGGAGACCCCTGGAAAGTGGCGCTGGTTTGGGGCGGGGCGGGCACTCCGCACCGGGCTCTGCCACCCTCCGCCATCCTAGGGAGGCGCGACCCCCAGGCGGCTTTTGGGATTCGGGACAGCACGGAGGTGCCCGAAGGGTTTGGGTGCCACCGGCCTCCCTCCTGGCACCGGGCACAAGTGCCTGCAACAGGAGTTGTTGAGTCCAACCATGAACCCAGAACCGCCGTGTTCACCATTAACCATGTCCTGGAGTGCCACACCCACAGGTTTTTGGGACCCTTCCAGGGATGGGCACTCCAACACTGCCCTGGGCAGCTGTGCCAATGCCTGACCACCCTAAATATCCAATCTAAAATTCCCCTGGCACAGCTTGAGGCCATTTCCTCCCCTCCTGTCCCTGTTCCCTGGGAGCAGAGCCCGACCCCCCCTGGTTCCCCCTCCTGGCAGGGAATTCTGGAGAGGGAGAAGATCCCCCCTGAGCCTCCTGTTCTCCAGGATGAGCCCCCTCAGCTCCTTCCCCAGCTCCCTTCCCTTCCCTGGACCTGCTCCAGCCCCTCAATATCTTTCTCACCCCGAGGGGCCCAGAATTGCCCCCAGGACTGGCAGTGATGCCCCAGCAGTGCCAGCACGGGGACAGTCCTGTGCCACACGATTCCCGATCCAGGCCAGGATGCCACCGGCCTTTCTCGACCACCCGGGCACAGCCAGCCCGTGTTCAGCCTCTGCCTCTGCCCTGCAGTAATTAGCTCTGCCCTGCAGTAATTAGCTGTGGGTTGTGCCATTCTCGTGCGGCACAGCCATAAAACACCCAGCCCTATCTCGAAGCAGATTAGGAGGCTCCTTGCAGGTCCCTATTCCATCCTTCCCGTAGGGAATAGAGCTGTGCAGCAGGGAAGGGGTGGATGCAGAATCAGTGCCCAGCTTGTCCCAGCAGCCCATTCAGCACCAAATCCACTTAATTTAGTGCCTGGGAAAGGGAGGGCGAGGATGGGTCCAGTTACAGGGAGAGGGGACAGAGACAGCAGGATGCACCTGGGGTGGGATTTGGGAACACAGGGATGCCTTTGGTTAGGTGGGCACTGTCCCCACCTCACCCCTCAGGAGGTGCTCCCACCTCCAGCTGCCCCAACACCCCTCCAGGCTGTTTGCAAAACTTGACACAAATTAATGACTGTTTTTACCACCTTGTACAGTGTGTGCCAGCCCAGCCAGGCCGAGAGCAACACCAGGAACAGCCATCATGGCAAGCACAGCCTTGCACAGCCACAGCAGTTTGGATCCCAACACCCAGAGAGAAAACCTGTCCCAAAGAGCTCAGGACAGGCACGGGACACAGTTGGGAAATGGATTCCAGCCCCAAGGTGCACCCCTGATTAGGGTTAAGTAATGCTGCAACTGCTGGGATGGGCATCTCCAGGGACCCCATGGACACCCCTCAGGCCTCCAAGAGCTGCTGTGGGCCCTTCAAGCCACACACAGGCAAACAGGCACAAACTGTGTGTAGGATTCTCAAATGACACCATTTTTTGGGTTACACCTCAAAAACACGTGGTTTTTTTTTTTTACACGATGCCCACCTGCTGCTGTGGGTGGGTATTTTATACAATGCCCAGTTCGTGCTTGGAATGTCACCAAGATTTGCCCTGGCCCTGCACCCCTTTCCTGACTCATGGATTGTGTTTTGACTGCATCAGGTCTCAGCCAGCTCGTGGCCCGTCTGTGCAGTGAGGTGGGAGCACCCCGAGGTTTTCCCCTTCTCTGGCCTGGCCTTACACCCCTCCCAGCTCCAACACTGCAAAACTCCTCCTTCCAGGCTTAAAAACCCCCCTTCCTGTGCCTGTGTGTGTATTGCCTGGAGAATTTCTGTGAACAGGTGGGGAAAATCAGGATTTCTCGGTTTGTTGTCATAGTCAGAGTTGCATTTGCCCTTGATTTGCAATGTTTATGCTAATATTCTGTGTGGGGGTTTTTTTTGCAGAAGAAACATCACAACAGGAGCATCCCTGGACAAACTGGAGTTTCTACTCATCACCTCCACAGTTCCAGAGCTGTGCTCCTCTCACTGCCTGCAGTGAGATCTCAGGACATGAAAATGAGATTTGGGAAACGCCACTCTTTGGGAAACAGTCCCTCAGGTGCCACGGGGAGAGGCACACTGTGGGTGGGATGGCTCCCTCTCCCAGTTCCCACTCCCATTTTCCAGTCTCAACAAACAGGGGAGATAGGCAAGGACCTCGCCTGGAGAAGCCTCCTCCTCGTGCCACCAGCCTTGTGCAACCCTGTGCCCTCCCTGCCAGGGTGTGGGCACAGTCCCTGGCAGGCAGGAGCTGCTCAGGGTCCAGCTGGGCTTGGGAAACAGCTCCAGGATGGCACAGAGCATGGCAGAGCCCCCAGGGCTCCTCCTGCACCCCCTGCTCTGCTCTCAGCATGTCCCCTCACCATCCCTGGGTGCCTCTGGAGCTGGGATGGGGTGGGTGGATCAGCTGGAGACACTCAGGGCTGATTTGATGCCCTGGAGCTGTTTTGGAGTCCTGATGCAAGCAGGAAATGCAGGGAATTGCACCAGCCAGGGGTTATTTTGGCCCCTTCAGCTTTGCTTCTGAGTCGCCTGAAGACTCTGAAACGCTCGGGATTAGTTGGTTTTATTGGTTAGAGGTGGGTTTTAGTCCCTCCAGGGAAAGGCAGGAATGAAGAGAGTAACAATGTAGTCAAGAAATGGGAAGTTATTAAATGAGTAAAGGAAATGTCTCTGCAGGCCAGGGCTGGTGCAGGAAGGGCTGGATCTTCGATGGAATGTGCCTTCCCAAACCCCTCCTCCCCAGAGTTTGGGCCATCAGTTTCCTGGTTGCCCATCAAACTATGCCAGGGGAGGTTTAAACTGGGCATTAGGGAAAAAATCCTTCGTGGAAAGGGTGGTCAGGCACTGGAACATCTTGCCCTGCCAAGTGGTGGAGCCACCAATCCCTGAGAGTGTTCAAACAACACGTGGATGTGGCACTTGGGCACAAGGTTGGGTGGTGGGCTCAGCAGTGCTGGGTTGGCAGTCGGACTCAGTGCCCTTAGAGGGCTTTTCCAACCTCAGCAATGCTGTGATTCCATGTTTGGTGACTCCCCTTGTCCCTGGGGTGGTCCTGGGGTGGTCCTGGGAGAAGGGCACGCTCTTGCCAACAGATCAGCACTGGCACTGCCCTGCAAAGGGCATCAGGAGCTTCCTGCAGAGTGTGCACAGAGGGGGGAATGTCTCCAGGGGTGCATCCCATGCAAGGATGGGACCTGCAGGACAGTGATGTGGCCTTGACAGGACCACGTTTTGCTGTGCAGGCAGCTGAGCACAGACACAGGGACAGGGGCTGCTCACAGCTCCTGGGGGGACACAAACAGTGCTGGTTCTCTGCTGGGATGGAGCTGGAATCACAAGGGCTGCTCTGCTGAGAGGGATCCCATCTGCTTGTGGAGCTGAGAGGGTGAGTGCAGGAGGATGGAGAGGGTTTTCCTCATGGTTTCAGCACCACTGAAGCCAGTGGGACACCCCTGGCAGAGCTGCTCTCTGGCTGCTGGGGGCATCTCTGTGCCCCTCCCAGGCTTGGCCATTTCAGGTGGCAAACTCTCTAAGTGTCCCCATGTCCCTGTTGTAACAACCCCTCTGTCTGTCCATCCTCGAGACACTCACACCAAATGTCTGTTTTCAAAAGCAAAACTGTTGAATATCAGTTTCCCTTTATTTTTGTGGGCAGGCAGAGGTTTAAAGCACTTGGGGTGGGATGTGATCCTTTGAACAGGGATGGGAAACTAGAAACCAGGGATGTGCACTGGGAATGAGCAGGGTGGGATGAGGAGGTTGCAGGGAGATGCAGAGAACAGGCCTGGAGGGTGGGAACAGGGAACAACTACACTTAATTTCCCACTCCAGAAGTGACCCAGCTGGAGATGCTCCCAGTGCAGCCATCAGGCAGCAGGGAGGCAACAGGGTCAGGGGTTTGAAACTGCCAGAGGGCAGGATGGGATGGGATATTGGGAAGGAATCCTTTCCTGGGAGGGTGGGCAGGCCCTGGCACAGGTTGGGCAGAGAAGCTGTGGCTGCCCCATCCCTGGGAGTGCCCAAGGCCAGGCTGGACGGGGCTTGGAGCACCCTGGGCTGGTGGGAGGTGTCCCTGCCCATGGCAGGGGTGGCACTGGATGATTTTTAAGCTCCCTTCCAATCCAAACCGTTGTGTAGTTCTAAGAGAAGGCACTTTTTCATCCAGCACCTGATTGCAAATGACCACAAAAATAACCTTTAAAAGCTCGAGATAAACGTGTGCAGGATTGGCTTGTGCTGACTCGTTAGACACGATGATTCAGGACCTGCAGCTAAGGAAGTATTAAGTCACTGACCACCAGAAGATGGGGCAGGAGGCAAAGCTGTGGTCTGCCTTCCTAGGAGCTTACACAGGCACTAATTCCCCTTCCTGAGGAAGAGGAGGCAGCTCCTGCTCTCTGCCCAGAGGGGAGCAGAGGGCACAGAGGGCCAAGGGGTGTCCCCCTTGGGTGCTCAGAGACAGCCCTGCCCGAAGAAGGCTCTGGTTCCCAGGGTTTGTCACAGTCTCTGCTATCAGGTCTCTCCCAGAACTTGCACAAAGCCTCGGGGTCTCCTGCCAAAGCTTTGCACCACTCTGGGAAGGATTGCAAAGTGGGATAAAACATCCAACACATCTGCCTGCCCCGGAGCTGCTGCCAAACTCCTGCCAGCTCTGAGGGGGAGCTGTGGGCTCAGCCCAAGCAAACAGGAACTCTCTCTTGGTCCCCTTCCATGGTCACATCTCTTCAGAGTCAGCATTCCTGCAAATGTGCCATCCCTGGGAGTGTCCAAGGTCAGGCTGGACAAGGCTTGGAGCAACTGGGATAGTGGAAGGTGTCCCTGCCCATGGCAGGGGGTGGGATGAGATGAGTTTTAAGGCCCTTTCCAGCCCAAACCATTCTGTGAGTCCCCAGTTCTAAGGGAAGGCACTTTTTCAGTCAGCACTTAATTGCATAGCACCTTGTTCCACAGAATATGACCATAAAAATAACCTTTAAAAGCTTGAGATAAACATGTGCAGGATTCTGTGAGACCAGAAAGGCTGACAAGTTGCTCAGGGGTTTGGTTTGGCTGTGTGGCTGCTCAATGTCAAACCTCATGGCTGAGAAAGCCCTGGCTGTGCTGTTACAGCAGGGCCAAACACAAGGTGGTTTTTTCTCCCTCCTGATTCAGACAGCTCCATATTTTCATGCACAGGAAGGGGAGAATGGGGAAAGTCTCTGCTCAGCCCTGCACATGCAGCAGCTCCCTGTGAGTTACACAAGCCGAAGCCTCTCTGAGCACACAGGGCTGTGCTGGAGGTGCATGTGACAGATGACAGCGCTGGGATAACGTCCTTTAATTACTCCTGTTATTGCTGTCACCATTAGCAATTATGGCATTTGCTTTAAGCCTGTCTGCATTTCAAAACAAGCACACGGTGGTCAGATTGACAAAGCCTCTTGGGCTGCCTGGAATGGCATCCTGCCTGGAGTAAAGATAATAGAGTGCCTGGGAGATTGCTCAATGATGATGGATTGGTGGGGAATTTCTCCTGGACCCCGAGACCAGCCCTCTGGAGCCTGACAAGGCTTGTGCTCTGCTGCTGTGTGTGGGGGCTGCCTTGCACAAGGACTGGGGCCGTGGTGTTGTAACAGAGCAGGTGCTTCAGGCACTGGAGGCTCCAAAGCCACACCTCGCGTGGGGTGAGTTGGCTTTGCTGCTGCTGCTGCTGCTGGTTTTTGGTTGCCTGGAGCCCCTGCCCTACCTGGTGAGGGAACACAAATCTTTCCAGCTCTGCAGATGTGAGCCTGAGTGGGTACATGGCCCCCCGGGGGGCTCTGCAGCAGCCACGGAGACAAATGCTTCCATTTGCACAGCCAACATTAGCGCGGCTCCTGCTGCTGTTGTTATTCCTCCCAGACCACGGTTTGCTAAACGGCTTCCCAGCCAAGCACGGGACACAATTCCTGCCCTGTGGAGCCAGGAATGAGAGGGATTGTCTAACTGCTCAGCGTTAGCCAGGCTCCCGGGTCACCTGCCCGTGCTTTTATGCCTGCGAGGATGGAATTGCAGCCCTGGAGCTGAAGTCCTGCACCAAAAGCACGGGAGATGGCAGCGGGGCAGAGCCTGCCCAGGAGGATTCAGAGCCTTCCTGGGCACGCTCAGAGTGATGCAGCGGGGCAGCAACGAGCCAAAACGCCTGGTTTCCCTTCCCAACCCGCCACTGCCTTGATGGGAGAATGGAGCAAAGCAACTTGCCTCCTTCCACCGCAGGGCTCTGACTCAGAGTGCTGAGCAAACAGCGGTGGGAACGTGGGATGCCAACATTGCCACCTCATCCTGCCTGCCCCGGCTGCTGCTGCCCCTCTGCCCACACCACGGCCCCACGGCAGCCCAGGCAATAAAGAAACACACGTGCCTCTGAACCACAGCTGCTCCCAAGGGCATTTTAAAAGAAATTCCCTCGTCAGCAGCAGTTCAGGTGGAAACCTCCAGCCAGGGTGCCCTGGGACGAGGGAGGGAGGAGCAGAGTCAAGTTAAGCAATTGGATTCTCCCAAATTTGCCTGCCAGAGTCCCTGTTTGCCTGTTCTTGTGGCACCAGCAGCAGAACTGATTCTTCCCCACCTCAGCTTGTGAGCACAAAGTTGTAGAACACCAACAGCTGAGCCCTGAGGCTGCTGGCTCAGCTCCTGTGACAGCCCCTGTCCCTCCCCTCAGCTTGGACAGGCCTTGGAGCAGCCTGGTTTAGTGGAAGGTGTTCCTTCCCACTGCAGGGGGAGTGGAATGAGATGGGCTTTAAGGTCCTTTCCAACCCAAACCGTTCCATGGTTCGTTGATTCTGATCTCAGGTGTCTCAGCAGGACCCTCAGACCCTGCCCAGGGCATGACACAGATGCAGAGGAGCTGGGATGGGGCTCTGGTGTCACAAAGGCTGAGATGCTGCCTGGATGTGGGGCCTGCAAGGGGGCAGCAGCTCCAGGGGGCAAGGAGGGAGCAGCTAAGGGGACAGGACAGTACTGACCCCTGAGAAATGCCACTTGTCACTGCTCTTCCCAGAGGGGAGCAAGATGGGATGTCACCTGTTAGATGAAAGCTGGAGAGGAGATAACAAAGTCTTAGCAGGAAGCTGAGGACTTTTGTGAAGCTTTCAGAGAAAGAAGTTTCAAGCACAGGGAGGATTTGAATCACAGAATTGTTATGGCTGTAAAAAGACCTTTAAGATCCCCCCCAGCACCACCACTGTGTTCACCACTAAACCACGTCCCCAGGTGCCACATCCACATGTTGTTCAAACACTTCCAGGGACTCTTTACTCCACCACTGCCCTGGGAAGCTGTTCCAGGGCTTTACAACCCTTTCCCAGGAAAAAACGTCCTTAATATCCAATCTAAACCTCCACTGGCACAACTTGAGGCCGTTTCCCCTTGTCCTGTCCCTGTTCCCTGGGAGCAGAGCCCTCCCTGGCTCCCCCCTCCTGGCAGGGAGTTGCAAAGAGCCAGAAGGTCCCCCCTGAGCCTCCTTTTCTCCAGGCTGAGCCCCCCCAGCTCCCTCAGCCCCTTCCCCAGCTCCATTCCCTTCCCTGCACACGCTCCAGCCCCTCAATGCCTTTCTTGTCCTGAGGGGCCCAAAAGTGACCCCAGGATTGGAGGTGCCTCACAAGTGTGAGGAGTCTCTCTGTGTAACTCTCACCTGAGGCCCAGAAGGTTCACCCTGAGCTCCCCACGCACCCCCCTCTCCCCAACCCACCCACCTCCATGTCAGCATCCTCAGCATCCTCAGCATGCTCAGCATCTTCAGCATCCCAAGCCCTTCTGACCACAGGCAGGAGGATGTAAACATCAGCAGGAGCTGGGAAGGAGGACTCAGCAGGAAATCAACCTCTCTTTGTGACCTATTTATTGATGAATCAGGGCAGATTTAGCTCCATGACATCCCTCCCCAGTTGTTTATTCACTGTGTGGCACAGGATGCATCAGGCATGCTTGGGTGCTTCGCTCACACTGGGGCTGGGGAGGTTTTGGGGTGGGAAAACTCATTCTTTTCAGAGATGTTCATACAGCCCAGGCATCTCAGGTGTGGGTTCTTATTCTGAAACCCATCCCTGCCACCTTCCCAGCTGACACTGTGCCTCCCTCCCCAGTGGGATGGGCAAGTCAACGCTTGCTTCTCGCTGAGATTCCCTCGGGAACTGGGGAGGCTCTTCCAGCCTGGGAACTCAGATCCTGCTTGCACAGCCCATTCGAGGAGCTGTGAGGGGTAAATTCACCCCAGACTCCCACACCACAGACACGACAGTGAGACCATCCAGGGGTGGGAGCAGCTCCCTGGCAATCCCCTTGGATCTTCTGCTCCAAGCCTGTCCTAGAGAGGTGCCCAGCCTGGAGTTTGTGGCACGTAACGGAGGCTCCGCCGTGTCGTAACATAAACTTATCCAGTGCTTAATTACCCTCTCATTTCCAAATGCATGTGGATTTGTAAAGGCTTTTGTAAGCCCTGGCATCTCTGGGAGGAGTTGCACAGCTCAGCTCTCCCAGGGTTGCTCCTTTTCGCAGGAGTAGCAAAATAGATGGCTAAGCTTCCCAAAGAGCCTTTTCCCAGGGCAAAGACATCCTTACTCTTCAGGAAACACATGGACAGGGACACCTGGAATCTCCATCTGACCCTGCCCTGTGATGCTGCTTGTGGTGTCTCCCCTGCTCCAACAGGAAGCTCTGACCAAATAATAAGCTTTATGTTTAAGAAAACAACATTTTTTTCCCTTTGCCCCAAGTCTACACGGCGGAAAAAAATGTCGATTTGGGGGAAAAGCTTAATTGCTGCCAATTCTCTTGAACACCTGAATGAGGCTCAGAAGGAAAATATTTGCAAACCAGTCATCCAAAAGTGTCCCGTTCGGATAGTTCTTTAACTCAAAACCAAAATAAACCAGCTGGGAGATGCGTGGCTTGATAATCAGTTTTGATAATAAAGCAGCAGTTTGGGCTAAGTCGAAAAGCGACTCGAATTTAAACGCTGCAAAAAAAGAGCAGCAGCCTCTCGGTGTGGGCCAGAAGGGCCGTGGGGGGGGTTTCTCCATCCCCGCAGGGCGAGGCTGTCCCGGTGGGTCCCTCCCCTGGGAAGAGCAGGGCAGGCGGTGGGGTGTGTGCGCCGGCGCACCTGAACCCGCCCAGGGGCACCCCGGTGATTCGAGGCTGCCTTCTCAGCCTGCCCTCCCTCCCTGCCCAGCTGGGTGCTCACATATAAACCCTCGAGCCAACATGTTTCCCGGGGGGGCTCAGCTTTGCCTGGAGGGTGCACGTGGCTCCGGGCTCGCCGCGACGCTTTCCCTCCCAAAGCCGGAGCCGGGGGGTTTGGTGGCGGCTCATCCCGCTGAGCTCCCACCGCGGGCGCTCCTGCCGAGCCAGAGGGGCAGGGCAGGTCACAACTCCAGCTCTGCTGCAATCCCTGGAGCTCCTGACGCTTCTCCCCGCTGTGTGGAAGCTCTGCTGGTCCATCAAGGGATCGCAGGTAAGCCAGGCTGGGAGGGGCTGCGTGGTCCATCACTCCTTCCGTTCTTCTCTTCCTTCTCCTTCTTCTCCTCCTTCTCCTTCTTCTCCTTCTCTCTCCTGTCTCCATCTCGACCATCTCTGTTCAGCCATGAGATGGGATTTACTGGCCTGGGGCTGGTGCTTTTTTCACCCTGCACAACCATCCCGAGCGTAATGCAGAGCAGCAGGGATGAGGTGGTGTGAAGGAGCCCATGGAAAGGCAAGAGCATGAAGAGTCAGAGCCCAAACCCATCTGCCTGCCACCTATTTTATTTTATTTAGCTGTGATCTCACCTGCTCTGGAGAGGAGCCAGCCTGGATTAAAGAGAGGGCAGCATTAACTCACGCTTGTAAAGGAGCAGTGGAGGTTCAGGCACGAGTCGGTTTATCTGGTTGGAGCAGGAGCTGCAGGGGAGCTCGTTTGTGTCACTGTCCCACTCCTCTGTTTGCTCCCTTTGGACTCTTTGGGAGGAGCAGCAGAGGAAGCCGTGGGAGCTTCTCACACTGCACACCCCCAGCCCCTGGGGGTTCTGGACACGGTGCTGTTGCTCAGTGGGGACAGGGAGTTGGCTGTTTCTCCTCCAGAAGGTGATCAAATGCTGAGTGGGGTTTAGGATAAACTTCCCTTCCCTGGGTCAGACCCAGAGCTGAAAGGGTTTGCAAAGAGACCAGAGCTCTGTGTTTCCACAGAGATGCCACTGGAGTGGTGTCACCTCGGTACCTGTTTGGTGTCACCCCATACCTGCTCGTTCTGCAGGGCCAGATGGGTTTGTTCCACACCACATCCAGGGACTGAATTCCAGGGAATTTCTGTGGCTGTTTATACCCAAACCCCAGCTGGTGGGGTTTGGGTGGTGCTTCCAAACACCTCTAAGGTTGGCACCAAAATAGTTGGCTTCAAAAATAGCTCCAAGATCTCCAGGATCTGAAACAAAATGTGCCAAATACAAAAGTTACAATCCAAAGAGGAACTGGATTTTTACTTTTTCGAATTAATAAAAAATTGCTGAGAAATTAAGCTCTCAGTGAGGATAGGAAAGGCTTTAGAATGGGGAAGAAAAGCAATGTTTAGAATCCCACTTGTAACTGCAGCTTCTGCCACTACCAGAGGCCAGGCTGGGGGTCCTGGCAGTGGAAAAGCCACTCGAGGTGTGAAACTCTGATGCCTTTCAGTGGGAAACCAGGATGGAGCTGGCATGGGAATGCACTCCCGGGGAGATCCAATCCAGAGGGAAGAGGCACCTCCCAGTGCCTTTTCTCTGTGCCCCAGGACTCTGGGAATGCCCCAGGACTCTGGGAATAGCCCAGGTCTGGGCTGGGGCTCCAGGGCTGAGCTCCCCACGAGGTGAGTTCCAGCCCTTGGGACGATGCTGAGGGATAATTAAGGAGAACAGAGCCAATGAGCACCAACCCCTGTAGGGTTGTCCACTCCCAAAAAAGCAGCTCAGAGCCTGCAGAGCACAGGGAAGTCCTGGCAGACGGGTCTGAGTCACAGAGAAAGTGAAGGGAAGGGACAAGACGGGGTGACAAGGACTGGGTGAGATGGGGAAGCGCCGTGTGGCAGCAACAACACCTGCTGAGAGATGGTAATGCCATGGGAGAGGGTGAGCATTGCCAGGCTCAGAGCTCAGGAGCATTTCCTGGAGTGATTGGTAACTCCTGCGTGGTGGGGAGAGAGGGAATGTCCTGCACTACGAAGCGTGGTGGCAAGAGGATGAGTCTCTCCTAGCAGGGTAAGATGCTGTGTAGAGCTGGGGCAGGGCGGCATCCTTGGGGTGTGCAGCACTGACCTGGCCCCTCTCCCTTCCCCTCCTGCAGGTGCCCAACGATGCCAAGCATATTTTCCTACCAGAGTGCCGAGGTGGATTGGTGTGAGGGCAACTTCGAGCGCTCGGCCGTGATTGCAGAGTACTACAACACCGTGAGTGTGGGGTCATCCCAGGGCAGGCTCTGCTCTGGGGACACCAGATGGGATGGCACCCCCCTGTTTTCTTTCCTCCTGCTCACTCCTTTGAACTTCCTCACGGT
Organism: Scytalopus superciliaris; assembly: GCA_013400415.1. NCBI lineage: Eukaryota > Metazoa > Chordata > Aves > Passeriformes > Rhinocryptidae > Scytalopus > Scytalopus superciliaris. Next base: position 38,574 of record VXBX01008602.1, read on the forward strand.
GTTGGAGGGTGATGGCATGGGGAATGTTTTCTGAGCTTCAGGTAAATCACGCGACTTTCGTTGCCCGTTCCCAAAACGAGCTGGGGTCGGGGG
>VXBX01008602.1:38680-61089 GCA_013400415.1 Scytalopus superciliaris
CGCTCCAGAAAGGGGGGGGGGTGGGGGGGGGGGGGGGACTCGTGGTATGTGTGGGGCTGATTCCCAGGGAGAGAAGCCTGGCAGCGCCCAGATCTGTGAGACATCCTGTTATACCAGTCCTGCAGCTCCCCTGCCAACTGGGGTAAGTCCTGCACAGGGCTCCTGTATTCCAGCTACATGGACAGGAGTGGCCAAGTGAGAGGCAGCACTTCCATGAACCGTGTCGGGCAGGCTGGGAATCCGGAACTCAACACGGGGCAGAGCTGATACATGAGCCAGTTTCACCTCCTGTGATCCTTTATCAGCCAGGCTGAATCCAGTGCCAGCCCCTTGGAGTGCAGCCTGGCTGGAGCATCCATATCTGCCTGCAGAGAGCCCGGGGATAACCAGCCCCTCCAAGCAGGTCCTTCCCCCTCGGAGCAATTACAGGCTCGCAGGGGTGTGAGGCATGTGGGTTTACAACCTTCCCCAGGCCTTGTTTACAGCTTTTGGCAATTACTGTCTAACACTAGAAGTTCTTGTTCTCATGGAAATGGCTCTTCCTCCTTTTTTTAAAGCGTTTCCTGCTTTTAATAAATTGCCTGTAATAATGGTGAGTCTCCCACCTCAGCCCTGCAATGCCCCAGCTCTGATTGCCCTCCCGGGGTCTCAGGGGAGGGGGCTCGGGCTCTTTGCTCTTTGAGACAGTCAACAAAGCAAGAGTTGCTAGTCCAGACCAAATCCTGCTTCCCTCTGGTATCCAACTGGTTTAATGACACTGTTGGGGGGGTCTCAGAGGTGCAGAGCAAGGCATGACTAGGAAGGAGGTACAGAAATCACTCACCACTCACATCAGCATCTCAAATCTCAGGCCAGGTTGGACAGGGCTTGGAGAAACCTGGGCTAGTGGGAGGTGTCCCTGCCCATGGCAGGGGGTGGAATGACAGGATCTTTAAGGTCCCTTCCAGCCCAAACCATTCCATGGTTCTGTGATTCTAAAAGCAGCTGGGGGTGTCACTGGCAACACTGGAGAGGGGCTGCTTTTCACAAAGAGCAGGAAGACTGAAAATGAAGTTTTTAGTGAGAATTCCTTCTGGGAGATAAATTTGCTTCATGTCCTAGTTCTGTACACAGGCAGCACTTTTCAAATGTGCCTTTGGAGCTGAGATACCATTTTCACAAAGATCCTGATTTACACCCAGACTGGCAAAGTGGCTCGGGATCCTTATCACACCAACAAGTATCTCAGGAGCTCTTCAAAAGCACTTCCCTGTCTGACTTCTCTGCTGGATACCAGATACATAACTATGCCACTTAGGACCCAAAGCCCTCTGATGCCTGTAAAATATTAACTCTCAGCTGCTGGGTCGTTTTGTGGCACAGGTTTCTAAATTATGTGGCTGTTCTTAAGGATCTTACCCAGGTTTTTAGTTCTGGGCTGAGGTGCCTGCCAGTCACAGCCACCTCCCATGTTCCCCCACCACGCCACCTTTGAGGCCCTGGGCTTGTTGGGATGAATTTTCACTGGGTGGGACTCAGACACAGCTTTCCTCCAGGACTGGAAAACCTCTTCAATGCATGTTTTCCATCCCAGTGTTACACTGAGGAACAGAGAGATGTGGGCAGGACCTTTTTCCAGCAGTTGAACTTGCCTTTGTTCTTCTCTGTAGGACACTGGGCAGCCCTTCCCCAGCAGAGAAAGAGGGTTTTTTGGTCCCTGCACTGATGTTGTTGTTGCCAGGCTCATGGAGCCTGTGCAAGTAGAGGGAAACAATCCTGCAGCTTCTGGGTTAGGATGTGCTTGCTGAAAAAAACCAGGCACCTAAACCTGCTGGGATGGCTGCCTGCATCAGGCTGCTGTGGGATCTGCCCAGACAAGGGGTGGCAGAGGAGCAAACCCTCCTAAAAACTGCAGTTAACTGAGCATCTGACAACAGCCCCAAGCTGCACCATGCTCAGGGCCAGGCCTGGTAAGCAAAAGCAGGCAGGAACATCACTGATGTGGGCATCACCTTCCTCAGCCAGCACAGCCTGCCTGGCACTGCCTGGCTCATTTCCTTATCCAGCACAGCCTGGCTGGCACAGCCTGGCTCATTTCCTCAGCCAGCACAGCCTGGCTGGCACAGCCTGGCTCATTTCCTTATCCAGCACTGCCTGGCTGGCACAACCTGGCTCGATTCCTCAGCCGGCACAGCCTGCCTGGCACAGCCTGGCTCATTTCCTCAGCCAGCACAGCCTGCCTGGCACTGCCTGGCTCATTTCCTCAGCCAGCACAGCCTGCCTGGCACAGCCTGGCTCATTTCCTCAGCCAGCACTGCCTGGCTGGCACAGCCTGGCTCGATTCCTCAGCCAGCACAGCCTGCCTGGCACTGCCTGGCTCATTTTCTCAGCCAGCACAGCCTGCTTGGCACAGCCTGGCTCGATTCCTCAGCCAGCACAGCCTGCCTGGCACAGCCTGGCTCATTTCCTCAGCCAGCACAGCCTGCCTGGCACTGCCTGGCTCATTTCCTCAGCCAGCACAGCCTGGCTGGCACAGTCTGGCTCTCACCCCTGCAGCAGCACAAGGATGGATCCATCTCCACCCTCTGGGCTCCCTTGCAGGATCAGGCTCCTTATGATGTGCCCTAGAGAGGGGACAAGAGAAATCTGCCCAAGCTGAGCTCCCCAGCTGTCCCTGCTGGCTGGCAGCAAATCCAGCTGGGGCTCAGGGCCCTGTCCCAGAGGTGATCCTGGATCTCCTTCTTTCCCCTCTCCATTCATTTGTTGCCCATACTCAGCTTGCTGCCTCTCTGCAGTGCTACGGGCCTGCCCGGAGATAATTACATCAATATTGACTTCAGCGTCAATTTTCCAGGGTTTTAGAGGGAATTCCAGCCCAGAGGCTGGGAATCCAGCCAGCTCCTACCCAAGCCTGCTGGACCACTAAATCAGCAGGGCTTCCTCATGGAACATCCTCTTCAATGTCTTCTTCCCAACCCTGCCTGGGGCTCCAGCAGGGAAGTTGTGTGCCAGCAGCTGTGCTGCTGGGAACTGCTCTGTGCCAGCCACACTCTCTCAGGTCTGCTTGCCTTGGATGCTTTTTATTAGACATAAGCACCAAGGGTATAAGAAAAGAATGTAAACAGTATCTTTAAGTACCTAATAATACATGGTGGCTCATGGCTGGATGCAGTTCAGCAACAAAGCTCTATTTATAGTGACTCAGTGACCCAGAAATTTATTGTCTCCTGGCTGCTCAAAGGAGAACAGTATTGTGCTCCGGGAGGGTCATCAGTCAGGGACTTGTCTTTTTACCCTCATTTCTTTGCTGAAATGACTGATCCAGGATGCTGGTAACGACAGCCACCTCCTCAGCAGTGTCTCTGCACTGCTGGATCCCCAGAGCTCCTGGATAGTCCATCGATTGGGGGGATAAGCTCAGCTGCAGGTGCAGATTACCCAGATCCCGCAGAGGAGGACTCGCTGTCAGTGTGTCAGTCTGATCCCACAGCAGCACAGCCACATCTCTCTCTGCCTTGCCCAGAAATTCCTGTGCAGGAGCAGGGCCCAGAACGCTGCAAACACTCCCCAAACAGCTGTTTCCTGCCCCAAAGCGCTGGCAGGAGGATATTGTGATGTCAGGACATGCTACACAGGTCTGGCTGTTGGGAACTTGCTAGACACAGGTCTGGAGAGCCTTGGAGGTGTTCACTCCTGTCTTTGGCCCTGTGGGCTCCTCTGGCAGATAAAGCTGGTTCACCTTTGAGTGGAGGAACTCTGCAAAAATCTCCTTCCACTGCAGAAAATGCCTGGCTGGGGAAAGGACCAGCACAGGTCTTGGCTGCTCCTGCACCGGTGCTGTGCTCAAATAAGTACCTCCTGCTGCAGTCCAGGCTGGTCTCCCCCTGCCAGGGATGGGGGTTCTCTGCAGGTCTCTCCCTCCATCTCAGGCTGTAATTGCAAAAGCTCGGGGTCTTCCAAATTGTCCTCCTAATGCAGCAGGAGTAGAGCCGTGTTGCTGATCCCAGTCTCGCCTCTCTCCTCGGGAAAGAAGCGAATGCCAGGGTAGGTGGGCACCTGGAGCAGTAACTCACACTTGGGCAGTGGGACACAGCCCTGAGCTCACACAGTGGATAAACACGGAGCTGGGTGACTCTCACATGTCCAGCCCCACCTCAGCTCCATCACCACTCTCCTTCCCCCCCAGCATCCCAGGCAGAGGGAGTTGGTGCCCACACAGGTATAAATAAAAGCTGTGCTGGGGGGTCTCAGAGCGAGCAGAAATTCTGGGCAAAGCTTCCCGATGGGAGTACTGGGGGCAAAACCCTCCTAAGCACATTTGAGGCAGAGCTTGCCACATGCCAGAGGGATGTCAGCGTTTACAAATCAGGGCTTGGATCCGAGGAGTGATGAAAACCCCCGTCCCCCACAGGGGCAGGAGCTCCCCCCTAAGCTCCGGCTGCTCAGCAAGGAATCACTCTTATCTTCCTGACCCTGTTGGCACAGCTCCCCAGGTTATCCCTCCCCTCCGATATCTGATCTTGCACATCTTGTCCCGAATTAATGAAGTGATAAGGCTGCTATCATGTAATTAGTGACACTGTTGCAATGCCCACTGCAGCAGGGATCCCTACGCAATCCCAGCCTGCCGTGTTTCCTCACGATGCCGAGCGTGCTGCCACTTGCACACTCCAAGCATTTTTCCCTCTCCTTCCTATCTCTGTCTTCCAAAAGCCTCTTTAACCATTTCACAGGAAAAATAACGTTTGAAATGTAGTTGTTACTTTAACACACGGCTTGGTTTCTTGAGCGTTTCGTGAACAGTTTGACCTCAAGTGTGCAAGTGGGAGCAGCACTTCTCTTTTCATGGCTGGGATGGGAATAGGCCTGGATTTGGCTCTAAGCACCTGCGGAAAAACAATACATTTGGCCTGAGAATCGCTGTTAATGGGAGCATCAACTTGTTTCATGGAAGCCTTAGTGAAAATCAAGATTAATCTCCGGTGTTTAAGGGAATTGAGACCTTACATTAAGCGTGAATTGTGTTTCCCTCTGGAACAGCAGAGGGTGTGTTTCAGACAGATGACACCATCCCTGTGATTTGCAGCCCTGTTACCACAAACTGAGATCCCAGGGGGGCCTCCCAAGCCAAGCACCAGCTTTGCAGTTTACCTGGTGCTGCCTGAGGGGGGAGGTCCTGGCTGTGGATGTCGGATTGCAGGCGTGGGGTCCGCCTCAGCATCTTAGCTGGAAGATGAAAGGGAAAGAGATAAAAGCCACCCTTGGTGGTTTGCCAAATGGCACTTCAGTAGATGGTTCCAAAGCCCCAAAGAGCTGCCTGGCAGGTAAACGCAGCACCACAGTCCGATTTTCCCCGGGGAGGGCCGTGCTTCCCGGTGAGATCCCTCTCCTCCGTTTGCAGAGTCAGGTGGAAAATCCCCGGGAAGAACCCACAGTGGGTGATTAGTTGAGCCTTCATTGCCCTGTTGCTGCAGGGTGGAGGGGGCTGACCCAGCAAGCACGGCCAGCCTTTGGGCTCTCCCCAGCTCCCGCATTTTGCCCCTCTCTGCTCCTCGAAGCGCTGACATCTTCAGCCAGCCCAGCACCGTCCCCTCCCCCCCAGACGAGTCAAAGTCTGCCAGGGAAGGAATTTTGCAGAGTCGGAAATCGGGGCAGAATAATTCCACTGCGTTCGTTTGCCAGGTGTGTTTAAAGCAGGTTTATGACCTCATGTAATTACCGGAGTCCAGAACCCCTCCCCCCCGCAGGCCAGGCGGCTTCACACATGACACCACAGGATGTCACCTCCGTCCTGCCCGTTCCCACCTACCCACGTCCTGCTTGTCCTGCTGCTCTCCACCACACCCACTCCCAGTTCGGGATGTTTTGCTGATCTTGGCTTGCTGTGATGGCTGAGCTCCTCACACCCTCCCAGCCCCTCACAGAGGACTCGCTGCTGGCTGGAAAGGTCAGGAGCCATCCAAGGAACTCCTGGCAGGTCTGGGTTGACATGAGGTGGCTACAAACAGAGGAGCCTGGCACATTGCTGGAAGAGACTGGGAACTGAAGCTAAAGCATCACCCAAGAGGGGGATGTCCCCACAGGTGGCTGCAGGGAGAGCACAGGTCCCTGCAGTCACTGCTGTCACAGCAATAGCTTGTCCTTCCAGTTCCAGCCTTGCTTCTGGAGAAACACCTCTGCCCTGTCCCCCTGCCAAGGGCAATCCCTGCTTCCACACCATGCTTCCCACTAGAGATCAGTATCCTCTTCACACACAGAGATATTGAGGTGTGTGATGGGATGGGCCTTGCCCAAGGTCGTGCAACAAGCTGAATGTGCCTCTTGTTTTCCAGATCAGCAATGTGAGCTTCTTTGTCCTCTCTCCTGCCCTGCTCTACCTGAACCGGCAGTACTGTCAGCACCGGGCCGTGCCCTTGTACTTCATTTCGGGCCTGCTCATCCTCGTAGGTGGGTGCCAAGGCTGTGGCGAGAGCAGGCAGGTTGCCAGAGTACCCAGCATGGTCCCTTTGGAGGGTCTCAGTGGCACAGGGGCGAGCTGAGGTGGGGAACTGAACAGCCTCGTCAGTTTGAAGCCCTGCAGGTTTTGCTTCCTGCCAGCTGTGAATGAGCAGCTTCCAGCCCTGTAAATCCCTCTGTGTGTGGACTCACCAAGGCCCATGTCACAGAATCACAGAGTCACACAATAGCTGGGGTTAAAAGGGACCTCTGGAGATCACCCAGCCCAAGCCCCCTGCCCAGGCAAGTGCCACCCAGAGCAGGTGACACAGGAACACGTCCAGGTGGGTTTGCAATGTCTCCAAAGAGAGGGACTCCATGCCTTCCCTGGGCTCCTCTTCCAATGCTCTGCCACCCTCAATGGAAAGAAGTTCTTGCTCATGTTGAGGAGGATCACCTTGTGTTTTAGTTGATGTCTGTGACTTCTTGTCCTGTCACTGAACAGAGTCTGGCNCCAAGCCCCCTGCCCAGGCAAGTGCCACCCAGAGCAGGTGACACAGGAACACGTCCAGGTGGGTTTGCAATGTCTCCAAAGAGAGGGACTCCATGCCTTCCCTGGGCTCCTCTTCCAATGCTCTGCCACCCTCAATGGAAAGAAGTTCTTGCTCATGTTGAGGAGGATCACCTTGTGTTTTAGTTGATGTCTGTGACTTCTTGTCCTGTCACTGAACAGAGTCTGGCACCATCTTCTCGACACCCTGCTCTTCAGGAACAATGTGCCTTTAGGAATGGCCCCCAAGAACTGCCCAGGCCACACAGGCTTGTGAGAGGATGAAGTTTTGCTGACACAAGCTGCCCTTGTTCCTTGCAGGTATATTCTCCATGTACTTTCACATGACCCTGAGCTACGTGGGACAACTCTTGGATGAGCTCTCCATCCTGTGGACACTGGCTGTGGCATATTCCTTCTGGTACCCACAGGCTTACTTCCCCAAGTTCATCAAGACCAGGTGTGACTCAAAGGGACACTGTGCAGGCTCTGAGGGGAGGGATGGGACCCTGACATTGAGGTGTGTGACCCACAGACCTCCCCCAGCTCCCCTGCAAGGGCTCAGCACTGGGGTCACCACAGCTGGTTTTGGGACCAGACCCTCCATCACCTGGTGCTGACAGAGGAAGAGTCAAAGCCCTGCCATGGGAATGGCTGTGCTGGGCTCCTCTCAGCTGGAGCTGTTTGTGAGGCTGCAGAGGAAACTTTGCATGGAGAATTTCAAAATTAATTAGGAAATTAACAGTTCCTGAGCATTAACAGTCAATTACCCCATTGCTGTCAGACTGTTCCAGCATCCTCTGTCATCCACAGAGAGCTCTCCCCGAAGGCTGATGGGGTTTCCCACAGGACAAGCAGACCCAAGTTCCACCCTTCATTTGCAGGGTTGTTAACAGGAGGGCTGGCTGGGCTGGAGGAGCTCAGCAGAAAGGACGGGGGTACTGGGTGAGCACGGACCACCAGAAACGGGAACCCAGCAGGGCTTTGCTCCGAGGATGGCCCAATCCTGCCTGGAGCCCTCTGAGCCAGCCCAGTTAGAAGCCTCGCAAAGAACTGCTCCAAGTGCGCTCTTCCCATGCCGAAGGAGGTCACCAGGAGTTCACTGTGGAGACATGGCTGCGGGAGAGGGGAAGGGACTTGGGGAGGGATTTGCATGTGAAAGGCCCCTCTGAGGCTTATTGTTCAGGCGGCCCAAATCGGCCTGTTTGCACCGCTCTGGTGGACTCCTGCCTTGCAGCCCTTCCCTGTGCAGAGCTCCCGGTGCCTTTGCCTCCTCCCTGGCATCACCATGAAAGTGCTGGAGCTGCTTTCTGGGCTGTGCCCTCCACTCTGTCATGGACTAAGTGGGGGGCTGATACCTCAGCCTTCCTGCCAGGACTCCACAGAGGCTGAGATCAACCGTGTGCAGACAGACAGGAGGTGCTGGAGAAGCATTTCCTCTCTTACCCAACGAGCAGGACCTCTCCCATCCTTATCCTTCCCTCTGTGAACCCTGGGGGCACTGACACTCACTCCCAACTCCCTTTAGGAAGCATTTCCTCTGGCTGACTGGTATCACCACCGTGATCAGCACCTTGATGTCTTTCATCAAACCCACCCTCAATGCCTACGCGCTCAACTGCATCGCCTTCCACCTGCTCTACATGACCTGGCATGAGCTCAAAAAGTAAGGAGGGGGCTGAGAGGGGTCACCTGCATGTCCACCCGTGCTCCTGGTGGGCAGTGACTCCGTCCACAACAGTGCCTTGAGCCCAAGTCTTCATCAGCCACACGTACTGGCAGGTCTCCAAAGAGCTGGGGCAGCCTGGGAAGGGACCAGGGGGAGGAACAGGCAGGACTGTGGGCAGTGGGGTGCAAGAAGGCCAACTGTCCCAGGTGCCATGCAGAGTGGGGACAATCCATGGGACAGTCTTCTCTGAAGAGACTGCTCAGGGCAGTGGTGCATTCACCATTCCTGGAAGCATTCAAAAAATGTGTGGGTGTGACACTTGAGGACATGGCTTAAAGGTGAACAAGGTGGTGCTGGGTTGATGGTTGGACCTGATGATCTTAAAGGTCTTTTCCAACCTTAATGATTCTATGATTCCCCTCAACTGCCATCTCTGTAGCTCTTTCCCCTTTATGGGCCATTTGGGAACTAATGTGGGGATGGGAGAACCCACCAGGAGCTGGGGAGGAAGACAGGAGTGCCTTGGCATCTCCCAGCATCATCCTCACCCACAGAGAGAGCCCGAATCCCTCTCTGCAGAGCTTCTCCAGCTCTTGTGGTCTGAGGAATACTCTCCAGAAGGAAGTTTGCACTGTTGGATGTGCAGGCAGGAACCAGCACTCTTTAAAACCCACTTTTCCTCTGCTCCCTCTCCCTTGCTGTCTCTTCCAGGTGCAACGACAAACGGGTTCACCGCATGGCTGCGGTCATGGTGATGTGGTGGGTTCTGGCCATCACCAGCTGGATAAGTGACCGGTGGCTCTGTTGGCTCTGGCAGGCCATCAACTTCCCCTACTTCCACAGCTTCTGGTAAGGGCTCCAGGAAGCCCAGCCCAAACATTTCAGGGGCTGAAGGGTCACAGCAGGGATCAGGCTCTGCATTTCTGCCCAAGCCTCTCCCGCTTTCCTGTCGCTATTGATGCTGCTCCTCACCCTGGCCCCAGCTCAAGGATTCAGCCCCAACCACTGCTTAATATTCCTTTCCTCCCCCACACCACCAAACACTGTTTTGCAAAAGAAACTGTTCCAGAAGTCCCTCCAGGTGAGCAGTTGGCTCTCAAAGGGCTGCAGTTGCTCCCAGGGCACTGTGTGAAGTGCAACTTCCCTGGAGTTATTTTACCAGCCAAACTGAAAGGCAGTCATTTGTTTGCCTGAACACATTTCAGAGCCTGCCCAAGTGTGGCTGTAAGTGCTGCACACTCAGACTGACCCTCACAAAGCACTGGGATGGCTGGGACAGACACCTGGGCTGGGCCAGGCAAGGAGGAATGGGTGGTTTGGGGTTTCAGTCCCCTATGTCACCCCATCTCCTCTGTACTCCCCCTGCCCCAGCTCACAGAGCTCTCACAGGATTTCCCTGTAGGCACAAACCCTGCAGCCCTTGTGCACCACAGGACTGAGACCTTTGCATGCCACTGCTGTACCCCTTGGCTCCAGCCTCAAGCTGGTCATGCCAGTGGATGAAATTATCCCTGCCCAACCCATCTCTTTCGTTTCCTTGCCAGGCACGTGCTGATAGCCATGTCCCTGCTGTACTGCTGCCCGCTGGTCATCTACTTCGACGTCAGCTACGAGATGCCATCGTTCAAGCCCAAGCTGGAATACTGGCCCAGCGACTCGTGGCCTGTCGTGGTGCCCTATGTTACCCTGGAGGAACCCCACAAGCAGTGCTAGAGCCAGCTGCCCCCTGGCACCCCTCGGGGTACGGGGTGGGTGTGATGCACACGTGGGGAACAACTCGGCTGTGCCGCCTGTTCCTCGGGCCAGGGCAATGTGGGAGCAGCTGAGGCCTCGTGATGCTGGGCATGAAGCAGGGTGGGAGCCCACAGGTGCCTTGGAAGACTCTGTCCAGAGAGCCAGAGATCTCCTCCAGCAGATCCCCAGGGAGGAGGGGAGGGAGAAGGTGCTGCTTCTGTGTCCTCTGCGTTAGTCAAGCACTGGCACCCCTTGCTGACAAGGGCACAGCGGAGAACACTGAAGCCAAACTGGTGGCAGCTGGGTTTGTTGGGGCTGCTCTAATTATTATTATTAACTCTATTTATTGATGTATGTGGTCTTGCTCAAGAGAGCTGTGCATTAAAGCTGTGGACACTGACTTACCCCTTCTTGGCCCTGACTGTTCCACATCCCATTATCTGCCAGTCACTCCCACAGACAGGGCAGCCAAAGCTCTCTCTGACTTAGGGAGAGCTGTTTATAAAGAGAAATCCTTCTGGATGACAACCCAAAGGAGGCTCTGATGGCCCAGGTCCTGGGGTGCTCTACCCCAGGCTCTTCCCCTTACTCAACCTCCAGTGTCCTTGTTCCTTCCCAGCTCTGATAGTCTCCAGTAGCCACATGTAACCTGGAGACTCCCCTGCTTGCTGGAAGGGCTGGCTGGGACCAGGGTGAGATGAGGAACCAAGATGGTCAAAGCTGGTCAAGGGAGGGGATTGTCCTGCTCTGCTCTGAGCTGGGACAGCCTCACCTCGAGTCCTGGGGACAGTTTTGAGAGTCACAATATAAGAAGGATCTAAAGCTGTTGGAGAGTGTCCAAAGGAGGGACACAGAGTGGGGAAGGGGCTGAGGAGCAGCTGAGGGCACTTGGCTTGTTCAGCTGGAGCAGAGGGCACTGAGGGGAGACTCCTGGGGGGCTGCAGCTCCTCCCGAGGGGGGCGGAGGGGCAGGCACTGAGCTCTGCTCTGGGACCAGGGACAGGGCTGGGGCTGTGCCAGGGGGGTTGGCATGGATCTCAGGGAAAGGCTCTTCTTTCCCCAGAGGGTGGTGGGCACTGCCCAGGCTCCCCGAGGCTGCCAGAGCTCCAGGAGGGTTTGGATGATGCTCTGAGGGACAGGGTGGGATTGTTGGGGTGTCTGTGCAGGGCCAGGGGTTGGACTGGATGACCCTTGTGGGTCCATTCAAACTCAGGATATTGTGGGATTCTGTGATTCTTTGACATCAGGCAGAAATGCCATTACTTTTGCAGGAACAGACATGTAGAGCCTCAGAGAAAGGCCCTGCTGTGCCCTCCAGGTTGTCCCCACAGTTGCTCTTTCAGCCATGGGACACTCTTGCTTTCCAAGCCTTGTGCTCTCAGTGATGAGCTGAGCCATGTCAAATGACTGGGTCTTTGCCCAACCTGCAGGGACTCTCTGGAGAGCACCAAGGCTGGCAGGGTGGCTGAGGTTGGCTCCCTGCAACACAGACACAAGGCAATGTCACTGCAGGGACCAAGGGCTTTTGGGACCCTGTGAGTAAAGCAAAAGCAGGAGCACCCCGGGTTTTACCTCTGAGGCAGGAGGTGATGGGCAGTGCCTGTGCCGTGGCCCTGCCGCGTGGGTGCCTCTGCAATGGTTCCCGGGGCCACTAGATGGCAAATTTGGCTCAAGAACCCCGAGCAATAGTTCATGCTGGGAAAGGGACGCCCTGCCATGAGCTGTACCCCCCGGCCCGGTCCCCTTGCCCTCTCCATCCCCTGGCACCGGGATCAGACACCTCTCTGCCAGCAGGGCCACCCTTGAGACACCTGCCCAAGGTGCAGGACAAGGAGGACTCGAATCCCCAGCCTTTGTGCGCCCTGCCCTGCCCGTGCCCGGTGCCCACCTCCTCCTCTGCTCGCCTCTTTGTCTCTCCTGCGTGCCGCTGCTCATCACCCCGTCTTGCTCTGCCTCCCTCCCCCGTCCTCACCCCTTTCCCCAGCCCATCACATTCTTCTGCAGCCTATTAATAACTTCTGGGCAATTGCACCGGGTCCCCGCTGGGCTCGGCCCCTCCGCCGCCGCTGCCCCGGCGCAGCCACTGAGCGCGTCGGCAGCAAGTTCAAAAGTGCAGCGGGGCTTTCACAGCCCCTCGCCCCGTCAGGGGGTGGAGGAGGCCGCTCGCAAAAGAAAAGGCTGCGTTGCCAAGGAGCCTGGCACAGGAAAAGGGGGTCACCTTCACCTCCGGCAGGACCCGCGGAGATGGACAGGCGCCAGCAGCCCCCGCGGGCTGGGGATGCTGAGAAACCGGGCAGGGATGAAGGGCTGGGCTCTGGGCGCCGGGGCTAATTGGCCACCTCCGGCCACCGAGCCAGTGTGATGCTCAACCCGGTGGCAAAATCCCCCGTGCGGTATGGAAATAAGGGAGGTGTCCCGGGCGCTGCTGCCCTGGAGAACAATGTTGCCGCAGTTGAGTGACTGTAACAGGCCCCGATGACAGCCGGGGCCGCGTTAAAAATGCCTATTCAAGCAGATCAAGACATTGAGAGGCCTCGTGGGGATCTGAAACCCTCAGGGATTTCTGGATGAGGCCAGAAGCTGAATCCCCAGCGCTGGGAACCTGGGTGGAAAAAAAAAAAAAAAGAAAGAAAAAAAACAAGGAGAAAAGAAAAGAAAGCCACAAAGCAGCTTTAAAAGGACGGCAGAGCCCGAGGCAGGGCCTCCTGCTCTGAGCGGGGCTGCAGGCTGAGAAAGGGGAGCAGCCCTGACACACCAGTGTGTGTGACTGTGGGTTGGCATCCCCTGGGCACTCTGAGCCTGGGCTGGCACCTCCAAAAGCTCCCTGAGCTGCTGGGGATGCTCCATCCTTCCTGCCAGGGAGACACTGCTCCAGCTTGTGGGGCACAGAGCTGACAGACACCCCTAAAACCCCCTAAAAAACCCTAAAAACCCCTAAACCCCCCTAAACCAGCAGGGGTGTTGAAGGGATCCTGCAGGGATGCCCAGCAGGGTGAATGGGGAAGGCTGGGAGCCCTCAGAGGGCGAGAGGGTACCTGCACCCCGGCATCCTTGGCAGGGTGGGTGTCTGATGGGCATCACAGCAGCTCAGCTCGTTGGTACAGGAAAACAGGCAGGGCAGGAAGAGCTGCAACCCCCACACACACTGGGGGGGCTGAGTTGGGACTGGTCAGAAGGAAACCTTTCCTTATTTTTGCCAGATGAGCCTCAAGCGGGATCATTTCCCTGATTTGGTTCTCCATGTGGCTGCCTAAACCACAAAAAAAGAGGCACGAGAAGGAGCAGGAATGAGGAAGAGGATAGAGAGCTGGTGCCAGATTAAAGAGGCTGAGAAACAACAGCATCAGTTGAGTCTGTTCTGTGCAACACAAATGGAGTAACGTTGATAAGGCACCATCAGCACCTGCAGCATCAACACTTACCTGTTCTGCTGCCTCAAATTGCCTCCTGCTCTTATGGATTTGCAGGATTTGGCTCCCAGACTGGAAACTTTTCAAGGCACAATGATTTATCTGTAAAAGACATTGCACATTCATGGACCTGCATAAATAATGCAAAAGTAATTAATAATAACTCGGTCCCTGCTTTAACAATGCCAGGAAAAGAAATTGCTTCACTGGAGTGTCGCTTATGCCTTTTGCAAAAGATCTTTTTTTGTTAAGTGCCTCTGAGAGAAAGGAGATGGCAGTTTTGAAATGCTCAGTCCTGGAATTTCAGTGCCAGCCTGGTGATCCTCAGGATTGATTTAAAGAACCTCCTGCTGGAGTCATGGCAAACCCACATTGATTCGGCTTCGATTTTGATTTTAGTTTTAATCTCCCAGATCTGCGGCCAAAAGTTTGAAACCGTGAACACAAAGGGCTAAGAAAGCCCAGGAAGGAAAGAGATAAGCTCCAAGAATTATTACCTCTAAAAGTCTTGTCCTTTCAACTCCAAGTGTTACTTCTGAGGTTTGACACAGGATTTCCAACTCAGGGCTGCCAGTTCTGTCACACCCACCTCACAACTGCTAGGAAAGATGTTCTTGTTTTTCCCCCTCCCCACTGTTTTACCTCCATCCTTGCTGTCCCTTTTTTTGAAAGGCAAAAAGAACCATAGGGACATAAATGCCAGAATTTCCTGGATACTGATGGCTGTTCTGGACAGATGAATTGTATCAGGTCCTGATGAGCTGAAAGTCAGATTTCAGGGGCTGCTCTGCCCCTGGGTTTGCAGCAGGAAGGGTGTTGAGGTCCCTGCCTGTGTCCTTCTGCCTGAGCTCACACAGAGGCTGCACACACAGGCAGGGCTGGGTTTGCCCAGGGATCAGAGACATGTGGGAAAGGAGAAGCACAGCCATTACTTGGGCAAATAAACCAGTTGACAAAAAAATGAGGTTTTAATCAACAGATCAAATAATCTCTTCAGCTGTTTCCATAAACCCCCATGATTTGGTTCCACTTCAGAAGACATTCTCACTGCTGCTTGCAGAAGAAAAACAAGCAGTTCCCTTCTGTCTGGCAAAGTGGTTTGAAAAACTTCAATTCTCCACTAATGGCTGCTATCAAAATGCCCCAAATGGAAGGATTAATTTTGCTGTGCCTTCCCACTGCAGCTCAGAACATGGTTTCAATTAGGACTGGCCTCCACTTCTGTTTTATTAACTTTCTATGGACACTGAGACGCTCAGGTCCCGATTCCTGAACTCACTTAAGCACATGGTTCCTCATAAATGTGTTTAAATGTAAAACTGGATTGCCCTGGAACGGCACACTAAGCTTCACTGTCACAAATATTTAACAAAAGGCACAGATTTACCTCAAATGCTGAAATATTCACCAAAAGAAACATTAAGTTGTGCATTGGGATACAAATTTCACAATCTGCAATCGATGCTGCATTTATTTAGATAGGCCTTCCACAAGAGACCAGCTGTCTCAGTTCACTGAAATGTTTAAACATATGTTTAATTTTAAGAATATGAATAATTCCATTGATATCAACGGTACTTACTTACACTGAAGAATATATTTTGCTGGGCTGGAGCCAGAAACAGTGCCATGTAATGCCAATAAAGTGCAAACTGTAAGATTTCTCTAAGTGCTTTCTGGGACCAATTTAAGAATTAATCAATGAAGAGCTGTCATGGGAAAATGCAAAAAATTAATATATGTGAGATTTTGCTGTTTTCTATCCTAATATTGCCAAGTATTAACATCCACCAGAGCACTGATAAGTGAAATCAAAACCAAATCTGTGAAAAAATGGCAACAAGTTGAACGTGCTGTTCATCATGAATCATCCTATCAGACTTCAAGATTTACTCATGTAACACTGAATAATGTTTACCATCCTTACAGTCAGACACACATATAGATTAATTCCATTAGATTTGTAACTAGATGATCTTTAAGGTTCCTTCCAACCCAAAAGCTCTCAGGGTGGGATTGTTGGGGTGTCCTGAGCAGGGCCAGGAGTTGGACTGATGATCCTTGTGGGTCCTTTCCAGCTCAGGAGATTCTACAATTCTATGACTCTTAATGACTAAAATATTAAAAAGCAAAAGGTGAATCAAAACATCGTTTTCCTCTTTCTGCCCCTTACCTTCCCTAAAACTCTATGAATTGCTCTGTCACGGGGAACAGGTGAAGATTTCCAGGCACAAACACTTCAGCTGTTTGTATTTTGCTCTCACAACTTTCTTCCTCACCAGCCCAATGTTCCTGACGTTGCCAGTGACCTGCACAGACCTGGGACTTGCCCCTGTTCCCCTGGGGTGCTATCACCAAATAAATAACTCCATATCCATATGCAAATGGTTGCTGTTTTCAAGCTGTTCCCGAGCGACCCCACACACTGCCCAGACGGTGCAGGAATATGTTTTGCTCATGTGTCAGATGTTTCGTGACACATTTCACGCATCTATTTAAAAGAGATTTCCTGGCCTGTAAAAATGCCCAGGCACTGGAACCAAGAGTCCTGCATCTGCAATGTGCATTTGCAAAACTGCATGAAACGTGCCCAAATTGACTGGGTTCTTCATCTAGCTCAAATATTGATGGTTTGGAAGTGTGGGTGTGCAGTGGATTCCCTCATGGGAGGGTAAAGGGAGGGTATTACCTGTCTAATTTTGATGGCTGAGTAACAAAGGGAAAGAATTTATTTCAGCTCTGCCTCCACAGTGACAACTATCAATCCTCCCTGTGTTGGTCAAAATGGTGTTTGTCACTTAATATTCCAACCTGAGTCCCTTGAAACTGCACTGGCTGTGCCTTTATGCAACAAGGACAAGCTCCGGGGTGTTTGAGATGTGCCACACTGCTGAAAAATGACTTTGCTGCAATCAGGTGCATTATTGTCTCACAGGTAACGATGTCAGCGATAAAGATTAAGTTTCAGTGGGATGAATTTCAGCCTGGCAGGACCAGCCAAATTCCCTGAGTCACAGGCACTTTGGCATAGCCCATCCTGCAGCGTGGGGCACTATCTGAGCGGGTATCATACCTGAGATAGGTAGATCAGGGGGGATTTGCATAAATTTACATATGTGGCAACCCCACCCACAGTTGCTGTGCAGACAGGTGAAAGCTCATTTTGCATCATTCCAGAAAAACAATTTAGTGCAATCTGTCATGGGAATCCACAAAAATCATAAATTAATATTAATTTTTTACCCTCCCAGAATCGCTCAGGTTGGAAAAGACCTCTAAGATCATTGAGCCCAACCAGCAACCCAGCACCATGTTCACCCCTTAAACCACATCCTCAAGTGCCACATCCACACTTTTTTTGAACATTGTTGGGGTGGTGACTCCACCACTGCCCTGGGCAGCCTGTGCCAATGCTTGGCAACCCCTCCTGTGAATAAGTTTTCCCTGATCTCCAATCCAAACCTCCCCTGGCACAGCTTGAGGCTGTTTCCTCTTGTCCTGTTCCCAGACCCCCACGTGGCTCCCCCCTCCTCTCAGGGAGCTGCAGAGAGGGAGAAGGTCCCCCCTGAGCCTCCTTTTCTCCGGGTTAAATTGGAATGTTACAGGCTCCAAAAGGCTGGTCCAGCAGCTCCAGGATTTCTCACAATCTGCTCAGAGTCCAGAGAGAATCACACCAGTTGGGCTGGGGATCTACTGCTGTTGGAAATGGCCTGTTCTGCTCAAAACCACTGAGCTGATTTACTGGGGCTGGAAAGAGCAGAAACACCAGCCCCAAGAGGAAAAGGCTCCACACAATGTGAGCAGTGCTCAGGATGCTCAGAAATAGGGAGAGTGTGAGTGTGTGGCCACTGGATTGCTACATAAGACTACACAGGATTGCCTTAGGAAACTCCAAACCCTTGGGAGAGGTTGTATCTCAGACAGTGTATTTGTAGAATCATAGAATGATTTGGGTTGGAAGGGACCTTAAATCCCACTTCCCACCAGCCCCGGTTGCTCCAAGCCCTGTCCAACCTGGCCTTGGACACTTCCAGGGATGGGGCAGTCACAGATTCTCTGGGCAAGCTGAGGTAGTTAATTCCTACACACAGCTCAGAACAGGCTCTTTGGTGCTGCTCAGACTCCTCTACCAATCTCCCCATGTCGTGTTCTATTTTCCAAGCTATTTTTCCCCCCATCTGGTATTTTTCAGAGGCCTAAAGGTCACCCTGCCTAGGGTGACAGTCCCCAGTCAGAAGGTGGCCTCTCTCTCAGCATGCAGATGAGCACCTTTCAAAGACTTTGGCAGCAACCAAAAGCCCCGTGCAAAGCAGACACCAATTTGGGCAGTGAATCTCACTCCCTCCCCATTGTACCGTGATTGTGTTTGCTCCAGTGGCCACATAAGGTGCCTGGGCCCGTCTTCTCCAGCTGCACTCGTGCCAGCAGTTTGTGTGGAGCGTGGGACAAATCCAGCTGGTGAAACACGCCTTGTGGCAGGTCCGGACAGCTCTGGCACGACACAGACTGTGACATCACTTGGCCAAACGTGACCTCTGTCTGCAGAGCACAAAGGGAAGGTGCTGTCACCCGGGGGCGGCTCAATGGCCAGTGACGCGGATTGATGGGTGTCAGTTCGGCGGCACATTATAATGCCAACCTCACCTTTGGTGTTAATGAGGCCCCTTCATTAACAGCGCCGAGCAGAGGGGTCAGGGGCTGAATAGAGACGGGCTCCTTTCTCCCCCAGAAAGCTGGTCCTGCTCATTCAGAACTGAATCACGTTGGCAGGGCAGTTTGAGGATGCTTGTGCTGCCCATGCTGCATCTGCAAGGGACATGACGTGTTTGTGACTATTCATCTGGCTCTTTTCACCAGCACTAAATACCCAGAAAGAATAAAATAAATTCTCATTGTGTTTCCACTTACCAAGAAAATTTTCCCTCTTCCTTCTGGTTTGGAGGGTTATTGTACATTTAAATCCTTTTGCATTTTTCAGTAGCTATAGCACACTATAATTTAGATTTTCCTCAGGCACAAAAGAACTTAGTTAAGCTAAACTGTATTACAGTGTGGGTTGGGTTTTTTTATGAAGTCCTTCATTAATAAGGGAACTAAAGAATTTCCAAGCTGTCTGTAATTTTTCCCAGATGCAGCTGGTAGTTGCTAGGAGTATCTTTTTGGCAATCTGAGTTTTTGGTTATTAACAATCTGCACTTTTGCTACACTAACCCCGGTGTTAAATATGTTCTGTGAACACTGTAGCGTGGAGCGTGAACCGGGAAAGGGGAAGGCAGAGAACAGGCAAAGCAAAATCATGTTTAGAAGAATAAACACTGCTGGGATTAGCAGCTGACTGGAACAAGCACAGTTCCCTGCAGGGATCCCAACGCTGATTAGCAAACCAGGAGCCCAGCCACCCCAGAGCCAGCGGTGCTGCAGAGCTCCCTCCTCACTCAGCTCCTCTCTGCCACTCCCAGGTTTCCCCCTGGCAGGCAGCACAGAGGAGCCCTGTGGGGAGCCTGGGCCAGACCCAGACCAGACCAGCACCCGAGTCCCACCACAGAAACTGAGTCCTCTCTCTTCACTTCAGGTTCAGGATGTTTCCTGAGGCTGCTCCTAAAGGCAGGACACTTGTTGGCAAAGCCATGGCACGCACCAGGAGAAAGGTATCTGCCCCTTCTCACCTAAATACGGCCAGTTCTGCCTTCTGAGTGCAGGTTTGTTCATCTTGGAAACTCCTGGGACGTGCTTTGCAGAAGTAGAAGATCACTATAACCATTTTGCAGCTGTAAGAGAAGGCAGTGGAGTGACTGACACCCAGGAGAATTTGGGGGTCTTTCCACTCAGGCACAAAGTGGAAAAGGGTATTTTCTCAGACAAACCATGCTCTAATGTGAGGTTTGTGTCTTAATCTTTTAATCCTGAGAGCTATTACAAGATGATCGCTTTTCTGCACTGATTCTTTCAGTGCTGGAATCAGCCTTGCCCGTTGCCTGGCTGGTGTCCAAGCCACTCAGAGCCCAGACTGACCACAGAAGTTGTGGCCTTCAGTTCAAGAGTGGAAACAGGGAAGATGCAACTAAATTAGTAATGAGAAAATAATAATGAATGATGAAAAACAGTGAAATAAACTTGTTTCTCTAGGGACAGGAATGGCAAGCCACAAACATACAGACAGGGACATATAAAACCATGACAGGGACTTGTGGTGGATGCACAGTTGATGTACAGCTGATGTAGACCCCACCATTGCAGTGAGGAAAGAACTTGTGCTGAAAAATGAACAGTTCTGGCATCTTGGGTTGCATGAGAATTGTCTGTCCCAACTGGCACACGACAGGGCTATTCCCCCTGGAGCACTGGGGCTCATCTCTTCTCAACACCCTGTTTGCTGCCTCCTTCCCTCACACTCCCCAAGAACAGCCGTGTTCAGCCTGCAAAGCATCCATGGATTGTACAGGCAGGAGAGAGAAAGGATGTGTTGTCCCTTCCTAGGACTGGAACCTGGGAAAACACCCCAGAAATCTTTCCCATCCCTGGCCAAGACAGGGATAAGCGCAGTGCAAAGTCTTTTTTCCACTTTATTTTCCATCATCCCCAGATCCCACGGGACAGAACCAGCCCTTGGCATAGTCCCCTACCACGGGCCAAGCCAGATTAAACACACACCTTTCAGTCCAAGACAAGGATCTTTGAGGCAAGACTCTGGCAAGAAAAAATTAAAAACCCAAACAAAAATCAAGGAGAGCTGCCGTGCTTCATTTGCATATTTGAATATGCAAATGAGATCTGTTTCTTATCCATTGGCACCGGCCCTACTGTAGATGGCAGCAGCACAGCAGATCTCTGCCAGCATCCAGTGCCACAAAGAAAGACGCTAATTGGATTTGCAGACGCTTATTGCAAAGCCCAGAAGTTGCTGGAATAGGTATAAAGAACCAGGAGCTCAGCCCACGGCTGCCTCGGGTGCGAAGGCACTCAGCTGACAGCTCGTTAGCTTGAGATCTCCCTGCAAAATGAGGAGTTTGGAGAAGCCTGGATGGCTGTTGGCTCCAGCATCCCCAGCACCCGAAACTCCCAACACACTCCCCTAGAACCTGGCAAATTTTCTCCCCTTGGCTGCGATTTCTCTTTTTGAGGGGAGCATTGAAAAGAAAATCGGGGCAAGTTTGATCAGTCCTTGTGCTGGAAGCTGTTCAGACTGGGAATAGTTAGTGGAGCAAAGGCTGGTTCTAGGAATTTGTCTCCTTGAGTGTTTTCGCAGTTGCATGAAAAGAGCCACCCCAGCACATTTAAAATTAATCCATTCACGCTGCTTCACAGAATATCCTGAGTTGGAAGGGATCCACAGGGATCACCAAAGTCCAGCTCCAAACTGCCTGTCCCACAGAGAGCCCTGGGGTGCTTGGAGTGGGTGACAATACAATGAGGTGCTTTACCCTGGATGGGGCACCCCAAATTCTTTACTGCAATGTGGTTTAATGTCTGCATATTGGGCTGCCAGTGTGGAATTTGAGGCACCTGGCTCTGGGTTTCCCACCTTGGGAGCATCCAAGTCCTTGCTTGGATCCCTCCCCAGGCAATGGAGCAGCTGAAAGCTGGAAGAGTGACCCATGTCCAAACCAGAAGTAAAGACGGGTGTGATGAGGTGGGAGGGCAGGCGGGTCCTGCACTGGGAGAGTACAAAAACAGCCATTAACACCAGGCTGGGCAAAAACAAAGGCATGGGAACATTGTCAGTGACGGAAATTAAAATAAAAAGCTAATTTTAGTGATGTTTCAGGGGAAGTAAGAGGCAATTTTTCAGGATAAAGCTCAGGGTCTGGTGTGTCTCTTGCACGGGGAGGAAATTCAACAGAGCAAGAGCAGAGTCAAAGCTGAGAAAGACAGATATTTCCAGAAAATATTCAGCCCTTGGGAGCACGTAACCACCAAGGGCTGTGATGAGGCTGTGAGTGAATAGTCAGGACTGGGAGGTAGAAAATAAAAGATTTAGACCCAAGAGTCACGTGCATGGGAATAATGTCCACAATTAAAGATATCAATGAGAACTCCCAGAGAAAGAGGCCCTGTCTCAATGGAGAAGAAAAGGGACTGTCCAAGGAGATGTCTCTTGGGACCGCATCAGACAGAAACATGGAAAATTAAAACAGGAGCACTTAAAGGAACCCAAATCAGGCTCTTTTTTGTTGTTGTTGTTGTTAACTGAAGCGATTAAGCATTTTGCTTCCCTAATATCCTCTATCAGGTTGATGAGGTAAAGTGGCTCTTTAGAACGATTTGGGAGCCGATTAATCCTCGCCTGTGGCGATCAGTCAGCGACACACAGAGTTATTGGCTAACACGGGCTGTTCTGCTGCCTCACACACATCAACAAACTGCTGCAAACAAGAAAGTTGCACCAAGGAAAAGAAACTCGGAGCGGGTTTATCTCGGAAACAGTCACCCATTGCAGTTGTAAAGATAGTCCTGTGTTCACTTAGGGCTCTGGTGAAATGAAATAACTTGTCACTTAGAGATCTAAGAGAAGGTAAAAGTCTCCCCGGGCGGGAGAGAGGCAAAGGGGGAGAGAGGGGGGAGAGGGGGAAGGCGGGAAGGGAACTCAGGGGGAATGAGGGGGACGGAGGGACAAAGGAGGGAAATGAAGGGGA
>VXBX01008609.1:0-43293 GCA_013400415.1 Scytalopus superciliaris
GGGGGTGTCTGTGGAGAAGATGTATAATAAAGACTTCAATTTTCTCATTAAACCTTACCTAATTTATTGTACACTCAGATTACCCAAGTGGACATTTGGCAATCTGTAGCCATCATCATATCTCTTTTTTTCCTTTTCTTTCCTTGGTATTTCTGTTTTCCAACATGCTTTATTTTATAGGTTACATCTGGAGGCAGATGACATCTGAAACTGAAATGAGTAAAACTGGTCTGTTGAGCTTAAATATGAGCTGTAGCATGTACAATTTGCACATGTGAGTAAATATGTGGTAAACCCATTCGAGATGGCACAGAACAATAAATCATGTCTGAGAACCAGCATCTTCTTGGTTTCAACAAATGACTGCAGAATCTGCTCCTTCACACAATTGAAATCCTTAAAACAGACATTACATAGGTTCTACAGACCTAACAAACTTCAAATCCTTTTAAAACAAGTGTTAAGTTACAGTTCTCTACACTGATCACAGTTCTTTGCAGGCAATTCTTTTCATTTTCTTGGATTTGATCTTTGCATTCCACCCTTAAAATTTTTTTTTTAAAGTCTCAAATGAACTGTTTTATTCTCTGACTCCTCCCTTTATTAACCTATATTTGTGAGCTGCCTTCAGCTATATATGCTGCTGTATTTCGGTCAAAACATCATTGTCTGCTGGTTCTCCTCTCTCTTCTGAGGTTACCTTTTTTTTTAAATGGAAACTTCACATTTCTCTATCCAGTTCTCTCAGAAGGCCTCTTTTCATTTTTACCCATTCTTAGAAAAAAACATAATGAAGAAAGGAGTACCTATGGAGAGAAAAGATGCAGAATGTCTCATCTAATGAGGTGAAATTTCTTCAGATTATGATCTAGATAATATGAAGAAGAGGGTAAACTGGTTTTTATGAGGTACTGTTTCTTTAAAAGACTCAAAAGTGGAAAAATCAGAGAACATATATAGTCTTTTCAGTGTTCAACCATGAAAGACATTTTAGCAATCAATAACAAGACTTTATGTGCCACCTATTACACATACCTCTATATGCTCCAATCGACTTGAAGCTTAAATTAGTCTGGGACTATTAGGCCTCATGCTCACCAGTTTAATTAGACAATAACTACATATCATTTAGTTATTTTTTCAACCATTTTCATTTAGATTAGAATTTCTAGTAATTTTTAAATACTCTGGAGAAAGCAGCAAAGTTTTACCATCACAGGGATTTAAACAAGCAGCATACTAGATTATACTATGAGTGGGATGGTTTTAACAAAGTGCATTTCCATATCTTCAAAGAAAAAACTGTTAATGTCAAAGCCTGCTTCACAAACTACCAAAATTAATTAGGTAAACAAACTCCGGTGCATAGAGAATAGCACTTTCTTTCTCCTACTTTGCAGTATTTTTTTCTCATTAAGGAGAACAGGTGAATTTCAGGGAAGAATGGTAAACATAACTTCACAATGCCAGTATGATATAATTTTATTTTCTTATTACAAATAGTGGAGGTTCTAAAGCCCAAAACCAAAAAACCCCAAATAATTTATTTAAGAAATACCTGAAAGGCAATTGAAAACTACCATGTTTTGATTGCAATGTTCAAGAAAACACTTGGTATGGGGAATTTCTTCATTTATCTGGGGCACAGATATTCATGGACTTTCTGGACAACATAGGATAGGGCAATCATTGGGTGACAGAGCTTAAACTGACATTTTCAAGTAATGTTAGGATGAAAGCTAAGCTTTATGTAGCTCACTACCACCTCCTCCTACTCACATACACACGCAAATAATGCAAGGTAAATCATGAGCTATGTTACTAAAATTGGTAATGCCATATTAATGTAATAAGGGTATAAGTGGAATCAGTATCAGGACCACATTATCTAAAATTATGACCATACTTCTTGTCCAATTCCTTTGCCTCTGTTTTTTACCCTCACTTTCAAATTCCAGATGCCCCCTGAAAACTGTTATGCATATTTATACCATTAATAAAAAAAAAATATATCCACTTCAGATGAAGAATTATGTGTGGAAATAGAACAATAATTCTCACTTAGTATCTAAGCAACAGAAATCATACAGAGTCTTTTGTTTGATTCATGTCAACTGATCTAAAGAAGTCAATAGAATTAGTAGTGCAAGGAGGGAAAGCAGATTTGACTGATAACCTGGTTCACTGGAAACTTAAAAAGATAATGTGGTCTCTCAAACTGAGGGAGAAATTTAAATTTATTCGACATAATGAATATTGACTAAAAAATATATTACCTGGAGTTAAGACAAATGGTCACATAAAGTTGTAATAATTAACCTTTGCCATGAATTTTGTGCTAGGACTTTTACAGCTGTGTGTATCTTTTTACACCACAAAATAATTGTGCTTTCCTTGTGTCCTAATAAGCTATTGTTAATGTTCCCAGATAGCAATCCCCACCTACACTGGCTAAAGAATCTGATTCAGAGATATATGACTCCCTTATGGTGAATTAGTGGTTTGGATTCACCTCTAGCTGGTTAGCATGAATGCATAAAGCTAAATAACAGTGCTACAGGATTCGTAGCTGGTGAATCACTATTACTTTATTTAGATATTTACAACTACATTAATATCTGAATATCACACAAGCTTTAATGTATTTATTTTCTCAACAGCCCCAAAACTGAAAAGTGCCTTTTTCTCCTCTACTTTGCTTCTGGGAAATGAAGAAGAGAAATACTGAAAGTTATATCCACAAAAGGCCTCTATTGCCAGTCAAAACTCACAGCCTGAAGTTAGACTCATTGTCTCCTCTAGAAACACTTACAGGCTTCACAAATGCCAGAGAGCTGGCAGGGAACTGCTCATGCTAACTGAGAAAGAAATGTCTGCAAGTGTTTGAGCTTTGCTTGAGCATCCTGCTTCACAGAAATGCAGATACTTGCCTCATGAACCAGGCAAGACAGCACCTGAGCACCTGAAGACCATGCCAAGTGCTACCTTCCTGCTTGATGGGAAACAGAATTTGATCTCAGCTTTTTTATCCCAGAAAAGTACCACAGCACCAAATTTACCAGGCATTTCTCTGAAAGAAATTACCATTGAACCCTGTTCGCATGTATAAATAAGTGATCTTTATTGCCCAACTGAATCTTTTAAATCTGGAGCTCTGCAACCATTCTTGTGGCTTTTAGTCTATGTACTCCTGTGAATGTTTATTAATATAATGTAAAAAATTTTCAACCAAACAGGCTGGGGTGATATCTTTAGAGTCTGGGACCAAGTCAAAATAGAAAATATTTTAATTAGGTCAATGGAAAGCTCCCTAACCAGCTGGATTTTGACTCTCAAAGCTGATGAGAGGCCTGAAGTTATACAAGACACCTTTTAGACTGACTTCTCTAGATAACATCTAGTTCTGGGAAAAATATTTTAATTTCAGTGTAAGGCAGGAGTTAAAGCAGGCCAGTGACAGCAGATTATTCAGCCACCTGACCCACTAGAAATTCAGATTAATGAAAACGTGGAGTACATTTCTCCATAGTACAGTGCTCTTTGTCAGAAACAGCTACATTCCTTCTGCAGGGCCATTCAGCTCAGGCAGGGCAGCGAACAAGCATGGCTTTTCTCTAAGATGCCAGACAGTTCATTAGGAATGAGCTCAAATATCCCCGCACAACAAGTTCATGCGCTTTTTCTCCTGTATCTGTATCCTCTGGAAAAGACAATGAGCTACAGTCCACAGTCAACCCACCACAGACACATTTAACTCAAAATTTTAAGAATCATGCCCACCAAAAGAGAACAAGAAGAAACTATAATTCATTATGAAACATTAGAAGTGACAATGAAGCAGTGATTTGTTACCATAGAAGCCCTCCTCATTCTTTAGTCTTCATATCACTGTGATTATTTTAGGTCACTTTATCCAAAATCACTTCAAAAAGTCTTTTGTATTCTAACCACTTATCATTTGTGTTTTAAATGGAAACAGTAAATACAAAAATACAATATTGCCAGTTAAACTTATCCCCATTAAATTCTTCTTTGTTATCACACAAACCAGCAAACACCTTTTCCTCTTTTAATCAAAACTGCAGGTGGCACTAGTAACTCTTATTGTTCTAAGATGCTCAGTGTCAATGATTCAGCCTGCATAATTGCAGTTGGAAAGAAGGATGTACACTTTATAAGTCTGCACCATTGAAAGATTCTAAAGTAGCTGATTCTTTTCTAAATCACGTAGCCAGCTGAAATTAAGAAAACAAAACAAACAAAAAAAATGGACAATTCAGCCTCTGAGGCAGCAAGCAACAATGGAAGTGTCCCTTTCTTCTGTAATGAAGTAGTTGCTGAATATTTTTTTGTGCATAAATTTCTTAACAAGTTTATAAATGGGCCTAGAAAGACTTGGCATTTGCCAGTGTATGTTCACACTTTTAGAAATGAATACACATAAAGAATATACTAAAAAAATTTAAACATGCTGTTAAAGAACATATTTCTGTGTTTGACATTCAACCTGTAATGCACTGTTTCACTTGACTACAATCATTACTGAAACACTTCACTTTTTTTCTCACCATTCCTCAATGGAAAAACCTAATTGAAATTCAAAGTAGTGTTCATTGATAAAATGAAAAGACACTAATCAAAGAATTCAACGATTATATCACACAGAATAAATAAACCCCACAACCACTTCAAATCCTTACTGTGATTCATTAGCAGAATGGGTGTTAAGAAAGAGTTCTGTTTAGTCTTAGCAGCAAAAGTGAAGTTGCATGCACATAATTACTGATTTATTAAGTCTTGTTAAAAGCTTCTCCAAGAGCGCACAAACACAGAGGCCCTTTTGACTAAATGCCCCATAAAAGCCCCACATTTCTTAATTCTGAACTTTAGGTGAAGCGGAATGTCTAAGTCATCACAAGCACATAGGAAGAAGCCTGTATACAAACCCTTTGCCTTGGTCCTTTCTGTAGATGTGTCATTCAAAACCATACAACTCCGAAAAGAGGTAATTGAATGAAGAAAGATTAGTGACAAGTTCCTCTTTCAGTTAAAATTTACAGAAAATATTTTGATTTCAAAGGGTTCCAGATTTCATCTTGGCACTCTGAATGCCAATAATTTTGTAGGAAGGAAAAACTAATTTTTTTATCTGTATAATATTTCAAAATTATGATGCTTTCTGAACAAGCTCACCTGTTTTGTTTATCATGACAAAGTAAAAAATACCAATGGCAAGAACAGCCTGTAGAATTTATGATGTACTTTGAGTGGACAGCTTATTGATCTGAAGAAGAAAAGATCCCCGTGTAAAAAAGAATAAGACAGTAGAGTAGCACACAAAGCACTTATTACATTTCTAGATCCCCAGTTAAAAATATTTATTCCCTTCCTATGAGTGAAGACCAATCTAGAAGACAGCAGGCACATCCTTTTGTGTAAATTTGCCAGTGCCAGCCACACTTCAGAGATGATTAGTGAGGCAGAGATGCCAGCCACCTCCCCTGACATCAGAGGTCAGACAAAGGAGAGTGCGACAAAAGCTAAAAAGCATCAACCCTACAATGATGTTGTGGCTTATCTGGAATGCCTACTATTCCCATCATTTCTCAGTACTCTTTTTATTTGCATTACCTGCTGTGAGAAGAGTCTCTCTAGAACTGGCAGCTTGATTTTGGTCTGAAGAAAATAATCATAATATGGTAGGAGTGAATCAGACTGCCAACTCCTGCCTTTCAAATAGTGAATTGAGTGCACTGCAAACAGGCAGATAATATTCAGCTCACACCTTTCTCAGATGTAGCAAACACTCCAGTTTGCCACAAACCATGCAGGTTCAGCCTGCTGCATTAAAAGCTTGCATGTTTTGCCCTTCTTTGTGAAAAAAAACAGAGTCTGCAAAACAGAGAAGAAAAACAGATATCATTCTGGGAGGCTAAGAATTCCATAGAAATTATATGCTAGGGCTCTTGGGCTACCAAATACCTTTGCCAGCCAATGAGGCTACCTGATTTTATGCTAAGAGAAAGCTGTTGTCCTACTGTGAAGACCATCTTTTATACATGTGTTGTATAAGTAATGTGCACATAATTTATAATATTTTGTCCTAAAAGTCCTTTTTCCTGCATATTTTATGTCCTTTATGTCCTTTTCAATTAAGATTCAATGACATTGATTCTTAGACATCATAGAGTGGTGTTTTATCAATCATTGTGGCATATCTGAGACTTTTTTCCTAGGGAAATGATAACCTGGTGTGGAGTTCTGCATTTATTTACTTTCAAAAGGTTTGAACACATTGGGTCAAATGTCATTCTTGTGTATAAATCTGAACGAGTTTGTTTGCAGCTCTGCAGGATCAGGAAACAGTGATACTAAACAGATATTCCAAACAGCAGAATTAGGGTTCATCAGACATTTTAAAACTTAGCAATAATTACAGAGGAGAGAAAATGAAGGTCATTCTCTCTTGGATGTTTTTGTATTTGGGAAGTATACGGTCACAACATTCTGAAATGTTCTTTTCTTCTTAGTTTTGTAAACTTAGATTCAAGCAAGGTACAAAAAATGGAGTCACCTAAAGTCTCCCTTCACTTTTCATATTCTTCAAAACACCCAGTATAAAGGTACCTTATTTGCAAACAGAACTCTAAGCATGGACCATCACTGAAGCGACTGTTGAAATTCATCATTAACTCAGCGTTTTTCTTAATTCCTTATTCTTATCAGCTAGATTCCAGCAGCAGTATAAAGCCATTTAATCAACACATTTATATAAAGAAATTAGTAATTTCAAAATTATTTTGAAGTTACCAGAGAACAAGATGGAAGGAATTGGCTGGATACTGCATATCTATTTTTAATTAACCCACTGCAGAGGTTATTGAAACTGAGTAAGCCTTTCTTCCTATATATTGTTGAGCTCAGAGAAACAAGAAGTGCTTTGTGCTCTTTGCTGCCTCTGCAGAATTAGTCCATTAGCAAGCAGTATTTCTTCAGATTGTGCCAACCTCACTGGTGCTGTTGGTCAAAAATGTCCTTTCACCATATGCCTGTGCTGCTGTTTATGAAGGCAAAGAAAGAAAAAAGAAAATAGATTACAAATTAGTATCTCATAAGTGGATAATGTGTTTTCTTTTATGTTGACTTCTCTGTCTCTGTGTAAAAAAAAGGCTGCAATATCTTACCTTTCAGCTTCTAAGTTGCAATAAGTCCTCATAGTGACTCTATATTGGAGTAAGACAAAGCAGGATAATTTTAGATAAAATAATTATCATATTTCAAAATACCTTGTTTAGTAGCCCTCAGACATATGTTCTCGATTTTATTCTCCTGGCTGAACTTTCTTTTCAAACCTCATCTCTGGAATTACCTCAAAATACTGTGCCCATAATTACCTGCTCATTAGCTGTCCTATCACCTCCTTTCTCCATTCTATCTTTTAGCAGCCTCGAAATTCCCTGAGCAGGCACATAAACAACATCTAGTATGTGAAACATTCATAGAACTTCAACTGTGCCTTTCAAAGACCTAATCACACTACTCTAAGGTATGTTTTGAAAATTCAACTCCCTTTTCCCACATTCATACTGGCTCAAGTTCTTTAATGCTCCTGCTGAGACACAGAAGGCTTTATTTGAACTGTAACCATGAAACATATTGGCATGGGAAATAAAATTATGTTGATTGCACATGCTCAGCAAAAACTCCTATAAGAACTCAGTAAAATTCCTTATATTTGCTTATATACAAGAAAGATGATAGCACATAAGATGGCCCCCAAATATTTAGTAGGTGACTTTTAAAGAAAATATGATTACACTCTTAAAATATATTATAGCAGCAGATATAATGATTGGTATCTATAATGGTAAGTATCTCACCATGAAACCCCTAATCATCTCTAATTATATATTATTTTTAAATCTCTTAATTTAGCTGTCTTTTTTCCTTTGATTAAATTGGTTTCAAAGAAGATGGTACTGACATGATAAAGATAAGAGCACACAGACAGAATAACCATGAGTTATCCTGGTTTTATTACAACATGGAATCCAGAAGCTGTTATCTTGGAAAAAATGTCTGAGTTGCAGCTTATTTTCCCAGCACCATTTATAAGCATCAGTGCCTTTTTATGCTTTTCATTTCTGTGTGTCAGTAGACTCTACTAACCCATTGAGAATGTTTTTGTGCAGGTTTATTTTTTCAGTATACATGCCTGTGCATTTGTCTGCACCCACTACATATTTAATATACCTGCAAATAAAGACTAAAAAATGAAAAATATTTTGAAAGGAAACAAAGTTAGGAAACAATCAAAAAGCATTAAGTATGCAAAATTAAGAACTCAAATAAGATTGAAGGGATTTTGAAGTCAGACAGGGAGTTGTTTATTTTGGAAATGTCTGGAAAAAATATATTCTTCCTTTACTCTTATCTTTTGACACAGATGAAGAATTTTGCAGCAGTGAAAATAATAGGGAATACAATAATGAAGGACTGATGAAGGAACTTGATTTGGAAAATCCTTACTCAGGTGTTAAAGATGGCACAGGTACAGCCAATTAAAATAGAATTTCATAATTCTCACTAGATCTTACTAAATTTTATAACAGGCACCAAGAATACCTTATATAATCTGATTTTAATTTTTAAAAGCAGTTCTACATAACCTGAAAGGATCTCCCTTGTGCAAGAATTTCTTCTAGCATACAACAACTGGCACTTGTAAAAATCACATGGAACTATTTGTTGTCTTTTCACCCACGATATCTCAGGCTGCGGAGAGAAGTTGTGGATGCACCATCACTGGAATTGTTCAAGGTCAGGCCAGACAGGGCTTTGAGCAACTTGGTTTAGTAGAAGATGTTCCTGTTTACAGCAGAGGGAATTGGACTGAATGATCTGTGAAACCCAAACCAGTCTACAAGTCTATTTATGTTTATCTGTGGCCCCTTTTAGTTATTTGTGAAAAGATGTATTGCACTCACAGAGTTCCTAGCCAACAGATATAAACTTCCTGTTCAGTATTGACATCTCATAGCAGTGCCCTAATTCACAACAGAGGATTCTTAGCAGTTATAG
The DNA here is from genome assembly GCA_013400415.1 of Scytalopus superciliaris. Classification (NCBI taxonomy): domain Eukaryota; kingdom Metazoa; phylum Chordata; class Aves; order Passeriformes; family Rhinocryptidae; genus Scytalopus; species Scytalopus superciliaris. Next base: position 9,082 of record VXBX01008609.1, read on the forward strand.
CAATTTCTGTAAATAATCATGATGCTTGCAGTTGGTAAAAGCCCTATAATATTTTGCACAATGAAATTAAAAGAAGGCTAAGCAGCAGCAGCATAAAACTCAGCTTTTCTCATTCTGCATAAGAGAACTGATTTTTTACTCTGGTTTTAAAAACTTGAATACTTCACCATGTATTATTGCCCACAAGTATTTTACAGTGTTACTCCTCCTCCATGTCCAATTCTAAATCTAATGTTGAACAAAAATTATCACTCAGAAATCTATCTATTCCTTGGTGTGGCCAGTAAGGATTTAAAATCCAGAGAAAAACTGATTTTATGTGCTGTTTTCTTAGCCCTGCTGTTACCTCCATATAATTTTATAATTATGGTGCTCCCTCAACAAATCCTCATTACTCCTTGGTTTTGCTTAAACAGATGTTGTGGATGTCTATTGTTATAGTCATTCTTACTTGGAGATTTGCCCACAATGCTGTCTGTCAGTAACTGGGGCATTTTCCATGTCAAATTCCACATTTCTGAGTATGTAACACATTCCAGTTTGAGAAGGTTTCTAAAGGATATTTCAGTTTGACTACCTTTATTTGTATTTCTGAAAGGTCGGTTTTTTAATTCCCAAGTATTTCTTTCAAGCTAAAACAAACAAACAATAAGTAGAACAAAATAAACAGATATAATTTAACAAATTATATAAGTTAAATAAAAATGTAAGACAAGGTTCTCAATTTTGGCCAGTATGCCACCTTTATCTACAACTCTAGCTTTAGCTGTGAGGTGTTATTTTTGGCAAAACAGCAAAACATTTCTCTGCATTTAGCATTGTAGAAGTAGTATCTTTTGTAGTAGTTATGTGAGGGGCTGAAGTGAAATGCCATTCAGCTTCCTTTGAGAAAAATTTCAAGAGAATGGAACTCACTTTTGAGAAAACTTAAAATACCAAGTGTCAGATAATCAATGTTATACTGGAAAGAGATTCATCGGGGAGATAACATGGCCTATCAAACTGAAGGCTTTATAAATCAATGCAAGAATGCTGCAGTAGACCTTGTAATGCAAAGGAAATTAACAGTTCACCAAATAATGATATAAAAGACTCTGCATGGGACACACTGAGCCAGCAGTCGGGTACGCTGTCTGAAACAGGTCAGCCCAACAGCACCCCCCAGGAGGACAGGGAAATGCCAGGTTCAAGGAGGAAATGCTGTGCCAAGAGCTCAATGGCTTCACACAAAACCAGCAAGCATAGAGACAGAAGCTTCTGTCTCTCCAAGCAAATGAGAAGGTAAGGATGTATATCACCATCTGGAATGGAAAAAAAGGGCATCATCACCTTGGAGGGTTGACCTTGGCTGAACACCAGGTACCCACCAAACCAATTTATCACTCCCTTTCATTAAGTGAATAGGGGGAGAAAATTATGGCAAAAACCCTATGGGGGTTGCAGTCAGTCATAATACATTCTCTCTGCCAGCTCCTTCCCCCTCACAATCTTTTTTTTCTCCAGTGTGGGCTCCCTCCCACAGGAGACAGTGCACCATGATCTTCTCCAACATGAGTCTTTCCCATGGGCTACAGTTCTTCATTAACTGCTCCAGCATGGATCTCTTCCAGTCCCTCAGGAACAGACTGCTTCAGCATGAAGTCCTGGACCCTCACAGGATCACAAGTTCTGTCAGAAAACCTGTTCCAGTGTGATATCCTCTCTCCATGGGGCCATAAGTCCAGGCTCCAGTGCAGTCTTCCCCTAGGGTCACAGCCTCCTTCGGGCATTCACCTTCTCCAGTATGGGGTTCTCCACGGGCTGGAGGTGGATCTCTGCTCCACCATGGACCTCCATGGGCTAACCATGGTCTGCATCACAGGCAGATGGGGAATCTCTGCTCTGGTACATGGAGCACATCCTCCCCTTCTTTCTACTCTGACCCTGGTATCTGCAGGACTGTTTCTCTCACATGTTCTCACTCCTCTCTCCTGGCTGCTGTTGCATGAGTTTTTTATTTTTCTTCTTAAATATATTTATCCCAGAGGTTCTTTCAACCTCATGGTCAGGCTCAACCTTGGCCACTAGCGGGTCAATGCCAACTGGCATTGGCTCTATCAGACACAGGGGAAGGGAAGCCACCTCTGTAGTCTCCCACTACAAAAACCCTGCAACAAAAACCCAATACACTCATCTAGCTTGCAACTACAACCAAATATAAAAAAATGAGAAATCAATTGGGAAGTGTGGAAAGGAAGAACTTTGCGGTCGTTGTTATGGCCATGTAGTAAGATGACTCAAGCTGACATATAAATCTAAGCTACTCTGAATCAGCTTTTCCATTCTCAGACTTGAATTCTATAATGGAAATAAGTAGATAGTTTCTTTAAAAGTATTCATTATTTTCACACAGCTCTGCTTAACTTAATAAGAGCAGTAATTGCTTGACGTAGGATAAAGCTCTATGTCTCCCTCATGTGTAGATAATAAATACTGAACTGCTCCACTGAGACTTTACACCACCTCAGCTACTTGTCTAACGGATGCTCAGTTTAGAAAGTATCACAAAACACTCATTCCACATCTATATCACCATATAGGACATAAAATAATTTCCTATTACCTGGCAAAAAATTTAAGACCCTTCTTGTGCAAGCTACTGTCTCCTGTACTAGACTTCTTTAAGAGAAACATTTAGAAGGAATTATCTGAAATTACTTGGGATTCCACAGAGAGACTAAAACATATATAAAGAGGTGGGAAAAGGGAGAGGAGGGAGGGAAAGCTTTACTCATAAATATTTTAAAATTTAAAATGTGCAACAGATAAGGTCAAGGACAGAGAAAACAAATTTGAGAAAACAGATTCTATAAACTCTTCTATTATATAATTTCTGTGTAACTTCAGACATGTTCCCTGTCTTCTCCATACCTCCAATTTCCAAGTGCAATAACACAACAACTCTTGCAGCATGTTGTTCAGAAACTGAGGAAAAAGTAGGGATACATATAAGTCAGATAGTTGGATTTGCAAGGATGAATAGAGATTTAATCTGAATGAGTTTAATGAGGTGTTATGTTTACAGGTGTTTGCAAATAAAATTACCTAAATTAAATCATAACCTGTAGGAAGTAGAAGTGATTTGTCATTAATAACTACACTTTTAAGAGAGCTTGAGCTCTCAGAGACTATGAGCAGGAGATGCTATATGAAATATCTGAATCCATGTCCAAGTAACTTCAGGTGAGATGGAAAAATGAAGAGGAAAAACTCCATTATTTTTTAAATCATAGTTGCAGCTTTATCGTAAGGTTAATATTTAATGAGGATTTAAAATAGTGTTAAGAATATGGAAACATCTACTTTGCATGCATTCAGAAGAGAGAATTTGGTTTAACAACCATAATGACTCATGATGAGTCTTTCTCCTTCTGGTTATAGTATGTGTTGGCCTTTTCCTATTTAATAAACCTTTTCTGAGGAAACCTGTAGTTACAGTGGATTGATAATACTAAAATAAGCTTTGTAATCTAGCCCTTTTGGCATCATTAAACTATCTAAAATATCTGGATTGATCTCTCTGTAAAAAAAGACTATGGCATTCTCTGGAATATGTTCCCTACAGCAGACACTTGGCTGTATCTCAACGTCATTTCTCCTATCACCCTCCCTTGACTTGAAGGCCACTTTTTCATCAGATTCAGTTGGGAAACTACTATGAGACATTCATTTATTCAATAATCTGTACTGGCACAGGACTACAGGTGTTGTTCAATCCGTGTGCAAAAGAAGATTGAAAATTTACCTCTTCAGAGCTTGCAACTTTGTCACTACTAAATAAATTATATTAAATATTTCTGGAAGAGTAAATATTTTATGAGAAGAGACAAGGAAAGCGGTGTTGCACCTAAAATTTTCTTCAACCTACAGGCTATCCTCTAATACAAAGGATCATTTTTAAATTACGGAAAAATTATTTCTTCCCATACTTAAACACATTAAAATCAACTAATTATAAATATAAGACAGTATTGACCTCTATAATTAAAAGAATTCCAGTGCAAATGGAGCCACTCTTCTCATCTTGCAAAATAAGATACCCTAAGAACACTGCATAATAAAATGTCTTAATATGCATCAACTTTTGAACAACTCTTTTTATTACTGTTTATATTTTTTAATCATGTTCCTGAATTAATTGAGACTTCAGTTTAAGTTAAAAGAAAAAAACCTTACACAAAGAACACGTCCCACCAAAGAAATATATAGCTAGTCTCTCAGTAAAATACATGCTTTCACACTCTTGGTTTTAAATGTACACTTTTATTTTTATGTAAACTAAATTAGGTTTTAGTACATCATAGAAGTAACTAATATATATTTTTAGAGTACTAATTAAATGCATGGATATCTTTTATTGATTCTATATCTACAGAGAAATTACATAACAGATTCAAAAATAATCAACAATATTATAATTATAAATTTAGTTCTGCAGGGATAGCAGCTGGGTTATTTGGTGCACACAGTGTGCAAAGACCACCTGGTGTGAAAGGAAGAACACATTTTTAAATACCTAACGCACTTCAGAGTTAGTGGTACTGTGTTCCCCTTGGCCTTCTCTCTGTAATTTCCCTGTTTAGACATAAATTGTCAGGGTAGGAACCTTTATGTTCACTAAGAAGTTTTATCATACTTCAAAATGAGTATGTTCACTACTTCTTTGTTAAAACTTTGCTTAAATAGACATCATGAGGAATTATCCTCAGATGAAACAAAGTCTGCCTACCTCAAGGATATCATGACGACTGCTACAGACTAAGGGTTAAGAGCCAGTAACTCTAAAGAGCAACTTCTCAGGTTCAAACTCACAAAAAAAAATTTTTTTCAGGCTTACCTTCATCACAGCTGCTTTACAGATGCCTCACTCTGTTCCCCATACATCACATCAGTGTCAACACATTTGCAAAATAAGACAGGTCTTGTGCAATTCCCAGCTCAAAGCTTTTCAGTCATCTCCATTTCTTTCTTAAATTGACCTCAACTAGTCTCTTCTTTACTGGTCTGCACCTAGATTTCCTTTTTTCACTCTATGTTAAATAAAACTTGGGCATTTTATCTTATCTCCTCCTGAATGTCTGATGTCTTGTGCAGTTGTTATCTGGCTCTGTTCATCCTGCACCCTACTTTCAAATGATTTCATAAGAGAGTGTGGTGGAAGGCCTGAGGGAAAAGGTTAAAACATAACTAGCTTTGTCACATTTTCATGTAAAGAGCCTGTAAAGAACACCTGATTCATGAGTAGCTACATGTAATCTAGTGATCTCAACTTGTCAAAGTGAGGAATAGAACAATGACAGCTTTCCAGCTGTTGTCACAAAACACAAAACAGCCTCATGGACAGATCTTAGAGTTTCTAACACTGTGTCAAGGCAGAGAACAACTGGAGAGCCTACTTTTTCATTTCAATTGGGATAAATACCAATAACATACTTGGTATAATCACAAGTCCATCTAGTTCCTTAAAGATGGTTCCCTATTTCAAGTTGCCCAAGGACATAGTGGAGTCATTATCTCTTGAAATGTTCAAGAAGCATCTCGATGTGGCACTTGGGGATATGGTTTAGGGGTGATTGTGGTGGTGTTAAGTTGATAGTTGGACTAGATGATCTTGAAAGTCTCTTTTAATCTTGTTGAATCTGTGATCTTGTGATTTAATATCGAGTATTTAAATAGAACACAATGAAATCAAAGAAAACCCTTTACAGAAATGCACCCTGCTAGTGTTTTCACTAGGGTAATATGTTCCACTGCAAAGGAAATTACAAAAATTTGTAGTTTTCAGGGTATAAAAATTAAGAATGGTTTTCCCTTAGGACATATGGGGGAAAAAACAATTCATTTAGAAAGAAAGTTAAAGAAACAATAATAAAAAAAGAACAAAACCATTTTCACAACTACATTAAAAAAAAAATAAAAAGAAAGCTTAATAACCTAATTTTCAGTCTTAGACATCTACATTAGTATTTTAATTCTGTAATGGGAGACGTACTCACAATGGGGCCTTAATTACATGTATCACTTGCTCTTAATTCCCTTTCATTTTGCCCTGCACTTTAAAGAGAGTTAAAGGCTATTACAGAATTCCAGGGAACTGGAGATAATTCAATAAATGGCAGTAAATTGGATTTTTACCTCTACAAAGCTGAACTTAATCCAGCTTCATAACAAATACTTTAAGACACTCAGTGTGAAGTAAGAAAATAGCTGTCCAGATCCTCAGAGAAATCATTTTTAAAAGTTAACAGCCTAGATGGCAGGCACAACAGGAAAGTCAGTGACTTAACTGGCTTATCAATTCAACAATATCTTCAGCATTGTGGTTTACATACACAGCTTGTGAGCAGAAAGAAGCTTGCACTGTACTCATGTATAGTTTCCACTCTGCAGAATCAGAAAAGCTTTAGCCTCAAGTACTGTATATTTTTATTTCTATAAATCCTAAGCTGTTGAAAAGGTAGAGACTGAAAGTGGAAAGAAAATTGCTCCTCTTTTTCTACTTGTATTAATATTTGTGCCTAGAGCCAAAGTGAAGGTCAGCATACTACCAGGAGAGATTTTGTTTGGGGAATCCAGACACACTACGGTCTGGGAATGAAAACAAATCCAAATGCTAGGGTGACAAAGTGCATTGGGTAAAAGCACTGCATTATTCTCAACAGTATGTACAATTTACTTTCAAAAAAAGTACAGCAAAGAGTGATATTTCATTTCCACAGAAAAGAATACAAATACCAAACTGTATAACTGGAAAGCAACCACAGAAAAAGTAGTGACAAACATCAACACAGAACTTTCCTTTGTGAGAAGTACTAAATCACCTGAGAGCTTTTTGGGAGCCTGAACACTGAAATTGAGAAGATTGCTTGAAATACATCAGTCGGGATTTTACAGGGAACGTGCCACACCTATTCAACAGGTGAAATGTCTGATTATCATAATCATTTGAGACATTACTACAGGTGTGTTTTTTAACTCTGCTACTAAATTTGGAAGTATACCAACACCTTGACTTCATTAGTACTTAGATAGAGGACCACTACATGGGTGGGCTCAGTAAAAGTAAGGAAGCACTGGAAACTTATTACCATTTTTTCTCCATTGTCTCCTTTCTCCTTTCATGAACACTTTAAAATCTAGACAACTTAGGAAAACAATACTCTTACTACTTGTCAAAATGAAACATGTGGAGTTAGAAAATTAGAAGTGGAAGCCCCAGTTTTCTTTTTAAATTGCATTTCAAGTCATTACATTCTGCTTAGCTAAGTTCCTGTAGTACTTTCAGTTAGATAAGCTACTCTTTATTTTTTTGTTCTAAGGCAGAGCTCATAGCGGTGACCACAGATAAAAAATACTTACATACAGAAACCATTGCTTCAGTGACCTGTAAATAAAGTAGGCATAATGTTGCCTAATTTGATTAATATAAAATCTCACCTGGAATTCTCTTACTTGGGAAATCATATTAAAAGGTTGAAATTCATAAGAGCTGTTTTACCTTTGGCAGCAGAGTGCTGCAAAAGTGTCTGTGTGAGAAGAGGACAGAGATTGTCCTGTGCCAGATACTACCACTTCCACAACAAGACACAGCCAAGGCCATTGATGGAGCTGGTGGCACCTTTGGAAAAACACAAAGAACGTCAAAACAATTGCCAGAGAACAGAGTGAGAGGGAAAAATGTGTGAGAAACAACCCTGAAAACACCGAGGTTGGGGAAGAAGGGGAAGGAGGTGCCCAAACACTTCGAGTTCATGTTGAAGGACTGTAGCCCATGAAAGTCCATAACAGAGCAGGGGAACACCAGGAGAAGGAAAGAGCAGCAGAGAGGAACTGCTAAAGACTGAACACTATGCCCCCATTCATAGGTCATGTGTCATAGGTCACGGTCTTCTTCTAGACACACCAGCTATTTCACCTCAGTTTCTACCCCTGTCCTGCTGAGGAGAGGGAGTGACAAAAAGGCTGAGTGATCAGCTCACAGCTGGACAAAGTCAACCCTCCACAGCCTTAAAACTTTCCCTTCAAAATCATTAGTGATTCAAAGATTCATTTTTTATTAAATTACACTTTTACTAACTAACACTTCCATTGTGTAGAAGGAATTTACACCTTGAATACCATTCTTATTCGTGGAATAAAATCTGCCACACTAAGTTAATTTCTATGAACCATTCTGTTTGATGTTCAGATCATTAGCAATGTCTTGAATATTTTTCCTTCTATATTCTTGAGGCTGAGGGGTACTTTCAGTACGACAAGTGCTTCTCACAGATGTTTTTCATTTTAGTCTTCAAATATGTTATAGTTAAGTAAATACACACTCAGACCAGAAGTGTAAAAGACTAAGGCATTTATTGATTTAAATGTGAACAAAAGCAACACATTTTTGCAAGTAAATTCATGATAAGTACATATGCAGAAAATCTTTATACTTGGTGATAAACTATTATGTGTACATTGGTAATTTAGGCCAATTTTTAAAATCACAACTCAAAATTACCAGAAATTCAAGGAGGAAATAATTTTTTATCTCCACTGTTTGGTTAAAAAGCAAAAAGAGCTTCCACATGGCTTAATGTATAAGCTAACTACCTAATCCTCCTGGAGTCATCATAACTATGCTCAAACTATAATTTTGGAAAGCACCATTTCAGAGAGTAGGGGAGAAAAAAATAACGCCACCTAAACAACTGAAAAAAATATCCACTAAGATGGTTAGAAGGCAGTGTTCTCCGGTGACACAGAAGTAACTGTTAGTACTGGATGTAGCTTGACTGGATTATACTGAATCATTTAACTGCAAGGGCTGGTGTTGGATAGGTGAGGTGTAGTGAGTCAAGGAACTGGTGGTTACCTCTGAAATACTTCTCACTGAACATGGGAAATGATACTGCATTTTTGATTTAGTGAAAACTCTTCATGGTAGACATTCTCTAGTTTTCCAAGTTTTCAGTCACAATCCCTTCCCCAAATATAGTTTTCTTCAGTCCTACATAGTCTGTGAAGGGAAGATTCAAAGAAGCAGCATTAGGATTTCCCAATTTATGGATGACATTTAAGTTAAGTTCATGTTTGTCAAGAAAATGCATAATTACTTTGTTCTTGGCTCTTAATGTGAAACAACTATCTGAAAGGTTATCACTAACTAAATGCTTTATATAGAATGTCCCAGACAAGGTCTCTTTAAATGTGTTTTTAAAACATCCTGGAACTCTTGTGGTTTTTTGTAGGTATGGTATTTCTACAGGCAGGTTATTTTTGATGACCCTGGGGATGTAATTTCTATCAAGAATGCTGAGGAACACACTGAAGAATGCAGTCAAAGGCAAGAAATATTCCTATACTTAATTGAACATTCATTAAAAAAACTCTTGTGAAGCATTGTCTGTATGTTAGTTCTTCACATCTCCAAATTGCTCAGGCAAGTTGATAAACAATGGAGATATACAGAAATACCAGAAACACCTATGCCTCTTGGAATTCCAGTCCCTACAGTTCTTTGCCTTTGATGAAATTGAGGAATACCCAGAAACCTTCAGAATTAAGTTTCTTTTCCCCTTTTGCCCTTTTAATTTTTCTTATCTTTTTTGCTTGCTTGTTTGTTTGTTGTTTTGTTTCGTTTTTCCCCCAAAGAGATTTAAGGACCTCCGACTCTGCTATCTATATGTTTGGGGAAAAAAAAAGTAACTGAGAGAAACTTAAATGAAGCAGTCATGACAAATCCTGGAGAGTAAAAATAAATTGTTTCATTGTAGTGATAAGCTACCCTGGTATATAATTTATGAAAAGCCAGTTGTCATCAAAATTCTTAATTTATAGTGTTCAACAAAATGCTACTAACTGAAAAGCATTAATCAACATCACCAACTTAATGTGCTTTGTTAAACTTCTCATTCTCTTCTGCCAAAGAAGAACATTTTTGACAAGTAGATTGATTGGTGAGCTAACAGTGTTTGACTGAGGGGAGAGTGTACAACAAAAACCTTAAAAAAAGATGTTAGCAGTAATTCTATTTGCTCATACAGAACCTGTGTACAGTACTATTGTTTTGCAAAATGCATCTCAATAAGACTGATAAATTATTACATGGTTATAAGAAATTCTGTTTCAAATTTCATCTCATTCTCCTTGTAAAATAATTCATGAAGAGTGAAAATGTGTAACTGATGTGAAAGATGCCAGTTAGACCTGAATATTAAACAACTACAGAGTGCTTTGGTAGCTCAAGTGTTATAAAAAGAGTGATTGGAATTCTAGCTTTCGAGCTTAAGTAAGCACAATGAAAAATAATATACTTGTTTATGCTTTGTTAAGTGTAATAGATACTGCAGAATTAAGAGAGAAAACAGTTCCTTTTACAAAGAAGGCTTAACTGGCAATCCCATTCTTCCTCAGAAAACAAACCACTACTGTCTTGTTTTTCCTAATTTTCAGGTATTCTAGCTATTGCAACCAGATTGTTTTTCTGAAAGTGAGTGAGAGGAAAGAAAAGGAATTTTAACACAAGAGCCTTATAAACAAGACTACACATCTGTCCCCTCATGTAATGCCAGTGCTGTTTGGAACAAAGACCTACCCACAAGCATTTTCCAAGGGATTCAATAACTGGCATAGGTTTGACATAGGAAACTTTGTGCCAAACGCCTATGTCTGTGTGAGTATCTGTTGTCCAGCAAGCACGGGACAGTGTGGCAGTGAAGTGTGTTAAATTCTGTTCATCCTGATCCAAAGGGAAGTACAAGGTAAATTATTCCATTGAAGTATTCTGAATATCTCCCAAAGTCAAGTGAATAGCCCTTCTGGATCAGACCAAGGGATTTATCTAACCCTTTCTGCTTTCAGTAGTTAGCCATTAACAGGTATCTAGGGAAAAGTAAGACCAAAGCAAAACTATGTATTGCTTTAACCTAGTATTTCTTCCTGTCTTCTGACTAACATTTGTTCAAATTTCCCAAGCACGTTGCAGTTTGTCTACTTACTAACTCACAATAATGTCTCATTCCAAGCTTTTTTACAGTCATCCTTTTGAGCCCACTTAAAATTTCACCTCTCTCTGACATCTTTGGGAAGGTAAACAATCACTGTGGGAAGTCCTACAACCCTTTTCAGGTATCATCCTGTAGTGACAGGGACCAGCAGTCTTTCTCTCTGAAGATGGGGTTCTTTCTCTAAGTGTGTTTTACTTCATATAAACCTACATTAAATTTAATCTGCTATTTTATTGTCAATTCATGCTGTTTACTAATGTATTTCTGCAATTCATTCTTCATTTTGGCAACCCTGAGTAAAGTTTGCTGCTAACCTACATTTCTAGGTGATCTATGAACACACATATCCTATCACAGAGCCCTCCTACTGCCAGTGACCTGTAACCAATGTAAAAAAGGCACTATTTGCTTATAATTTCAGTTCCATATCTTTCAATTTATTTCTTATCCAAATCATTCATTCCCTGACCACTTAAATGGCTTTCAAGATTTAGATGAAGAGTTTTGTCAAAATCTTTTGAAAACCGGAGACTATATTATTCAGATCATCCCTAGCCACAAGCTTGTTGACTTTCTGCAAGAACTACTAAAGGCTGAAAAGAAGGATTTTACTTTTCAGAAGTCATCTTCCAATTAGCTTATGTTTACCACAATATTCACTAGTTGTCTTCTACTATAGATTTCTAACAATTAGGTTTAGAATTCTGGAGTTCCCAAATTAGAACTATATTTACTATTCTCTAGACAAAAGCTTCCCAAGATGAGTTAGATAACTAAGGATGCACACAGCTATTGATCCAAGTTATTAACTGCAAGAAGGAAATTTGGATGAACTACTGTATGTCAACCTCTACTTACATGCACCATATAATACAAATCAGCCTCTACAATTAACCCCCTGCCTAAACAAGAGATTTTCCTTCTTTTTTTAGTGGCCTGTTTAGGAAAATATGTAAACGTTAATGCTTTTGTTTCTATCTTACATGGGATGAACAAAGTGAAATCTTAATGCTTAGTACTGTCAAAAACACTTAGCATTTTCAATATTTTACAGTTACCAAGTGTGCAATGTCTTATGAATCATTGACTTGGTTTAGAATTTGAAACAGCAATGATTCGCTTTATTAATACTGTAACTCTAATAGCTGGAATAAGGCAACATGCTGCTCATGTTAGCTGTCAGCCTCTAACTGGGCAAGAGCTGCCACTGGTGAAGTGCAAGAGTCAGTGGGAAATGTGGTTGTAGGGAGGAAGGCTGATGTAGCCAGACCCCTTCATCAACAGAGCTGTTCTTCAGCAGCTATCAAATATTTCTAACATTGCATATACTTAGGCAGTTTAAGTCACAGTGAAGATATTTTCTACATTTAGTCCTTCTGGAAGGAGAACCTGAAAATCAAACCCAGAAAAATTATTCTACACAGTTAAATGAATCAACTATGTGCAGCAGTCCATAACCCATACTATCATGTGTGGTTTATGAAGTTAGCCTTTCACAAGAAAGCTCATATTATTTTATATTAGCTCCTGCCTAATAGCTTTTGCATTCACAATTACAGTGGGTGATCTGACTCGTGTAACCTTGTTAACCTGTAATTAGTTGTTTATACACCCCAGTTCTCTAACAAGGTCAGCAGAAATTCCCAGGAAGAGATCACAGTCCACCTCTACCCTCAGTCTCACTCCACCAAATTATAGAGGTCTGCTGCTGATAATGGATACCTTAAAGTTACTCAAGAGGAACAGAAACACTTGTCATAGAAGGCATTAGGTAAATATCTGGCTATTAGGAGGCTTAGAAGAGTGGAAAAAGAGTAAAGAAGCCATTATGGCAAGTGAGAAATGTGTATGTTCTGTCATTTTTTAAGTTCCTTCCACTGTTGCTAATTATTGCAAATCTCACAGAATTATACATATTTTGAAATCTCCCATTCCAAAAACCAATGTGTGAGGACATTCTCAGAAGAGAAGTAGAACAACCCTTTAAGTTAACAAGTGGAAAACCCCAGAAAACAAATCTTCTCCCAAGTGTTTAAAATTAAGTATTTTTAAATTGATCCTGGAAGGGAAGGATAGTGTGAATTATTATTTATGAAAGCTGGGGGAGGGGGTTAGGTTTTTTTAGGTTTATATGCATTTTTAATCAGTCTGTCACATAAATAAATTGAACCCTTTACTTTATTCTCTAGCAGTATTTAAACTTATTTGCTCTTTCAGTGGGAAAAAAAATCAAATACATGCATTTCAGTTTTCTGTGGAAACCACTTCTCAAAGCTATCACATTTTATTCTCTTTCAGTGGGAAATATATCCCAGTATTTTTCCAAATAAGCAAAACTTCAAATATCCAATAAGTGATAATACTTTTTTTAGGACAATCATTTGCTTAGCTTCAATATGATAATTGTAAAAATATTTGCTGTCTAAGAGAGATAGCTACATGGGTTATGAGGAATCCATGTTTACACGTACACTCAGTATTTTTTTATCTTCTGAGCTGCATCAAAAGATGCATGACCAGCAGGTTGAGGGAGGTGATTCCCCAGCTCTACTCCATTCTTGTGAGACTCCACCTGGAATGCTGTGTCCAGCTCTGGGGCCCCCAACCTAAGAAGGTCATGGATCTATTCAAACAATTTCAGAGGACAGCCACAAAGATGATCAACGACTTGGAACTCTTCTCCTGTGTAGACAAGCTGATAGTTGGGGTTGTTGAGCCTGGAAAAGAAAAGGCTCCAGGGTGACTTTACAGCCCATTCCTGTACCTAAAGGGAGCCTATGAGAAAGCAGGATAGGGCCTTTTTACAAGGCCATGTAGTGATAGGACATGAGGTAATGCTGTTAAACTGAAAGATTTAAACTGGATATTAGGAAGAAGAATTTACTGTGAGTATGGTCAGGCGCTGGAAATGGTTGCCCAGAGAAGTTGTGGATGACCTGTTCCTGGAAGTGTTTAAGGCCAGGTTGGATGAGGTTTTGAACAACTTGATCTAGTAAAAGGTGTCTCTGCCCATGGCAGGGAGGATGGAACTTTAAAGTCCCTTCTAACCAAAACCATTTTACAATATACAAACATACTGGAAAAATTATGGTCATGGCAGAAAATAAAGAAGTTATGGTTTTACTATACAACATTCCACCTGAAACTCTCTAAAAACAAAATTTAGTGAACCATTTTGACTGTGGCACTACATACATGCTATTGCTCTACACATTTTATGTTTCATACAGTATTTTAGGGGACTCACTAACAATAAAGAACACATTATGCTTTAAAAAAAGTTATGAAGCACTGAACACATAGAACTAACTATGGAGTTAAAAGTAGCAGCAAAGATTTCCTTCTTCTATCTTAAATAGGAACATCAAGTGGGCAGCAGGGAAGGATCCTGCAATATCTTTAAAAGGGTAGAGCTACAAAATTTTCGTGACTCACAACTCACTAAATTACAGTATAGGAAAAAAAAAAAGAAGTAACCTTATGATTCAGACTGTAATTAGCAGCTTAGAAAATGCAGAAGAGAAAATTAGTCAAATACCACAGCGATTCAGGGCCTTGCAAATAAGGACAAGAACTTTAAAATCAGTGCACTAAATTTGCCGTAAGCCTGCAGTGAAGAGAATTTTTTAAAAGGAGATATTTATAGAAAAGAAATCATATATAAGTTAGAGATGAGAGACTTTACATTGTAAAACATAATCTTCTTCCTAGAAATAATGCAATCATGAAATTCAGAAAATATAGCAATCCTTTCACTAATCAATCATTTCATTTTGTTTACAGTCAGACAATAAAATCAGATACCAATATTTTTCCAGAATCAGTATTTCTGATAGCAAATAAATACCATTAGGCTGCACAGAAAGTATGCAGAAAAGCTTTTTTTTTAAACAAAACAAACAATTTTCTATTAAGGAGTGTACCTGGTATTAAAGTCTGCCCCACTATCAAAATAAGGACCAAAAGGTAAAGCAGATTATTGAATTTTGCAATTCAAGAGATGTGATCCCTCAGCTCTCTACTTGAATCTGAGAAGATACACAGAAAGTTCATTTCATTTCATTGAAATCCTTAGCTCTGAATGGAGCTAGAAAACCAAAGTCTGATCTGGATGCTTGCCTCATTTAAGAGTAGCTATGATCTCTCATTGCAAGGCAGCATCTCCCTCAAGGCCTTTCACAGCCAGAAAAGCCACACAGACAGAAAGAGGTTGTCAGCAAGCAAACTAATAAAACAATGTCCTGCAAACTCTCTCCCACTGCTTTCTAGGGCAAACCTAGGTTTTTCTTTATAACTAATCCAAACAGTACACTTCTGCGCCTGAAAATCCTTACTTGGCTTTCTATGTGGTTGGTTTATCTGTCCCTGTGGTCGACTGTTGAGCTCCCAAAGCTTTACTCTCCAAGTTGTTTTGAGCAGGCATGAAATGCATCAATCACATCAAATGACACTTAACATACATACTAAAATTCATTTCCAGGAACGTATAGGTGTTTATAGAATAGGAAAAAAATTTTCCACACAGCCCTTACATCTCTACACTTACATATTCTTTTCTCTGCCTCATGAATCATCTCGGGTGCTAGAATATGCACATGTACAGCAGGAATCTTTCCCAGGCTGGCTATGGGCTGCTTACCCTCTGCAACCAAAGTCAACCATCAATGACTGCAAAAATAAACAACACCACAAGATGCTACTTTTTTGGGTTTTTTTGTTTCTTATTTTATGTGAAAGTTCTCCATGACATCGTCTGATATCCACTGAGCTGGTAGCAGCTGACGATGCTCCTGTGGTGGATTCCCTGTAATGACTGAATTCCTTTCCTGAGAGCAGACATTTCTAAAACATCTTAGAGAGTTTTTTTGTATGGATTTTTCCAAACCTGACAAGGGTAACTTAACATGGCATTATTATATGAAAAAAAGTAATAAGACTGTTTGGATACAATATTAGACCTAAAAAATATTTCAACAAATGGAAACTGAGATATACACAAACTGCTCCAATTTTCAGTGGGGATTTCTGAAGCTATATTGCATAATAAATCTAATTAGCTCCAAGGAAATGACAATAAGAGATCAGAGGAGTAAGTAGATTGGTTAAATCTACACCAACTTCAAACGCTTCTCAACAGAAAAACACAAGGAAAAGACTAATGAAGAAAATTAGTAACTGTGATATAGATAACAAAATTCAAATTGTATTCCCAAATACCACTGTTAGGTTAATGATTTGTTGTATAGTGCATGGAGGGGACAAGGATTTCTGAATATAAAAGGCCTAACATTTAGCTTGAAGCTGTTGCAATTACATCAGGTATGTGCTACTTTTCCCCTTCTGTTCTAGTGTAACAGGGTTGTGAATTCAGCTGATCTTGGTTCCTGCACCTGCTTATTAGCTGTGTGCTAGTAATTATTGAATCAAAACTGAAGCCTGACATTTATGAAAAATGTCCTGAGGAACCTGGAGAGCTCCAATGTGATGTGATGGCAATTCTGAAAATGTGTTACAGTCTAATGGCTATGAACTATATGGATCAGGGCAAAATTCTGGTTGGATGACAGTGCATCCACAGAAAACAGAGAAGGATATAAAAGGAAATCAAAAAATACTACTACTCCAAGTTTGCCTAAAGAAAAATATTAAAACTACTTTAAGGCTAGTAACCAATAAAAATAGCAAAAAATGGAGATTAAAAGAAAATGGGCTAAAAAATATTGTTTAGCAAAACTTGCTTCAAAATTTAAGAAAAATACAGCTATTTCATTACAAAAGCTATCATGAGACCTGCTCTATAGCTATTACTTTGGGACAGGCAACCATTACTGTTGGTCATAACATTCAATGTGAGTCCATAGCCACACACTAAAATATCACAGTCGTTTCTCTCTTACGAATATGCAAACCTGATTTTTCTTATAAGTTTACAATTCATATGATCTTCAGTTCATGGTAGTTTAGTCCAAACAGTACCTGGAAAAAACTATTCCGTTGCCTGAATCTATAAACAAGATGAGCTAGTTTCAAAGTGCTAAATACTGAAGTAGAATTATACTTACATCAGCATTAGTCAACTCAAATTGTGTTTGAAAATGGTCTTTTTTTCTTTTAGTGGTCTGCAAACAATACTAAATTATGAGTATTTTGCGTGTTCTATACCTATTCCGTGTCCAGATTTCCAAGTAGGTGTTGCACACAGAGGCAACAGGAGCTAAGCATAGGGCAGCACAGTGGCAAAAGGCATGATGAGGTGTGAGGAAATGGGCCAAAAAATCCTACACAGTGATCCTTATCTTCAGCTTCTGGATAGGTTACAACAGTAATAGATTAATTCTTGAGACGTGAAATCAATCCAACATATATTTATTATACTAAAGTAAAAGACAGCCTAAAAAAAAAAAAATTATGCCAGATTCTCTTTCAGGTGTAACCAAACAGTTAACAAAATCTGATCAACTAAATCAGATGTAACTGAACACCTGGAATGGAAAATTCCACCCTTCACCAGTGGCATAGAGCAGCATAATGTACGAGCTTATCCCGGAGAATGTCTTCTTTTAGCACCACAGAAAAGAAAGCAGTTCATCTGATGTACACGGGACAATGCACATAATACAACTTAGATACTTTAAAACTTCTAAAACTTTTAAATAAATGCACAATGACAATTCACAGCTGTTCTAGAAGACCATCGTGGGAACAACAAAAGGAATTAAAAACTTTTCCAGGGTGAGAAACAGTTAATCTTCAGTATATATAAAGAACACATTTCCCCCTTACCAAACACTCTCATATAAAGATAGAAAAAACTAAAGCCTCAAATGTATACTTAATTTTTGACAATACAATATTTAATGTCAGATACAGAGAATACTGATTTAGTGCATGAACCATGAAATATCCCACAACGCCATGTTATAATTGTGTGTGAGCTCTGTAGAAATGTCAGTCAGCTGAATTCTGTGGAAGTTAACAAACTCTCTCAAATGTGCTACTAAAAGTCTTCAAGCATTAAAAAACCTCTAAACCACTCAACCAAAAACCTATCATGCTTGAATAACTCTAACAAGTGCGATAATAGGTGTACAGTCTCTGAGGCTGTTTGGCAAAATAAGAGATACTTCAGCATTCTTTTCTCTGAATGATAAATCTCAAGTAATGTGTTATAATGGCCAGTTATACCACACACAAAACAAAGAAATCATAATTTAAGGACCCAGGTTTTCCGCACAAGTCCATTAACAAAGAATAGATGCGAAAAGAGGGGATAGACTCTTTACCTGGGGAGAAAAAAGCAGTTATCTGGGAACAAGTAGCTCCATTAAAAACGGCATAAGATACGGATCATTATTGTATCATTTTGCATTTTCAGAACACCATACATGATGAACTCAGTAAACTTCACACTAACTTCCTCAAATTCTTTGGGGGTTTAACCATTATCTTATAAATAGAGAACAGAGATATAATGAGGACAATATCATTCTGGGAGAAGGTCTCAAATTAAAAATTTAAAAAACATCATGAAGGACCCAGAAACACATATCTCATTGAAAGCAAGCTCCTTTCACTGAAAATCCACTATACTGAGGGGTGTCTGGCTCATAGATGTTTTTGGATGCTGAAAGTTTACAAT
Source organism: Scytalopus superciliaris (assembly GCA_013400415.1). Classification (NCBI taxonomy): domain Eukaryota; kingdom Metazoa; phylum Chordata; class Aves; order Passeriformes; family Rhinocryptidae; genus Scytalopus; species Scytalopus superciliaris. The sequence goes on from VXBX01008609.1 coordinate 27,748, forward strand.
AAAAGCAAGTTACTTTACCCTTGTGATTGCATGGTGTATTTCATTTTTAGATTTTACATTACTTATAATACTGGCCTGAATAAATCATTTATGTCACAAAATACAATGCAAGTGAACAGCTATCTTTTAGAGCTTTGGTCAAATGCCCTGGGTCACTAATATTGCAAATTAATTTAGAAGTTACTAAAATCTACCTACCATGAAAGATAAATCCTCTCATCTAATAAACACTGGTTTTTGTGTGAAGAGTGCTACAGAAGATATACAATCAATCTAGATCCTATGATTCTTCAGTTTATTGTTCCTCTTGCCATTATGTCAGCTGCTCTGCAATCACAGAAGCGAATCACATCTGTCAGTGCAAGAGAAGTTTGAGCAATCATCTTAAAGCATCTGCCTGCAGCGTTGCTTAACAGTTGTTTATATATTTATACATATATTAAGATTAAAATTAGATTTTTGTCCTTTTCACATATTTCCTTTTGCATGATATTTTACTGGAACAACTTTCTGTCCCAGTCTATCTACATATACTGTGACGTGTTAGAGCAATCAGTTCTAGAAACCAGAAGTTTGCACCATTCCCGGCAATAATGATTTTTTTTTCTGTAAATGAGAAAATGCACATTTCAGCATGAAGTCTCCTCTTTGACAAAGCTTGTTATCAATTCTCTTGGCAATTTGTGTAGTCTGGAATCATTGATACAGATTCATTACAATTTTTGGAGAAGCTAGATGCAGATACATAGTCTTCCATGAATGAACAAACATCTCACTACAAATGTTTAACATGACACCACCTTGTTCTTAGTCAGTTTTACACATTAATGTTTGTATTTTGATATTTCACCCCTTTCCTCTATTTTATTTTATTTTTTGTCTCTTTCAAACTGTGGGTCACACGTAATAAATATTTAATTGGGAATAATCACATGCTGGATAATTGGCTGTTGGCAAGACTTTCCAATTTCTAGTAACATATCTCAACATTTTAAGGTCTACATTAGAGCTTGCAAATAAAATCAGCAAAACAGATATCTGGCCTTGCTTAACCAAGAGTAGTTTCAGTAGAGATATCTATCACTGATTATTCTACAGTATGTTTGGTTTCCTACATTTAAATATTTTCTTTTTACATAAATATTTGGTTATTTGAACAAAATTTTACTTATTAGGCTAGTGTCATGGGGACCCAGCTGAGATGGAAAAGTTATAAAACTTTGCTCAGATTAATATGTACAGTGTACAAGTCCAACAGAAAACTAATGGCTGGTTAACACATTTAATGGGAGAGTAACAGATCTCATCCTTACACCTGATTTTATTCAGGTAGTACAGGGAATTCAGTCTGTATCTCCCATGTCCTATAAAGACTTTCAAATTACTGTATTTCCCCTCATTATGATTAGTGTAAAGTGTTTCCTACTTACAGAAATACCCCAAGATATAAATTATTGTGTTAACAATTTTGATTATTATTCCCAAGCAAATGGTTAGGCCTATTTTGGCCTCATTAAATATATTAATTTCATATTAGTTCAAACCCAACACAGTAAAGAATTTAATCTGCTCAAACTACTACAGAAAACTGTGGCAGTATAATACAATGGACTGAATCCTACACTATTTTCTACTTTGAATATCCAAGGCTTCTTGGGTAGAATAACCAAATTTCTATTGACTTCAATGATTTTTCAAGTTACCAGTGGCAAATTCTGCCTTTGATAACAACACTAACATTGCATCTCATTCTGTAGGCCCAGAATCACTGTCATTAATGACATATTACAGTTGAAGTTCATTTATAAGATTTTAAACTTTAAAGCTTAATACCACCATTTCACTTGTTTGGACTATATCTTATGTAGTTCTTGCAAGCTTTAATCTAGAACATGATATGCCCTTATTTCCACTCACTCTTAGGAACAGAACACTACTGTGACAACAAGCAAAGAAGGAAGAAAGAGCAGTAAGCCCTGAAATATACTTTGCAAAGTTTTACAATGAGGACCAAAAATTAAAGTTTCCACATTGCATGAAAACTCAACTGGGAAGTTTTACAAGTCCAAGCTCACTCATTTTACACACATTCCAACAGTTTAGCACTTTTCTCTCATACATAATCTTTCATCAGAGCTTTTGCACATACAGAAGGAGGGGCTGTATCCCAGTAATGAACTGTACTTTAGACTAAGGTGAAAGTTTATGGACTAAGGAAGTTTATGAACTGGTGGGAACCTACCTACTGTATATTACGTATTACACCCTGAAAATCAAAAATTATTTCTATTTCTTCAGCTCTGTGAAGCATTAATAATAGATAACTAATAGGTACACAACTTCAAAAGAACATATGCAGAAAGATAAATAACTATATTAAACATGGGTTATAGGAATTTCAGTACATATACAGAGTTCTGATTATTTTTAATCATAATTTAGAAAATTATATTACATAAACAATAGAAGACTTAGGATCAAATTTTGGCATAACTGAAGAGTTTCTGCACATGTTTGACAGTCATATTCTCACTTTGAATAGCATTCAAGACACATCTATATTGGCCATACTTGCTTTGTTCTTTACTGCTGTTTGCTTCAAAAGAGTAAAAATATATTCTTCCCATGCATTCTATTCCTTTTCTTTTCTACTTCTTTCCTTTTTTCAAAATCTCTATACAGAATACATATGATAGAATTATACAGAATTTCCCTACCTCATGGTCATTTTTCTTTGATGTTAAAAATTGTCCATTGATATTTTATTTTTTTAATATATGTATGAGTGTTTTGCATTTTAAAAATTATTCTTTGTTATACAACCACAAGAATCAGGACAGACATTTCCACATAAAATTTCTCATACTTTTCAAACTGGAAAACATTAATAGTCCATGTCTATTGTGGCCCTCCAGCAACTCTCACAGGAGATCATACAGAAGTGCATGACAGCTATGAAATTACGCTGTATCATTAATAAATAACTTATCATAAATGTCAAAATCCCTCAGCTTCTAAAGACTGCCTTAGCAATTATGTTACACTTAATCTTAAAACAGTGACATTTTGCCCTTTCCTTCTTTTCTATGCCTCCATTTGTGGAATATTGCCTACTTATCAGCAATTTATCATGAATGACACCACAGAGGTTTAAAATTGTTAATGCAAATCAAGTCACTTGATAGCTTCAGAGTGAACAAACACTAATATTTTTTTTCTAATTGCCTAATACTTTCTCTTTAATAACTTTCAAACATTTGAAACACACTCCTATTATTAGCATAATATAACCATAATGTTTCTATTTAATTATAATTTATTTGAATGAATAATCTTCAGTTTCATGTTTTAAAATAATAGAAACATTTTACAAACTTCAGTGTACTATCTGCCTATCAATTAATTAGTATAAAGACAAGTTGCAAGATACATGGCTAATACTTTTATTAGGCCATTGTCTCTAAAAATGTTTTCTACTGCTTTTGCAACCTCTGTGATAGACTAACAAAAAGTAAATTTGCTGCATATGTAGGGATGATGAAAAGAGAACTGTCTCCTAAGAGCAATTTATCCAAACTATATGGTTTTTTTCCAGCCTATGCCACTAATAACCTGTTATTGGCATCATCCCAGTAAAACTGAGTCATCTTAAATCTGAGGGATATCAGCTGCATTTTTATAGCCATGTCAAAAATGTAGGACTCTATAGTCAAATACAGCATTACTTCAACTGAATCTTCCCTAATTTCATTAAAAGATATAAGAGCAGAAGACAGAATATCAGCTCAGAAAAATGAAGGAAAACTATCAGGATCAAACCTTTCATACTTTTCATTCAAGCTGTCACTCCTCTCTCTTCTTAAATTTATGCATCTATGCTTCTTATTTGCCACATACTCCCTATGTCTATGTTTTCACATGCAAGTAAGAAAGAGCATTGCAGGTCAGCACTTTTTCCCCTACACCCCCTTTCTATCAGGTCCCTCTCTTTTCCATATGTTCATCCTCTTCATCACCACATCTGTGGTGCGACAGGCAACAAGGAACTGTCAGCAAGCTTCTTGCTAAGAGATAATGCCGTTTGCAGCCTTATTTTGAAAGTCAGCCACAAAGTCCATTCATAACAAAAGTTTACCACTGTGACTAAGGAAGTAAAGGATCACATTTTGCTTATTTATCCAAAGACTTATGCATCTAAGAGAGAATATCAGACAGTGGTGAAAAAACATTCTCTCAATAAGAGATTCAAGCCCAAATCTAAAATCTGTCATGTTGCTAAAAGTATCTCTCCTTGAGCAGAATAGAAGCCAGAAGCCTGTTATTCAAGCAGCTTCCAAAACTCACAGTACAACAAAATCACATATCTACTTTATGTTTTAAAACTATTAAAAACCAAACAAACAAAAGTTCTTTTATTGAGAATTTCTGATTCACACAACCAAAGGCTGCAGTATTACAAAACATCTTGTAGTGCATTCTCCACTATTAATTCAGAATATGTCCAAGTTTTATGACATCAGTAGAGGAATAATGGCCTTCCCCTAAACATCATCAAAAAGCTTTAATGAACTTCAGAAAGCTGTCATACATTTATTCCTCTAGAGTCTTTATATTAGAAGGAATATTTCTCCCATCATCTTCTTTTTTTCTGGACAGGAAAATTCTTCATGGACAATTTCTTTGCTAGGATAACCTTGTTTACTTTGCCTGTGTGACATGTAAGGACAAACAGAGCTGTTTGTTTTGCTATTGATCATTGCTCTATTTCATCAGCATAATTAATTTGGTTGTCTTTTCCCCATGCATATTCATATCCAAGCAAAAGTTGCTTTGGATTTCTTACTCACTCTCTCCCCTCCTCACCCTCTCTTTTGCTATATTGTTATTTTAAAGGCAAATTACTAATAGTTCAGTAAATTTAAATAATAGCAATGGAAGAAACAGCTCCTTTAAAGGAATTGAAAGTATAGAAAATATCTGTTAGAATATAAGAGGGCATTCTCAACTTTCAGAGATATAAAATAAGATGAAAAGATAAACTAAAGCATGATGGCAAAAGGCTGATGTGCTAGAAATATCAAAATAAGCCACACAATTCCTCCTGGTTCTTCAGTTTGTTAGCTTCCATTTACATAGATTCTGACAGAGCAAAATCTAAATTAGATCTAATTGCAGCCAATAAGATTTTTCTCTTTCAGATTTTTTAGCTGAACTAAAACAACAAGGTTCTGACTAAAACAGTGTTTTTTGATGAAGGGACACCTGGATGTTAATCTCTCTTTCTCAATGTAGGACTAATTTAAAGATTGGATCAGGTTGTTCAAGGCCTCGTCCTGTCAACTTTTGAAGTTCTCCAAACATAGAGATGTAGCAACTTTCCTGCAGAAATTGTTCTACTGCTTAACCAATCTCATTGAAAAATAAAAGTATAGACCATTTGGCTAATTTGGGGCATAGTTTCTGACATCTAGTGTTCAACCAGTGTCTGCTTTACCACAGATATTTTGGTACTTATTGTTTTGGTGGATAAATAAGTGTGAAGCCTATGGCAGCTGGAAATAAACCACTGTAATAGAGCAAATGGTGAGAGAAAAGTACAAAAAACAATACACAAGAGATATATGAGTAGAATAGGAAATTAAAAACAACAGAGAAAGAAATACTATTGTTCTGATAGGCTAAACATGTACAAACAATATTTATACTGTGTAAGAGAAAATAACAACTGAAATACATAGATCCTACTCTGCAGCAAAATTGTACTTTTTAATTATTGTGGAAATTTCCTAGAGGTTGCTTTTATATTCAGGACATTTTACGTATGTTGGAATAACTGCTGTAATCCACTGTTTGAATGTGTTTCCCCTACACTAGGCATTCTTAGCCAGAATTTTTTTGACCAATTACAGATCCTTCCCCTGGTGAATGATGTCACATTCCCTACCAATCCAGTCACAAAACTCAACATTTTTTTCCTCAAAGCCTAACTTTGGACCTTATCTTTTGTCATCAAACTCATTTGATTCCAATATTTATCCTTAACCTTCAGGAAGACTTAGCCTGACAGAAGATGAATTTAAGTCTCTGCCCTTAAAAATTAGTTATAATGCATGGCAGTCAAAGTAGCCAAATAGTGACTCCTCTTTCTGCATACATTTAGTACCTGTCCAAGATGAGTGAGTATCTCTTTTGATAGCTTCGACAACTCTGATTTTCTCCCTGCTGGCTGTTCAGAGATGCGAAAATCCAGCTGATCACGTTCTTCTTTGTGGTGTCATTGACCCTAATACCTTGTATGTTTTTGCTATATTTGACTTCAAAAGATAAAGACATTGTACTCATGAAAAGTTTCTACAAAGCTTCCCTCATGTGCCTTTCTTGAAGATCAAATTAAATTGTAGGCATTAGTACTATGATTTTGATATATGCTACTTGCAAGAAATGATGGAAGAAAATCACCACTTCACTGTAGCAGCTTTTTGCCTTTAAAAGAAAACTAGCAGGTCTGTTGTTTCAAATGAACATTGTTTCTTTTAAGATTGAAATGACAAACAAAATCTAAAATAAATGTACAGGCATCATGACAGGGCTATGCATTAGCAGAAAGCCACATGTTGTAGCCAATCTCACTTNTAGTAGTTGGTAATAAAAACTTTCCCTGCTGCTGGTAATCATGATTTAAATGCTCAGCCTCTCAACTCCTTTTGCTACAAGAATGCCTTTCCTTCTAAAAATTAAAAATTGAAATTATTAATGGGTGAACAGGTGGAAAATTAAAGCANAGAAGGAATATTTCTCCCATCATCTTCTTTTTTTCTGGACAGGAAAATTCTTCATGGACAATTTCTTTGCTAGGATAACCTTGTTTACTTTGCCTGTGTGACATGTAAGGACAAACAGAGCTGTTTGTTTTGCTATTGATCATTGCTCTATTTCATCAGCATAATTAATTTGGTTGTCTTTTCCCCATGCATATTCATATCCAAGCAAAAGTTGCTCTGGATTTCTTATTCACTCTCTCCCCTCCTCACCCTCTCTTTTGCTATATTGTTATTTTAAAGGCAAATTACTAATAGTTCAGTAAATTTAAATAATAGCAATGGAAGAAACAGCTCCTTTAAAGGAATTGAAAGTATAGAAAATATCTGTTAGAATATAAGAGGGCATTCTCAACTTTCAGAGATATAAAATAAGATGAAAAGATAAACTAAAGCATGATGGCAAAAGGCTGATGTGCTAGAAATATCAAAATAAGCCACACAATTCCTCCTGGTTCTTCAGTTTGTTAGCTTCCATTTACATAGATTCTGACAGAGCAAAATCTAAATTAGATCTAATTGCAGCCAATAAGATTTTTCTCTTTCAGATTTTTTAGCTGAACTAAAACAACAAGGTTCTGACTAAAACAGTGTTTTTTGATGAAGGGACACCTGGATGTTAATCTCTCTTTCTCAATGTAGGACTAATTTAAAGATTGGATCAGGTTGTTCAAGGCCTCGTCCTGTCAACTTTTGAAGTTCTCCAAACATAGAGATGTAGCAACTTTCCTGCAGAAATTGTTCTACTGCTTAACCAATCTCATTGAAAAATAAAAGTATAGACCATTTGGCTAATTTGGGGCATAGTTTCTGACATCTAGTGTTCAACCAGTGTCTGCTTTACCACAGATATTTTGGTACTTATTGTTTTGGTGGATAAATAAGTGTGAAGCCTATGGCAGCTGGAAATAAACCACTGTAATAGAGCAAATGGTGAGAGAAAAGTACAAAAAACAATACACAAGAGATATATGAGTAGAATAGGAAATTAAAAACAACAGAGAAAGAAATACTATTGTTCTGATAGGCTAAACATGTACAAACAATATTTATACTGTGTAAGAGAAAATAACAACTGAAATACATAGATCCTACTCTGCAGCAAAATTGTACTTTTTAATTATTGTGGAAATTTCCTAGAGGTTGCTTTTATATTCAGGACATTTTACGTATGTTGGAATAACTGCTGTAATCCACTGTTTGAATGTGTTTCCCCTACACTAGGCATTCTTAGCCAGAATTTTTTTGACCAATTACAGATCCTTCCCCTGGTGAATGATGTCACATTCCCTACCAATCCAGTCACAAAACTCAACATTTTTTTCCTCAAAGCCTAACTTTGGACCTTATCTTTTGTCATCAAACTCATTTGATTCCAATATTTATCCTTAACCTTCAGGAAGACTTAGCCTGACAGAAGATGAATTTAAGTCTCTGCCCTTAAAAATTAGTTATAATGCATGGCAGTCAAAGTAGCCAAATAGTGACTCCTCTTTCTGCATACATTTAGTACCTGTCCAAGATGAGTGAGTATCTCTTTTGATAGCTTCGACAACTCTGATTTTCTCCCTGCTGGCTGTTCAGAGATGCGAAATCAAATCCAGCTGATCACGTTCTTCTTTGTGGTGTCATTGACCCTAATACCTTGTATGTTTTTGCTATATTTGACTTCAAAAGATAAAGACATTGTACTCATGAAAAGTTTCTACAAAGCTTCCCTCATGTGCCTTTCTTGAAGATCAAATTAAATTGTAGGCATTAGTACTATGATTTTGATATATGCTACTTGCAAGAAATGATGGAAGAAAATCACCACTTCACTGTAGCAGCTTTTTGCCTTTAAAAGAAAACTAGCAGGTCTGTTGTTTCAAATGAACATTGTTTCTTTTAAGATTGAAATGACAAACAAAATCTAAAATAAATGTACAGGCATCATGACAGGGCTATGCATTAGCAGAAAGCCACATGTTGTAGCCAATCTCACTTTTTGTAGAAGCTGCCTTTCAATGTAGTCATTATTTTGACTGTATTTCCATGGCTATCTCTGCAACCTGTGGTCCTTCCTAGTTTTTCAAAACAGGAAACAGCAATTACACATTATTTTTTCCCTCCTGAATTCAAACCCAGCCAGTAGTCACCCAGTAGTGACATTTGAGGTGGAATCTCACTTCTATTGATAGAAAATATCTGTCACAATATTAGATACAAGGCAAAGTATAAAGATTCCTAATATACCTATTTGTGACATGCCACCCTTAAGGGGAAAGAAGGGGAAAGAAGCATCCAAGATTTGTAGATGCTCATGGTTGAAAGGAGCAACGTAAGTCAGAGAGTCTGCAAAAGTTTACAAAGTTGTATTAGTAATTTACACACTGGGCATGGAAATTGGTATATTAGTCACTGACCTCCTAGTATAAGCACACAGCAGTGTGGGTTTGAATATTATCTTCTAGGTTTCCACATTATTCCAGTAAAATCAATTTGTCAATATGAAAGGAAAAACTAGAGGAAAGAGGGAAGGATGAAGACAGAAAAGGAAAAAGGAAGTTCATGCAACTGCACATCCTACAAAGCTTTCAGAGGCACTGTATGAGGGATGGCAACCTCTGAAAGAGAGTATTATCCACACAAGTAGAAGGGTTATTCAAAGAAAGATTCATAATGTTTCTGTCCATTCAGACATGGGACTACTGAAATAATATTAAGTGGAAAAGAGCATTGGATGTGCCATTTCCATCACAAAATGTAGAACAGCAATGACTTCAAATAGTTTTGATCAAAAATAAACAGGCAGTAACTGAGATCTATAATTGTCTTTACTTTTTATCTTGCAAAAATATGAAAGCAGGATGAGTTCCTGAAGAACAGTTAATGGGTTAAAAATTGGTTAAATGCACTTTAGAAAGAGTAAAAGGCTGCCCAGCAATTAAATGTTTAGAAAATAATGAAGAAAAAAAGAGATGAGTGCAGTATTAGGAGCCAGAGGTTTAAATTCTCAACCCATTAGTGCTTTCTGTCACATGATTTCACCACTGAAAACAGAAAACAGCAATAATCTCTTCTATTCAGTTGAGGAAAAACAAAAGCTTGCAGAAGTTGAGTCAGATACCCTGTTGCAAAATAAGTCTAGTCAAAATACAAAGAATGTGATAATGTTTTATGATCATCAACAGACTGCTTTCTTGAAGAAAAGGATCATGCTTTGGTGCTTTAATAGGCTACTTCTATAGCATAGTCTCTTGCTAAGAGCTCATCTGTGTGACACAAATTAATCCTACTTTCATAAACTTCCATTGTTCTAACAATTTTGAGAACAAACCAAGAAAGCTCACCTGCCAGGACAATTCCATCTCTGAAATTGCTGCCAAAGGAAATCAACAGTGACTCTTCCCTGTTATTGTTAATGACAAAGCCAAGAGTCTTCCTATAACATAACTACAAGTCATGTACCTTGCTACCGAATGGCAATCCTTGCAGAATCCTGCTGCACATTGTAGACAAGTGTTGGATTTTTGCAAGTTGTCCCACCTTTGTCAGTGTTAATATCAGTTGATACAGCATTAGACCAACAGGAACGGCTTTCAAAACTCTCATACATTGATACTTCACAGTTTATCTTGCTCTTGGCTCTGATTAACCCTTCATAACTCTTGCACCTTGCTGTTGGTTTTTTCCTGTCCACTTCTCCTTGCAAGCACATTCTTGTTTCTGACAACAGTTCACCTAGCTGTGAAACTAGAGATACAGTTACAGAATTGTCCAAGATGACTCTATTCTTGTGAGTTCAACAGTATAATAAAATAGTAACAAAACACACAATTCATGTTCAGACGTGTTTATATTCAGCAGGCTATGCTGACTTGTGCTCCATATATTTCCTGTCTACAATGAGCAAAGTAGCTAGATTAAAACTGGAATTAAATTGCCCAGGCAACTGCAGTACATTCCTGCCATGGTGAACACAAAAAGTAGTTGTTTCCAGAAGCTGTTGAAACAATGAAAAAGAAATTCAGTCATCTTGACTCCTGGTAACATTGTGACAAAATAATTCCCAATCTGTGCAAAAAGTTTCAGTTTCTTGTCCCTGATGTCATCCACGACAGCTTCCCATGTCCTTCTAAAGACTGAATACTTACCCATTCTCACCATCCTCCTTTCAGTCACAACATAAATGCAGGTGGGAAAAAAAAAAGACAAAAACAAAAAAGGAAGACATTTGGAGATAGTAGAACTAAATGAAATTTAAAAATAGACCTCTTTTAAATAACCAAAGTTTGTGTTGAAGGGACGTTATATAATGTTTTTTTTTTTCCCCCAGCATTCATTTTCTGAATTACTCTATGATATAGTATATTTTAATGTTTGTTGAGGCATAATCTACTTAATATTAGGAATACTTTATTTTCATTAAACTCCACCCCCCCAATAATAAGTCTTCCATACTGTATTTGCAGTCTCCCTCAATTAATTATTTTAAAAGAAATTAGTGTTTTGTTTTGTCATTATGAAGCTATAATGCTATCTGCAAAAGGGTGCCTTACTGCCTGAGACCACTCAAATTTTGTCCTTTAAAGCACAGATAATTGCTACTCCTGTGTGATAGAAGGATTGGTCTCAGCCACCAAAATGTATATATCCTTCTCCTATTTCATGTCCTCTGTGTTTCCAAAGAACAAAAACAAGTTCCAAATTACACTGGTCACCAGTACCAAAACCTCTTCTGCAGGTCACTGGAAAATCCTTTCCAAACACACTCTTCATTCAGATACAAGACCAACAGAGTGACCAAACTTCTGAACAGCCCCAGATAAATTCAGTTTGAATGAGTTCCACCTTCATGTCCAAGCTGCTTTGTATATCACTGAGGTAGCAAATGAGAAACTTCCCAGACAAAGATGATGACACATCTCACATCCCCTATTCTTTGGAGTAAACTGTTACTCAGTAGGAACCTATTGCCATCTTCGTCTCCTTCAGTTGACTACAATCAGTCTCTGATTCTGGTGCTTATGACATGTTGGCCATGTTTTGCATCCCACAAACAACTTAGAAGAAAACCAGCATTTTGGGTCATGATTAAACCAAGGCATAAACTGGCAGCTTAACTATGCATCACTGCTAGGATTGAAGCTGTTCTGCAAATGTTTTCAGAAACAGCACTTGGAACCTGGGAAATTACTTTTGTCCAGCATTAAATAGCAGCTGAAAAAACCTCTTCCTAAAACTTGGTTTGGGGCAAAGACATCTACATCCAATAAAAATTCTAACCATTTATATCCTATATCAGAAGTCTGACTTGAAAGGAATGAATTATATATTGTACACATAATAATGTATTTGGAAGAATATGTCTAGCTAGTGGACATGAAGTGTACAATGATCAGAAGACAGGATAACATGGAACAGGCTTTATACTAACTCTAAAGAATAAACTTTCTTCATCAGGCAGTAATTCCAAGATACAGTAATTAGAATCTAAGTTATAGCATCCCTTTCCTAAAGAACATATTTATTTACATCATCTGGTAAGTATGCATGCACATTTTGCAATGTCAGTGCTAAAAATTCACTGCAAACTATATTTTAAATTAAGTATACATAATCGTTCAAGCAATGTGTTTAGAATTATGCATATTTGTATTCCATTATCATTTGCATATATTTAACAAGTATTTATGAGCTAACTACTTCCATAATAATATTGAGCATTTAACTGCATTAACATGACCGCAGAGCTGTGTAAGTATTGTTATCAAATAGATCCTTATTAATGGCAAGAAAATGATTTGTTACATATATCATGAAGATCTGCTTAGGAGATCTCATATAACACCAACAGTCTATACTTATCCGATTTATACAACACTTCTGGTACTTGGAACTATGAAGGAAAACCACAGCAGTATAAGAGAAAAATTTATGAGTCATTATAAAAATTCAGTTCCTATCATTGTCTGTCATCCGTAAATAATATTAGGGCTCAGCTGTGCTCAATCATGGATTTATTGTATATGCTCTATCCACTCAAGGTACGTTGCAAAATACAGGAGAGAAACATAGGAGAATGATTGCAGGTACTCTTACTCTTTATGCTTTAATTCCTACACAACATTTTTTCCCCTCATTACAGAAGAACTTCCAAAACAGAAGTAACATTAGAAAAAGAGATAATATTATGGTCCAAATATGCATTGCTAGGAATGACAAACAAAAATAAAGTGTTATGAAAAAAATTGGAAAATTCTTTTTAGATAAATAAATACATTTCTTTATATATGACATCCTCATTTTCAAGGGATCAGCTTAATTTTTCTTAGAGGGTGGAGAAGGATGTAGAAGGGAGTGGTTATTGCATATATGCTTCACTTTAAATACTATCTTCCAAGGCCTTTTAAAAAATATTACTTTTCCTCACAGCACGTTATTTGATTTCCTCTTTTATATCCTGCCTCTGTAAATGCATTCCTACTTGCTTTGCTTTAAGCATGTGACTAATGGAATTTTTTAACTACTTGAGTAGTTAGAAAAATAAAAAGTGAAAGACTGAGTCTTACTAGACTGTCATGAGAAAGCTAATACAAGTTATAGTGCTGAAAAAATACATTTAACTATTTAATATTAACATGTGTAGAGTAGTTCAGAGTTTCATTTCAATATTTTTAGTCTTTAAATAAATATAATGGACAAAAACTTCAGTCAGGTAAATAACCAACAAAATAGGTTTTACTGTAAAAAAAGCATAGGTGTCAGTGCTGCAACTGATCTCCCAGAAGTATCCTGTTGCCCTCTTCCACTATTCAGGTGGAAGATCAAAGAAGGGACATTTCCAGGAAGCTTAGACAGAGATCAATGAGTGCAATATTTCAAGTATTTTATAGTAATAGGGTTGCACTTTCACAGTGCATATCACTTTAGTGTTTTGTGCTACCTCAGACCTTATTATCCAGTCTAGTCCCATTCCTTTCTTTAATAAGAACCGGGTGATTTGCAAAAACACCAATAGTAGCCATGCCAATTCCACATTGCAGCTAACGGTAAGGTCTCAATTACCCAGCAATTGTATAATTCTGCTCCCAGAGCATTCTCAGTACCTTGCTTTTCCTGGAACTGTCAGAACAAATGTGTTGCATCTACAATATAAACCTAATTTGTAGATATAAACTCTGGAAACAACCCTCAAACAAAATGGAACTCTACATAAATCCAATGAATTTTCTTACAGAGAACGAAAATTACCTGTAATTGCCAAACTGAAGTCTGTGACTTCAGAAAACTCAATACAATTATATGTACCAGTGTTTTATAATACTGTCTTTGTACATATCAAAATGCAAAGAACAGCCTATCATAGCCAATGCTATTAAAATTAATTGGTATCTTGTCTCAAATACATTAAGCAACAAGGAAAAGATCAGGCCATGTAGAAAATGTTTTGAGATTTTCATATAATGTTACTTTTCATTGTTTTTTGCAATTCCTAAGTGGCCTAAGCAATCAGCTATACACACTAAAATACCAGTGAAATCACAAGCTGCATTATTATTAATTGTGATTAAAGGATTTTTCAAGTGCTATAAACAGTGAAACTCTTTCATAATCCCTGGATACTGAAAGAATCTCCAGCTTTAAGCATGCTTTACGCAGACCAGTTTGCATGAACTATCTGCTTACAGTTCAACCATATTTCCTTTACATACCATATACATGAGAAAAATGAACAGAAGAAGGAGGAAATAAATGCTTGAATTGAAGCACTTAAGTGAGTATGTAAATAATTTCACTACAGAACAATATAATAAATTCCATAATTCCTAATGAAAGTATAAAAAATTAGTTAGATCGGGGGAAATCTACTTTAAATATTATTACACATCATATTTTTGATCTGTCATTTGAAAAATTGACCATCTAATAAAGCGTTCATGGGACTTTTTTATCACTTCTTAAATATCTTTACTAATATATAATGAATTTTGTACTGGATGCACAAACCTTAGTTGAAAAGCTTGGCAAAGATCTCAAACAACTCAATGGTTCACACTTCATACAGCATATGTGGCATCCTTTCACTGAATCTTGTTTCCTTGCATAGAGTTACATTCTTATGAAACATGACACATGCATTTTTCGTCTGTTCCATAAAAACTGATCTTCTCTGTTTGTTTTTGCTTCTAAGCAGCATCAGTATATTCAGAATTAAAAGCTGGGAGAATCCAACCATTAACAGTTATACTTCAGAACTGAAAAGTAAAAAGGCAATTTGACTCTAATAAAAAATGGAAGCAAAAAAAATCTCCAGTAGAAATGTTAAGTACTGTTGCTCTTTAACTGCACAGGCTACTAATTTACTGACCATGGGAAGAAAAGGACAGAGAAGTGCAAAAGCAGAAACCACAAAATGTCTCTATACCAAAATTATTATATATCTGCTGAAAATTTCATGTTTAGACCAGAGACAAAGCTGAACCATATTACTGACAAAACATATTAAAATAAATTACTTTCAGTTTTCACCATTGTCTTTAAAGCTCCTACAAATTATAGGCATCTGGAGAAGTTAAGGTGTCATTCCAATACACCTACAGCTAGTGAATTTCAGCAGTAGAATGCTAGATTGCTCAGACACCCACTAAGTGCTCTTCAGTTTTAGACTGTCTCTGAGTCTCACTGTCAGTTCAGAACAATGATGTATTGGAGAGGAGAGGAGAGGAGAGGAGAGGAGAGGACA